>CM044554.2:33330358-33823946 GCA_024416835.2 Perccottus glenii | reverse complement strand
TATTGTACTGAAGGTAAATTATTATTATTATTATTATAGTTTGGATAACACATCTGTTATATCTGCTATTTTCTATTTAGGTCCAGTATTTGTATAATTTTACTTTTAGGCATTTGTTTGACAATCTAAATAACCCTTGATTGTTTCAAACCTAAATGTATAGAAGACAGTTTGGAAATGGCTGGTGTCTATTGGAAACAGTGGTTGTTGGTTGGGTTCAGGAGACCTCTAAGAAAAAAAGGTTTGGTTACAAACACATTATTACTATTAAACATTAAAATCATTTTTACTTGGTGGCAAGATGAGTGCACAGTGGCCTCACAGCAAGGGTTTATTTTATATAAATGTTGATGCTTGTTTGATTAAAAAAAAGTATTTGATTGTGACTATGTTTATATTATCTGCTACACAGGGCACTATACTAAAAACCAAAACTTGACTTGTGCCTATTAGCACTTACCTTTAGAGTGATATTCTAGGATTTTTAAAGTAGGGTTGTATGTGGTGGTATTATAAAGTGTATTATGTAGTAGTGTGGACTTAATAAAAGTCTCAGGTCATTAAACCTGGAACCCAAAACAATGAATGAAAATTAAGAAGTAAAAATGGGTCCTTAAATTAGAAAAAATGTATTTGGCTACCTATGCCAATATGAACTAAAATGTTATGTTGTGGGCTAAAAGAGAAAGGGTCATGGTTTTCGACTTGTGTGCTTTAGGTGTTTAGGTGCTGCTTGAGCTGAAATACTTCAGTTATTAAATCAGCAGCAGTGGTCACATGGGTCACTGTTATTAAATCATGGCACTCCCAGGTAGAAATATCTGTAGGGATAAAAATAGCCCTCACCAGAGTGGAGAAAGTAGCTGAGGTCTGCATTGCTGCCTGTGTCCTTGTCCAGGGCTTTCACCCGGAGAACCTCGGTGCCGGTGGGGACAGGTTTGACACAGTGGCTTCATCGAGGGCTCAAGAAAACTGGAGAGTGGTCGTTACAGTCCTCCACGTGAACCACTACTTTCACAAAGTTCCTCTTAATAGGGATTTCCTGGTCTCGTACCTTTAGGGGAAGAAAGGTATGAATGCATATCAGACTACATAACTCTGTGGCTGTGTTGGCTCACAACAAAACCGTACAAATTTTAGACCTTAGTAAAAGTAGCGGAAGTATTTCTTAACCAATGAAAGTTTAGTTCTTACTCAAGTAATAATCTTATCGACTTATTTTATTGACTTCTTTTATTGACGTTTTCTTCTTTTAAAACCATCATGACAAATGTTATATTTCTTCTGCCTGAGTAATACTATTTTAAAATAGCTGTTATTTTTACTTAGGTTTTGATTTTTGACTATTCCTCGGTTGACCGCTTTACTGGCCATGTGTGCAAAGCTTTTCAGTCCCCCCCATCATAGTATAATATGTCAGAAAACTCCAAATGTCTTCTTCGTAACCCTTAATTTTATTTGCTATATTGGACCCAAAGGCATCTATCCCAGTGAACCCACAACCATCTTTTAAAACATTGTACTGAAGGTTTTGTGGGTTGTTGTTACCATAACGATGAGTGTATGGGTGGAAATCTTCTCGAAGTCCAGCTCTTCGGTCATGACCAGGACTCCACTCTTTGGGTCGAGGTGGAAAAGCCTGGTGCTCTCGGGATGGAGGCTGCTGTGGACGGAGTACAGCAGGTTACTATTATTGTCGGCGTCTTCAGCGCTGATCTGAAGGATGTCTTTCCACGGAGCTGTGTCCTCAGGGACTCGGACCTTCAGACAAAAACACCACAAGAATTGGATTATGTACGCGAGCATACATCAAATATGGTTAGGCAATATATTTTTATCCATGTTACACTCGGATGGAAAACTGGACGGATTAAAACCTATGCAACTTTGTTAAATGGATACAATATATAAGTAAGCAGCAAGAAAAGAGATGAAATGAATAAAAAGCTATGATGGTTGATTATGATTCAGTCACAATTACAAACAGTGATTTAGCAGAGTTTAAAGTTTAAGTACCTGCATCAAGGTTGACAGTGCTACTTTCAGTTTATATTCCATTAAAAAGAAATAGAAATTGTTTGACTTTGGCAGTAACTGAAGGCAGGAGCAGTTATTACTCTGATTATGGAAACATAATCAGAGTAATAACAAACAGAATCCCTCTGATATCCTATAATGAAATGACAAAATGACTATGACCTACCTACATTTTGTTCTAGTACATTTCAGTAAAGACCTCAGACACTTTAAAATAACAAACATAAGCCTCATTTTTTCAAAAGAGTGGTGATAAGATGCCCTTATTTTGAATCTCAATTTATGATAGCATCTATTACAATAGCTTTTGGTGTTTATTTAGTAAATTGTGGGTCTTAAGCTCCTGATGATTGGCTACAGTTGGACATTATTTTGAAGTATTATGTTGCAGTTAGTTAGAAAATGAAACTGAAGGTTCAAAAAGTCTGAACATAAACCCAAAACTTTACTTGGTAAAGGATGAGGAATCAACCTTTGTTCATTTGGTAAAACTCACATGTGACCACAGTTTACATTTAGAGAAAAGATAATGTTAAAAAAATATATCTAAAGAAAGAACATGAACTGAATTTTCTAAGTACAATCAGATTAAGTTACATCAACAATAAAAAAAACATATTGCACAGGTCAATAGCTCTACATGTGAGTTGTAAAGTCTAATGGCAGTTGGTAAGTAGCACTTCTTCCTGCTTTGGGGGTGTCTCAGTCTGCCGCTGAAGGAGCTGCTCAGAGCCTCCACAGTCTGATGCAGGGGGTGAGAGCTGTTGTCCATCCTCTCAAACACATCCTCAATAGAGTCAAGCAGGCATAAACAGAGCCTATTTCAAGTCAAAATCATGTTCTTTTCAACTAACGCACTGGAGAACTGTCATTTACTAACTCTGATCAAATAATGTTCTGTAAATTGGAGACTGATTTTTGAGTTTGACAAATGTTCCCTTGTATCTGTTTCCATGAATAATTTACTTGTGTTAGTCTGAAGTCTCTCTTTATTAGTGTTGTCTTCAACACTATGTTTATTTAGTCTCACCTCGTACAGCGGCTTCAGGAAGACCGGCCGGTGCTCGTTCATGTCCAGCACTCGGATGTAGGCCTGCAGGGTAAAGACAGAACGCAGAGGGTCAGACAGACATTAAACCTGGAGGAAAGAGCTTCACTCGCCGCACAACTTCACATCTGATCCCCATTCATAGACTTCCAATAACATACAGGAGGTACGAAAAGAGGAGGAGTACCCTTCAAAGCAGCATTTCAGAGAAAAGGTGTGTTATACAAGCTGTTCTTTGATCACGAATCGTGGCCTTTACTTTTTGAATGACTCACAGCTTTATATGGCTGGGAATGGTGTTAAGTTTCTTCTGATTTAATTGTGGTTTAGGGTTTCTCTTATTCCTTATCTGACACTCAACATTCCTCATCTTTAAGGGTAATTTGTGCAACATTATGCAGCATAGATTTGAACAAAGGTCAACAAAACACATCAGTCTGAACTCTAAAACAACCTGTGTCGTAGCGCTGTCATGGCCGTCGGTGACCCGCACTGTCAGGTTGTAGTTGGAGCGTCGAGCTGCATCCAGTCTACGAGCGATGGAGATGGTTCCTGTGTCCCTCTGGATGTCAAAGTCTTTTTGGTCATCACCACCTAAGACACCGAGCATAATGGTAAATCAGCAAAATGCCATTAACATTGGGACCAGAAACAGTAAGAAACAATCTCCACAAAACCAGCTGTTTTATGTTTATTGACTCATAGGTAATTGGATAATTGTTTATGGGATGAGAGGTGAGACTAAATGAAGCTTTAAAACTATGGTGAAATGCCATTAAGAACTATGATATAGATGAATAATAACCTTCATAGATATACAGTAAACTTGATTTGAGTCCTACCATGGTTTTTGCTTCAGTGTTTAGTTGTGGAATAAGGAAGGAGGCAAATAAATCCATTAGTTTATAAAATTTATGTTTTTTAAATCATAATTTCCACTGTTACAAAAAGACCTGGGCTGTGTTTAATCCACTCCCTAGTCCCTAACCCCTCAATCACTACACAGCGGTTTTTCTGTTGCCGTTAGTCACGTGACTCTGGCGTACATGCTAAAAAAACGTAGCTGATTATAAACGTCTGTAATAAAAAATACTTAAATTTACTATATATATATATATATATATATATATATATATATATATATATATATATGTGTGATGTCACGTTTTGGCAAGAGATGTTCTAACGAGATTGTAGCATGTCCCAAAACTCACAGTCACAGTGGAACATCTGACCAACCCTTTCTCTAAAGCAGAGGTTTAATTCTTTTATGTTAAGCTAAACCCTAGAGAGAGAAAAGTTGCTGGATAAAGTTGGATCATGAGTCATTTATTTATTTGTAGTGGCTCACTTTAGTTTGTACTTACTACTCATCATAAAGTGTTATTTGTTTGGTTTGTGTTCCATTTCTGTTAAACTGAATTGTACAAATGCCTTGTCACTTTTAGTTTGTGCCTCAATAAAACAATTTCTGTCGCTCAAAACTAAAAGAGCTTCTGCTTACAGTCAATAAATTGCATGTGTTGCGTACAAAAACTACTCTACTCTGTTGCAATGAGCAGCTGATTTGGAAATCCAACCGCTGGCCCTCATGTCTGTTGTGTGGGAATGCTCCAGCGTCTCCAGATCCTCTCTCACACAGACATAATCGAGTCATTGCTCTCTCGTCGCTGTGCAGATGCCTATCAAAGTGTTCTCGGTCGAATGCAGACTTCCTTGGCTGACACAACAACCTACCCACAACTCCTGTGAACTGTCCCAAAACAGCACAGTTTGTTTTGGCAGAAGTACAGCCACGTAATATCAAAGCGCCGCAGGATGGAGGCCTTTCCCCTGCGGAGAGAGCGAATGAGGGTCACGACCTCCAGGGTGAAGATCCACGGCTCTCGGCTGGAATTTCTACTCTAGTGATATTTGTAATTCAGTGTTAGACGCAACAGTGCACAGTGATTTTGAGATTGGCAGGAGACATTACTTGAGTAGTTATAATACAAGACGAAGTATTTAGAGCATGGTCTTCCTACTTTCTCTTCAAGTGCCTCCACTTTTTAAAAACAACAAACTATACATCCATCACTGTCTAACAATGTCTATTGATGCAGGCAGGATTACATTTTCAAGAAAAGTGGGGCCTTAGTTCACCAACCTTCTCCTCTAGCTGTCCCTAAGTTCTTTTGAATGTGTGACTTTTTATACAGATTAGCCATTTAGAGCATGAAAGGGGCAATGTGTGGGTGTTTTTGTCTTGTGTGGAGCAACAGTGACCAATATTACAAAAAAGAGGGATAAAAGAGGCTTATAGTCCTCTGTTTAAGTTTTTGAGTTGGTTCTTAGGCTGTCAAGTGGATAAATATGTTTTATATAAAAACATTTCTAACTCAGGAGACACTTCAAGGGATATGTAAACGTATTTCAACATTTTCAGTATGGACACTGAAAAGAAAAAAGATAAACGTTGCTTATAAAACATAACCATTCAATTTTCAAACACTTCTCTTTTAACAATTTTCCCAAACAGTGTTTTTAAAGGTCAAGGATGAGCCGTAAAATGAATTGTTTAAGAAAACAGCAAAAACAGTGTTTGTGACAGGAAAAAGGCCACACATATCTGAAGTCTGTGCTTGTTCACTTACGCTGCCGAGCAGAAGATTTTGGTGATTTTACTTAAATGTTTGATTAGAGAGATTTTAATAATCAGTAGTTAGTCAAATAAAGACATGAAAATTACTGTAAACATAAAAATCATTGCAGTTTCGGCCAAAAGTATACTCAGCCTGGATGAATGAGTACCATCACAAAGCCATCACCATCTCAAAGACAACTATAAAACCTTCAGCAGTGTGTTTCACAAAGTATTTTGCCGAGCTAAACTTTGGTTTGTGAGTTCATAGATGTTAGGTGTCTCTCTCTCGGTGGGAGTGAAGGCAGTACAGTGTCAAAGCAAAGATCAATCTTCATTGCTGTACTCATAATGCCTTGTTTGGCCGCTGTAGTCATCTAATGAGGTTTTCTCTGTTGGAGTCGTGTCCTAGGTCGGAACAAGGGCGAGGACAGGAACAGTCACAGCACTGATATTAAAACTTTATGGTCATTTTAAACTCACTAACACTAACATATTTCTTTTTTAAATGCAGACCTTAACATTCTTAACATTTCTCATTACCGTGATAAATACAAACCTCTACCTTTAAATGCAACCAAAACATTTTAGTTCTCCTTGGTATTGCTTTCCACTTTCTACTGTGTTGTCCTTGATTTAGTCTCAGTTTTAAAAGGTCTGGGTGTTGGCTCAGTTTGTCATTTACAAAAATTGGGCAAACAACTTGAAATGGCTTTAAATTAAAGACTCATAAAGTTTAATCCAGACCCTCAACAGTGTGCTCCAGAATTTTCTAATGCTTTATAAACCATTGCCTTAATGTCTATTTATGTCCGGCTTTATAAACTTTCTGAAACCTAATTTTGTCCAACAAATAAAGTTGTAAACAGATATGGTTGCTATTCTTGATTAAACTTTGCCCTCTGGTCCACGTCATCACTTAAACGTCTTTGTGTGTTAGTAACCCATGGTTGACCATTAACTCTTTACTAAATGTCTTTCTTTTTCTGCTTGTGTGAGACTGACTTTACTTTATTGTGCCACAAAGAAAGGTATAGTCAAGGCTGTCCTGTTGAATGACTTGAATGATTGTTGAGTAACTCTGACCCAGATTAACGTGGTTAATGTGGTATAAAGTGGTATAAAGTGGTTCTAAGTCAGTGCAATTATGGACAGCAAGGCTAAATAGAAAAACACAGATAGTCACACCTTGTTTTACTGTTTTAGTTCATAAAATATCTTTTTTATTTTCAATGTCCTATGGTGGATGGAAAATAACCTTCCATAGTAGTTTTGTTAAAGGAGCTTGCTCTTAATCAGCAGTGTTAATTTGAATCTGAAACTTAATAGGTAGTAGTAATGGCCCTTTGGGAAAATGTGGGATTAGTTTTGGACAGGAGAATTGACTTTAAGTGGCCTGGATTTATTGGATGGACAAGAGCCAAAGCATTGTTATTATTTTATAATTGCTGCTACACACTCGTAAAAATGTGGTTGATTTTGATGGAGTCTTGATGATTGAGTCTTAAAATGACATCACAACAAACCTGTTTCCATTTGGCTTCAAGGTCTGGTCGGTTATTACACTTTAAAAGCAGAATAAAACCACAAATTTCACCCGAATACAAAAGGAAGACAGCAATATTTCCCTTCAAATGAGACTTAGATGTGGTGTAATGTTGTCAGGTAACTGGGCTGGGTCTTGTGTGAATATCTTAATAAACACCATCTGTCAGAGCCTCTTATTGTAATACACACAGCCTGCTGACAGACTGACTAATGAGCATGGAGGGGATTAAAAGGTAATAAGAAGATGAGGAGAGGAAGGAAGGAAACTCACAATATGTCACACATGCCACTGTTCAAAAATATGTCCAAGATGAGAGCTGCCGAATTTACAGATTTTACAACAGTGAAAAATGAAAACGTGTGAGAGGTTGGCTCGACAGTGACAAGGGCAAAAGGATGGCACTGTGACAAAATGTCAACAATGTGACAAACAGCTCACAGCTGCAGAAGAGACATCTGACCTTAGGCAACAAATCAACGGCACCAGACAGAGAACAGGAAACATCTGGCCTGTTTTCAGAATCCATTATCATTTTTCTGGCACATAATTGGATTTCTGTATGAGTCAGCATGAGTTAAAAAAAATTCTGCTTTTGATCAATGCTATGCTAAAATGCTTTGATTGCTATGTGAAAGTTGAGTTGTTAAACGTATTTGAGTCATATAATATGTTTTTCAGTTCAAATTGAGTTTTGATTGTGCTGGACTAAAAGGCTGCAATAGCACTTTACTCCATTTAGTGGTACAACTTACTTAAGACTTATGTGGTTATGCTAATATGTAATACACTGCAGGAATAAGGAATAATTTCCTGTAAGCAATATTTACAGGAACAAATGTGCTATTTTAAGATGTTTATTATTTTCTAAGTTAGTTTTGGTTGGTTATATTTTGTAGTAATGTTCTGCTTAAAGACTTGAATGTCCCGTGGACATTACTACATACAAATATCTACAAAAATTGTGACAAGGATAAATGTAGATTACATTTATAAGTGCATTGTGTAAAATGTAAAACAGCACTCAGTACTGATGTTTTCTACACTTTTGCATTTGTTTATCTTGGAAAAAAATTTATATTTAAAGTTTATTTCAATTGGTGAAAATTACATCCTGTTTTGGTCCTAAAACTACGGTGGCCCAGAGAGCTCAACAAAATACAAAAGCTGAAACAAACTAAAAAGAAACTACAACTATATATCTGCACCTCAACATTAACCATACTGCATTACAAAAACATTTTTCCGGCACGGAACATATATCACCGTTAAGTCCTGTTTCAAATATCATACTGTTAGGTGCCGGTGCACCTTTCTTTTTGCTTCTTTATATTATGTAGTAATTTTGTTAATTGTTTATCTTCTTTGTATCTTTTGGTATTAGGTGGTTTTCATAGTTTAAATATTTTAGATGTTTAGATGTTTTTTAAGGCTCATTAGAGTATATAAGTCACCTGAGTAGGCTCGCTCGCTCTCTCGCTTCGCCTCAGGTGTTCGGTTACAACGCTGTTGAGCGCCGCCGGCTTGCTCCATGCTCTGTAGTTATTTGTTAGCCTAGCCTTGTTTTTGTTTGGCCTGATGGGACCGGCTGTCTGATTTCTCGTTCTTTATTTTGTTCAGGTTAGTAATGGGGGTTTGTGTTGTGTAGGGTGGTAGAGGAGTTGGTCCCGGCTTCTACGGCCCTGTACAGGGTTGGCCCGGGGTCGCTTCTTCCTTAATGTTTTGTTTGGCCGGCTCACCAGGTCCACCTTTTCTTTGATACTTTTCAGTCTTTTTTGGGCACGGGAGGGTTGGAGTTTTTTTACTAACTCTAAAGATTAAAACATCAAGATAAAACAAAAGCTTAACAGTCTAAAAAAAATAAATGAATAAAAACAAATTTTGAAATTAACTGTTTTGCCTCCTGTGTCCTCTTTTAAATATGTTCGACTCTTTTGGGCCGTAACACATACCAATACCAGACCAGAACCAGGCCAGAACCAGAACCAGAACCAGACCAGGACCAGGACCAGACCAGGACGAGGACTATAGGTGGATTACAGCTGTTGGAGATATTGCTGTCGGTGAGTCTTTTATGTATTGACTAGGCTACATGCACACACTTGCTCGAAAAATGTTGAATGGTTGTTGTTGTTGTTGTTGTTGTAATTTGTTTGGCAGTTTATTTTTGTAAAGTGTGTTTTTTATTTATATACACAACCTGGAATAAAGGCTCACAACATTTATGGATTAAAACGCTGGGCTTGTTTATTTTGTTTCTTGACCCTGCAGGACTACCATAAGTTAAGAAAGAAGGGGTGTGGGATTGAGACTGGGATCTGCAGTTTTGCCAACAAACACGGACAAAAAATATACACTACACCTTTTAATAAATTTTTGGTTGTATATTTCCAGAATTTAGAGAATAGATGTTAATTTTTAGAGTAGTAATAGTAACGTCAGTCCAATCTTGTGTGTGTTCTGTTAATTGATGCAAAAACAGAAAGAACAGATGAGTTAAAATCCAGCTCTCACAAAGGTTATACAATGGATTTAGAGGAAACAATAGTTGACAGTAGAGTGTCTTAATGTCAGTGGTGTCAGCGGGTCTCTTCTTTGAGCGGATAAACCAGCAGCGTTTCTGCTCTCATCACGGTCCAGGTCACAACAGGAGGCTTCCCTTCTGCTCCCCTTTCCATTGTCCCTGTGTCTTAAGTCTTCTTCAAAGCAGCCAGGGCTCAATGGAGAGTAAAAACCTTGACAATATATCATAATATTTTCAGTGGAAACCAGCCAGAGTTTGTGAGTCTCCTTGTGTGCTTTAAGGTTTGAAAAGATGGTCACTAAAATAGTTCTGGAGCCAAACTATGTAGAGTAAATGACAACATCATTTAATTCAACACTACTTATAGAGTGTTATTGCGCTCTTTTACATTTATGTTCTCCTACTGAGTGTCATATTTTGCCCTTTAAAGGCTCACACAAATGAAAGTAAGCACCTGCCAGGTTCAAACCCAGGCTCCTCCTGTTCCCGTTTTGTTGCCAGATTCAGTGTGAGCCAGGAACACGGCAGACCCAGCTCTTCCCTGAGGGTTCGAGCGATGCCTCCTCACAGCTCGGTCCGGATGTTTTCAAGAGATGCATGTCTCTGACGCTGTGTGTACAAGCTTTTCTCAATCATCTTCCTCCGTTTTTGAAAATTTGGACAAATGACAATGACAATACAAATTCTTATTGGCAAAATAAACTATCAACTCAATCAAAGCATTTCCACCCTGCATTAACTGCCATTTGTCCCAAGTATGTTAAAAACAGCTGGAGAGACTGCCGCCGTGACAATAAATAAAAAATAAAAATACCAAGAAAGTTCAGTTTAACATGAAAGAAGAACAAAGAAGTGTTTCCTGGAGTGGCCTTTTGAATATTTTTGGCTTAACTTATTGTCCTTGTGTAAGGTCAGCCCGAGACAAAGAGATTCGTTATTAAAGACAGTGCCTGGATAATGTATGGAAGATAATTATCACACGAGACACAAGACAGAGACTAATCCTAGTGGTCTCCAAATGCACCGAGGGCACAGCACTGACATCTCTGAAAAGAAGCAGATGAAAGAGGTAGAAATGACAAGGAAATTAGCAAAGTGGAAAAAGAGCCTCGAGGGACTTCGTGAGGGACTCTGTGAGGGTCGGAGAGTGTTCAACAACTGGAAATTACTGTGTGGTATTTTAAAAGCTCAGAGGATTTTAAAACAGCCTTCAGGGGCCGGAGTAACAGTTTTGATGACCTTGTTCACCTTTTCTATGAATCACAAATGTTTAAAAATCTGAATCTGTGTGTGGCGTCTTTGTGTGTGTAACCATTTATTATAAATCAATATGTTTTTACTCTCACCTGCAGGAAGTAAAGAGTAAATGTTTTGTTAAATAAACAACAACTCGGTTAGCAGTTTAGCTTGAGTCAGGATCTTATGGCCCTTGTTTTATGATCCACTGTATTTCAAATAAACACTACATGAACAGTTTACTCAAGTTACTTTCAGAGCCCATTTAACTTTCCTACCCTCCTTCTTTGAATTTATTATTTAAACAAGGAATTTATTGAGTTTCTCGTTTCGTCCAAGCCACACTTGTAGCGTTTAGTGTCACTGTACTCAACTGTAATTTCTCTCACTGTTGCAGGACTTTGCTGACCTTTAGAAAATAACCTGTCAGGCAGTTTATAAGGGCTCATAAGGATGGATGATGGTCGTGGCCTGTTTAGATTCGAGCTCTACATGTCAGCACTCGGTCCTAAGTGGCAATATGTTGTCACAAACTGTTTCCTGTGATCTACGAGCGACCAGTACACAAACATCACCGAGGTCTAGTGAGAGCTTTTGTTGTGTTTTTATTTTTAGCGATTGTACAGAAAAGTTTGAAGGGCAACGTGTCGATTTATTAAGAGATAAAATGAACATGACTCTCAGGTTTGGCAGTATATTGTAGAGAGAGCATAGTTAAATAAATGTTTTCTTTACAGTACGGAACAGTTTGGGAGGAAGAGGCTTGTGTTTCCACAGTTTCTAATATAAATCCTAAATATAAGTGGATTAGTACCTTGAGTTCAACTCAAGGGAACAACTGAACTCACATGGGACTGTTACATCTCTCTCTCTATATGTATATATAAATATATACTGTACATTAAATATATATAAAGAATAGTTATTCTCCCATTTGATGTCATGGAATTATTAATTTATATAATGCTTACAGTAACTAGAATAAAATATTTTCTTTTGAGGCCAACCAATGAAAACCTCTAGAGAAGATCTGAGATACATAATGTATATAATTCATTCAAGATTGTGTTTTACACAAACATTTACAGTCTACACACCACATGAACATTTCCTGTGACACTAACGGTGAGTCCCTAAAATGCGGGAAAATGATACCACTGTTTGGATTTAAAGTTTAGAAAGCCAGAAAGCTTTCTAAACTTTTTTAGGATTTAAGATAGCTATACCTCAAGACTCAATTTCTAGCTTTGTTATATTAACTTTGGCAAGACATGTAAGATTTGAGTTCACTTTAAAAATTTTATCCCATAGTTTTAGTTTCATTTCTACCAACAATTCAACAGCACAGACTTTCCCAAAACATGCTGTTGAATGATGTGAGATAACCAAATAAATATATTTTTTATTCCTATTGCAGATAAATTGAACAACATCTTTGGTGCAGAAACAGCCTCAAGCATGAACCTGAGACTGTTGGTCGTATGTATAATGTCATCTTCATCATCACCAGCCGTTTCAAACAAATATGTGAGACTTCTTGGCAGTAACTCTTTCTATCAATACGTCCGTGTAGCTAACTTGATTCTGTTTTTCTTCACAGCGAGCAGCTCTGGGTCGATGTGTGGCTCGACAGCGGCCGGACGGGCCTGTGTGTTTTTGTGTTTGTGGGGATGTGCACGTGACTCACCTACAATATTGAACCACCACTGTCGCTGCGTCTCAGTCATGATGATCCCCACCATGTGAGTGACAGGCTCCGTTTCCAGGACAGCAAAGGTAAAGTGGGGTTCGTCGAATGTGATTGGCTCAGAGACGGGAGGCGGGACGGAGATCCACGCGATATCGAGACGTGCTGTGGACGAGCGCGACGGGCTGCCCTGGTCTGTGGCTTTAATCTGGAAATTTACATAAAGATTTATTTAGATGTGGATTAAAATGGACAAAACATGCCACTTTGTTTAAACAGGAGATGTGAGAATGAACAACAAATCCACAGTCCAATTCATTTAAAGATACAAGTCTTGTTTCAAATAAGACTTAAAATATTAGTTTTTACCAAGATAAACTACACAGTAGCCTCTGAATACATGTACAAGTACAGTTTTTCTCATAACTGCTGACATTTATGCATGGATGAACCTCAGCTGCTGATCTGTCTGAGAATCCTTACTCCTTACTTTTGGATCATAAAGAAAACATAGAAAAGCATGACTTGTTCTTAAGCTAATCAGTCATTTTAAAAGAAAAAAGATGATACTTTTTTGGTGCAGCTCTGTATAACATGGGAAGATGGAGATGATCTTCTTCTACTGTCAGTGGTGGAGCAGTCGTCTTTCAACCAGAAGGTAGTGGGTTTGATTCCCGCTCGCCCCACAATTCATACTGTCGTTGTGTCCTTGGGCAAGACACTTAACCCACCTTGCCTCGTATGAATGTGTAAGAATGTTTAGTGAGTGTATGTGGTGATAGTCGGAGAGGCCGCAGGCGCAAAATGGCTGCCACGTCTCTGTCAGTCTGCCCCAGGGCAACTGTGGCTACAGTTGTAGCTTACCATCACCAGTGTGACTGTGTATGAATGAATAATGGATGGACTGTAAGCGCTTTGAGTCCCTTGGTCCCTCGGGAGAAAAGCGCAATATAAATCCAATCCATTATTATTATTATTATTATAGTAGTAAACGTCTTTTAACACCATTGCATAAGAAGGGTTTGCTATTTTCTTTGTTCTGATAATGGGCAACACTTTTAAAAGTTTGCTTGAAATACGATTTATTTTCTTACAAAGACAAATGTGTGTACGACATTGCTTCAGTAGCAGATGCCGCTGTTTTGTTGTTTCTTGTAATTGTACCTGTGCATTAAAGGAAGGTATTCAATGGTATTCATCATATAAAATAGGGATTCTCCTAATGCATAATGATGATGAGCAAATTAGCATTTTTATACGCGGCTTGTACACTTTCCTAACCTCTTAAGCCACTACAGAGCCACAACTGAGTGGAAAAAAATAGGTAATAAATTATTAGAATGGTTAATAGAGTGGATTTGAGAGTATGAGCAGTGAGTGATTTATGTGAGCAGACACAGTGGAGCGCTGACAGACCATCAGTGATAATTACCTCAGAGTGTTTTAGAAAACACACAGGAGAGAAAACACTGTTTAAACGACCAACACCGCAGCTCTGATGGATTTAAAACAGGCCTCAAACACTGGAGTCACGTTTTTAGGGCTATGTTCTAGTATCTCCACTGTGTAATACACTGGTCTGGGTTTTATACAGATACATTCTGAACAAAGGTAATCTGCTATTTTGCACTATTTTATCCATTTCTCAAGCATGTCCTGAATTTGAATGTGCTATTCCACCTTGGCAAGGCAAGGCAATTTTATTTGTATAGGACAATTCATACATTGGGTAACTCAAGGTGCTTTACAGGAATAAAAGACCATTTATAAGAGTTCGAGGAGGTTCATAAGCAACTAGCATGTCAGAGATATATTCTGGTGCTAAACCATTTAGAGACTTGTAAACCAGCAGTGCTGTTTTCAAGTCTATTCTCTGAGCAACAGGAAGCCAGTGCAGAGATTTTAAAACTGGCGTTATGTGGTTGTACTTCCTGGTTTTGGTTAGAACCCGAGCAGCCGTTCTGAATAAGCTGCAGCTGTCTTAACCCTCGTTTTGAGAGACCAGTGAGCAGGCCGTTACAGTAATCTAACCTGCTGGAGATAAAAGCATGGATAAGTTTCTCTAAGTCTGGTTGAGACATTATCCCTTTGACTCTGGAAATGTTTTTAAGGTGATAAAATGCAGATGATGTAATTGACTTAATGTGACTGTGGAAATTCAAGTCTGAGTCCATGATGACCCCTAGATTTCTAACCTGATTTTTACATTTTAGAGAAAGAGACTCAAGGTGACTGCTGACACTTTCTCTTTGTTTCTGTGGCCCAAAGATGACTAGTTCAGTCTTGTTCAGTTGGAGAAAATTGTTTTGCCTCCACACATCAATCTGTTCGATGCAGTGACACAGTGAATGGATTGGTTCATTTTCACCTGCTGTGAGTAAAATGTAAATCTGAGTGTCATCTGCATAATTATGGTAGGATACGCCACAGCTGCGTATTAACTGGCCTAAAGGAAGCATGTAGAGATTGAATAATAGAGGTCCCAAGATAGACCCCTGTGGAACCCCACATCTCAGGACCATTTGGTCTGATACAAAGTTACCAACCGAAACAAAGTACTTCCTGTACTTTGTTTGCACTACTTTCTTCTGTCTAAAGTCTTGAAAAGTGAAGTTATCCTTTAAAAGCATGACCACATAACATTCCATCGATCGCTAAAGGTCTGAGCTTTTGTCTTGCTCGAGATACACACTTGTCTCGATCATGTGTCTTTGCAAAAACCATTAGCGAGTACACAACTGTTTGTACTGATCTTAAAAAAGGTGAACATCATAGGGGTGAACCGTCACGATACAAAGTCTGCCTTGGAGTCTGTTAACATCTTCAAAATAGTCTCTATTTCTGCAGATATCTATCAAACAACAACATCAATGTTTCCCCAAAGGAGTTTTATGTTAAATCTTAAATGTCTATGTGAAAATGTCGCAAAAGTTATGTATAAGAAATCATCGGCTGATACAGTCATTAATATAGTGTTTACAGATGGTTTTGGAACGTGTATGGGTTGGTTATTGCATAAAAGTGGGACACAAGAGACACGAGCTGTTCAGAATCAGGATATTTTTAAGATATCTGTCAGGACAGGGGATAACAAACTTAAAATTAAACTTTAAGATCACACTTCTCCAGTGGAAATGTAACGTATCGAGTGGGTAAACTTACTGTGAAGATACTGTAGTTCCCAGGCCAGAAATCTCCTGAGCCGTCACTACACCGGTCACAGGGTCGATCTCAAAGCGCTCGTCAGGATTGCCCTGTAACTTGTAGGACACTGCAGCGTTTGAGCCCTCGTCGTCGTCCCCGGCAACTATCCGACACACTTCCTGTTTACGCCGCCTGTCTCTGCTCTGGAAGTTTCACGTGGAAGAGTTTGTCGGTGAACTTGGGACGGTTGTCGTTGTCGTCCAGGACTCGGATCACGACGGTGGCAGTGGATCTCAGAGGAGGAGAGCCATTGTCTGAAACGATCACCTGCACATAAAGAAGAGTACAGCTAAATGATGTGGAGAAACTGGTCTAAAAGCCTAATGTACACCAATAGATACCGTTCTATTTATGTTGGACAGTCTCCAAACGGTAAGTTAATTAGATGATATTTCAACTTTCTAGCCTTCTTCAAGATCCAAACCAGAATTTAGAAAGGCCAATTATTTCACTGTAAACTGCGTAAACAGTGTTAAAAATCAGCCATGGCTCCCTTTGCTTTGTTCAAGATTCAAGATTCAAGATTTTTATTCGTCACGTAACTTTATAATCAGACAACAAAATAAAAGTCCCAAAGTGAAAAAGTGAGCCTCTTCTTATTTTGTAAAGCTTTATAAATGTGGAACAATAAAAGCAACCTTTTAAGAACCACTCCTAACATTAATCCAGTCTCATTTATTTTTTACTCAAGTTAATTGGCTCGTAACTTTAATTGGAGATATTAACATCTCAGATCTTTTCCTGGACTTTTTCCTAACGCTGCACTGCTGCTGTAAACCTTAATGAAGCAGACTCAAAGAGAAAAATAAGACCTATTTGTCTTTTAACTGTATTAAAGGTGTCTTGTAAAGCAATTGTTAGAAGATGAAATATTACAAACGCTAGAGTAAAAAGCAGGTTAGCATCAAATACAAGTTATTGTTAGTTTATCAACAACCAGAAAAAAGTTTTGTGAATTGAAGAGTTGAATCTCACCTCGATGCTGTGCTCAGGTTTATCTTCTCGATCCAAGGCGGAGCGTGCGCTGATGACTCCTGTAAACAAAAACATAAAAGCAAGACTGTTAGTGTGGCACTAGCAGCGAGAGGCTAATTAAACAAAACAAATAAAACAACTGTTGCTTGTGTTTAGTGTGTTTTTGGCTTCGGCTGATGTTGAAAGTGTGTTTTCTGTTAGAGGTGGATTTGTTTTGGAGAGTCCTCTTGTGGTCAATCAGAACAAAGATGGACACCACTGTTTGGGTCCGTTTGCTGAAGAACATTGTAAAACTAACTAAAGTAATGTTAACAGGGAAGATTTCAGCAAACACTTTAAGCTGTAAAAATGTTGTCTTTAAAACTGAAGCAGGTCTAAATAAATGTAAATGTTTGCCTGAATATGGTAAGGCCTGTCTTTGTAAATGCAATTAGTTTATTTTCATTTGGATTTCCAGATGTTCTGCTTGACCATTGGGTGACACTACAGTCATTATATCCACTGTTGTGTTGTCAATGATGAAACCTTGTTTGTACTAAGGTCATGGCAGCTACTTCCAAACCAGCCTGTGGTCTAATTTTGACATGCTTCTGCAGAAAATAAAGTTGTGCCAAATTGACGTAAGATCTATTTGTATTTAAAGCTCTTTGGTTACAAATGTTAAATACAGGTTTCATTCACGGCTTTCATAAAAAAAAAAAAAATAGTTGACAAGGCCAGACAAGTCAAGAATGTGTCTGAATCACTAACATTTTGCAAGTTCCTCAAATATTTCCCAGGACTTTGAGATCCCAAAACTCATCTTTTAGTTTTATACTGTTATTACAGTAACATAGTGTTCCTTATAAAATACTACAAATATAATCAAAGTGAAGGTAATTGGTTTAGTTGCACTTCAGGTGTGTCATTTACGTAATTGCTTGGATTCTCATGCAAACGAGAAAACATGGAAAACAAGAACAAGAAGAGGTATTCCATGAAGCGAGCTAACCTGAAACTTAACCAAAACCAGGCTTTTGTTGATGAGTCTGACTCATTTTGTTGTGATTTTAGTTCCATGAAGTAGTCAGACTCAATCACCGGGAAAATTAGGACGTTAAGTCTGGTCCTGAGCGGGTTTAAGGTCAGGGTTAGTCCAACATTAGAGCACTTTTATCACAAACTGGAAAAGTACTTTTATGAACTGATGATTAATGATGAATGAACTAGAAAAAAATTCGCATTATCTGAAGATGACTAAATTAAATTGTGATTTTGCACTGTACAGTTATGATTTAGAAGACACTTTTCTTGGAGTGACACATCATCAGCATATTTAAATCTGTCTGTACTGGCTGGTTTTTGATTTGCCACAGTTCACTTTGTGTCGATAAAACACATTTAATGCACCGAGAGGTACTTATCTCACTGTTCTGCTCATTCACTTTAATCATTCTCAATTTATATCCCTTCTACTCCATCAAACTGATGAAAAAGGCAGCATATTTCCTCATTTTGTCTTCTTCTTGTGCAGCTTTATTCACTTTGAGAATTTAAGATATGTTCAGTCCAGTCCAGACTAGTCTTTATGGAACCACTTTAGCCACAGCTCCCATGTTTGCTCTGACACAAGCTGGAATTTGGGCTGTAAACCTTTTCTTAGTGACTTTAATGGAATATGCTCCTGCTTTTAGACCTGGATCAGACTTTTATGGATTCATGGGTTTAGTCCTGGTTCTGCTTTAGTCCTACTTAGTCTGGGTTTAGGAAACATGGTTTAGTGCTGGATTAATCCTGGTTTCAACTTGGTTTTGTCCTAGTTTAGCCTTAGTTTACTCTTGATTCAGTCCTGGTTTTAGAGACCTAAATATACAGTGTGTATTATTATTAATTATTTTCTTTTTTTCGCCAGTTTTAGAATTAGCCATTGTCCTAGTTTAGACCTGGTTTAGACCTGGTTTGGTTCCAATTCAGACCTTGTTAGGTAAAGGTTCAGTTCAAAATCCATTCTTGGTTTACACTTGTTAAAAAGTTTATTAATACATGTATTTGTAAAAAAAATGTCTATAACTAATGTATGGAGGCCTGCAGTGATCCACATTTGTATCTACACAGCAGTAATTGTGGTCTTACCCAACTTTTCCATTGACTTCCGTTTGCTCCTAAAGCGGTTGTCTTTAAAGCTGACATTTGTAAGGGCTGTTTATAGCTCTTCATTTGAATCCTTTGAAGTCAGTGCCAATGACTGTCAAAGAAATCACAGAGACAGTAATTCTTTGTCATTTGTAGCTTCCAGTTATTATTATTTTTTTCCTGGAATTTAGCCCCAAAAAGCACCTGAAGACTGACAGTGTTACTGTTCGTTTGCTGTGGCTCCGAGGCTTGTCATTGTAACACCTGACGTGCACGGGTCAAACTGAAGGATAGGCCTTGTTGTCCTTCATTTTGTACAAATGACTTAAACTATCCAATTGCCCTAAAAGGCAGCACTCAGAGGAGTACAGTAGTGGTAGAGTTGATGGGTTAAGGGTTAATTCCCTGTGTAAGCAAAAATAATAGCTTGCAAGCTAGAAAAAGGTGTGGAAAAAAATATTATGCAGGGTAAATGTTGAGAGTGAGCAGCTGTGGTTGACTTTCTCATCCTAGATTCATCGATGGAGTCTTGAAAAGATTATTGCTCTTTAGGGCTCACGATTGCAGTGTGGAATAGATTTGAAATTGAATGCAATTAGGAATAACTTGGTCTTTTGTCTGCTGTTTCGAGGCTTGTTTTCACACACTGCATTACATTAGTTACAATAGACGTCAGGCACTATTTTTGTTTTGTGCTCCTCTTGAAAACAGTAGGACTCATATCAGAGCGGTCATCCTATAAGCAGAAGGTTGGCGGTTTGATTCCCACTCTCCTCAGTTCATACATAACCCTCCTTGTCTCCAGAGTCTGTGGCTCTGGTGTGTGACTGTGTGAGTGTGTTTGGAGGTGGTTGGAAATGTTGCAGGTGCAAAATGTCTGCCTGTGGCCACAGTTGTAGTTTACCACCACCAGTGTGTGACTGTGGAGTGAATGAATAACGTGAGCGTTTTGAGTTTCTTGGGAAAGGAAAATAGCGCAATATAAATCAAATGCATTATTATTAAGTATAATTTATTCAAAAAGTGACAAGTAAATGCAATGGGGTGACTTTGCTAAATAACCATCTCTGATTAAACAAACTAGGAAGATTGCAACGAATTACAGAAAGACTAAAGGACGTTAGCATGACACCAAAATGCTGGATGGTAACGTACCGGTAATCAAAAAGTCTGTGTTCAAACAAATACACTTGTTAAGAACGTCGTAGTATGTCTACCAGGTTAGTAGAGGCCCTGTGCACGCTACAAATATCAGATTAAAGGTTTGTGTTTGGAGTGAGAAAGGCGTGAGAAAGGCGTCCTTTGGTAAATGAATGGCTAAACAGGAGCTTAACTTTTTGGGTGAAATGCGATGTCGTGTCAACAGCCACTAAAGAGACAGTTAAACAAACAAACCAGGTCCGAACTCGCCACACAGTGCTGTTTATCTTCAGCTGATGTTGACAGTCTTCCGACATGGCCGCAAAGTAAAAACAGCCGCGATTCCTCTGACCACACTAATGGCTAAACACACTTTCTAACGTGGCCCACCTGCTTCAATATAGTGTCCTAATGGGGTCCTAAACAGGTGTGGCCTGTTTACATTGTTACAAAGAGACCCAACGACCCACGACAGGAAGTCACAGTTAAATTACAACCCCTACCTGTCCTCAGATCTGTCCCTAAACCGCTGCCGGGCAAACCACTTTATTGGAAGTTACAAATTCGTATTAATGGCCCCTTAAGACATAGCTCTATCAAAAAGTCTGAACTCGACTGTAGCGTTGGCTATGGCTAACTTACACTTCCTGGACACGGCTTTTACAAATATGGTTATCACATCTGTCTACATAAACTTACATAAAGCTTAGTTGCACTGCTTCACAGCTGCCTTTTGGGTTTAAACGGTGAACAGAAACTCTGCTTTATTCCGTTTATAGATAAGACACAATGAAAACTAATTGGTCCTGACTCACTCACTCACGCTCCCACACCAGGAGACAGAAAACCTATCCCGCCAATACTTTTCAGATGATTTAGAGAGCACACAGCTGTATAAAGACTACACACAATACAAAAGGACAGCGTGTTTAGTCACTAACAGTGAGTCATCAGCTCCTGTCGAGGCATGAGCGGTTTCTACTGCGACATTAGGCACATTTTGTAAAAGTTCAACAAGACGGATCATGTTCCAAAGACTGGTTTTTAACAGTTTTTAGATAAAACAGTCTTCCTATTAACAGTCATCAGCAGCTCTTAATATAGCACTTATATATTAGACTGTGGTCACATAAACATCCTTTATTAAAGTATGTATAGTAAAGTACCGGTCAATATTTACCGGTCAATCTACGTTCCTACTCTCACCTATGGTCATGAGCTTTGGGTCATGACCGAAAGAACAAGATCCTGGATACAAGCGGCCGAAATGGGCTTTCTCCGCTGGGTGGCGGGGCGCTCCCTTAGAGATAAGGTGAGGAGCTCGGTCACTCGGGAGGAGCTCAAAGTAGAACCGCTGCTCCTCCACATCGAGAGGAGCCAGCTGAGGTGGCTCGGGCATCTGTTTCGGATGCCTCCTGGACGCCTCCTAGGGAGGTGTTCGGGCATGTCCCACCGGGAGGAGACCCCGGGGAAGACCTAGGACACGCTGGAGGGACTATGTCTCTCGGCTGGCCTGGGAACGCCTCGGTATCCCCCCGGAAGAGCTGGAGGAAGTGTCTGGGGAGAGGGAAGTCTGGGCGTCTCTGCTTAGACTGCTGCCCCCGCGACCCGGCCCCGGATAAGCGGTAGAAGATGGATGGATGGATGGATGGATGGATGGGTATAGTAAAGTAAATATGGTTTCATGTAGTCATATACCGAGCTTGTATTTGGAATTTGGGTTCTAAAGCCTCTTCCATTAAACTCCTCCCATTTAGTTTAACCATAACCTTTTGATCTGGTGAAAATGGCACAAAGAGAGTTTTATGATTGAAATGCAATGGACAAAACACTCACAAAATTGCTTTTTGTTTTTCTTTGTGCATTGTGTTCATATTTCGTTCTGCTCATGTTCATTCATAATTGTTTTCTGTATTCTTTTTTTTTTTTTTTTTTATCTCAAATCACATTTAAGAAGAAATTGTACGTTAGATCTGGCAAAAAAGTGAATAACTAAATACAAAGAGCAATTACTTATTTTTGTTGTTGCAGGTTATGGACAGCTTTCAAAACAGAGCAACGTAGATATTTCAACCTAATTTAACCTCATCTAACTTAAACATCTAACACATAAACATGTTTTATGCATGTGAGAATAAAGAACTGTGTAAACATGACCTCAGGACGTCATCTAGACTTTAGTTTGAGAATCTTTAGTCCTGAACAGGAGTTTAGTCCAATCACAGCTCACCTGATGAAAAAGGAGCTCTCTTTTAAGTCTATAAGGAAGTAATGGCAGCCGATAAAACAGAGAAAGTGTATATTCAGCACTGGATATGATAAACAAAAGAAAAAAGAAAAAAGAGAAAAAGGAGCCAACGTGAAACAGGGATAAATGTCGGCATGTTCAGTAACGCAATCATTTGCATCTATGCTTTCAAAATAATAATTCTTTTTACTTTGGTAGGAAAAATATTATATTAAAGGGGGTTTAATGCAATATTGACATGGGGATGCAGTGGTTTTATTCTACATTATAAAGTGTCCAGGACTATCCAGGGGCTTTTAAAAGATCAAACAATCATTTCTTGTAGAGCTAAAGGGAAACATGTCAAATAGACAGAAAACTGACCGAAGCTTTAATTCAGGAATGTGGGTCGCCTTTTTTTTCCAAACACCTCTGATTAAAATCAAGAACTGGAGAGAGGAAATCCTCTGTAAGCAAAGAGCACACACAAACACAAAGCCTCTTGAGCTGAGCGTGTTTTATTCCGACTTGAATTCAGGAGTAAATGGTTCTCAAATACAAATACAGCTGCCTGTTCTTAACCCTTGAGTTGTCTCAGAGCCACTGTGTTTAAGAAAAAGCAGAGAAAGCCTAAACAACCTTTGACAACTTGAAATTTGATGAGTTATCCGAGCGTTACACCAGAACTACTACAAGGCTTACAAAAATATAAAGAACAAGCATTTTTGTAAGTACTGTAACTGAGAATTATACTCTGACTGTGGCAATACTTTGGTCTTTGAAGTCTGTTTTATTCCCACAACATCAAAACCCAACAGAGGGAGGTAGTCTTGAAGAATGCAAAGACCCTGTATGGTTTTCTTCAGCATGTAACATTAAATTTAATAAATATTTCAGATTCAATCCTTTAAAATTGAAAAGTAAATGCCACACAAACAGAAAAATGGAGAGAAAACAGGAAAAACATGACGATAGACATTGGGCAGAGGCAGAATATTGAGCAACGAGTTAAGCCTGCATCGTTATTTTCAAACAGGTTCATGCAAATGTTAAAGATTAACACATCTTAAGAAACGTAGATTTAAAACCAGTTACTGCAGTTTTAGATCCCGGCACAAGTCAAGTTTATAAGAAAGAAATCATAAAACAAGAGAAATAAGGGATAAAACGTGAACGCTTGGCTTTACGACCTCACAATTTTTCCAATAGTTAAATAATTATGTATGTTTAATTTAATTATCTATAATTTAAAGTATTTCAAAACCATTTTTATTGTTGCTATGTCAGAGGAGAGGCTGATTACTTTGTAAGTACTCTATACAGAGTGCCCTGTTTCCTAATTATTTGCCTTATTTGCTTTTCTTTAATAGATTTATTGAATGTGCACCTTTCTTTTACTTTTGCACTTTAGCTGTCTTAGAGGAGTTATTTTCCTTTCTGTTGGATCAATAAAGCCAGATCTTATCTTGTTTGTTAATTAAACATCCTAAAAATGCACAGAGATGTTGTGGCAGAGCATGCCCGACAGCCTAAGACTGTTTTATTTAGACTTTTAGACAGAAGCTACTGTGTGTGGCTGTTGTTTATAATTCATTCTAGGTATTTAATGGAGTCACCCAATTGATTTCACAATTTTGCTTTTGAACAGCAATATATTTTCTTGCTCTCTTCTCTCAATAAATCTATTCAGAGCCTTAAAAAAAGTTGTGCACACTTGGGATTGAAGAGGCTGAAGACTTACATCATCCCAACTTGTTCCTATTCTTCCATCAGGCTGATTGAACTGTACAAGTCGTACAAGAAAACCCCAAAAAACAAAAATAATAGCTTCAGTAATAAATGTTAGCAGACAAAAGAGCCCCAAAAGAGCCCAGTCTTGTCTCGGTCATGACTCGTTCTTGACAGAATATTCAGACCACACAAAGGTTAACGCTTCTGTCCTGCTGCAGTAATCCCTCTGTAACTGGCCCTCGGGTGTGGCCATCACTGGAGCCTCCTGCAGATGAGCTGAGGCCTGTAGCAGCTTGTAGCAGCACTTTAACTTTGCTTCAAAGCCTGCACCAGTGGCAACTGTCAAAAATGAGCACGCAGATGACTCAAGATCTTTTAATTTTTTTACTTTTACAATTCACATTCCAAACTCCTAAATCGGTTTCTTCATGTTTTATGGACAAGAAACACAATTTGTTTCTTAATAATCTGGCCTGTGGAGTTAATAATAGGTAAAAAAAGATAGAAGTAAACAGGGACATAAAAATGACAAGAAACAAGACCAAAATTAAGCTATAGAGCAGAAAAGAGGACAAGCTGAGGCTAAAAATACAAAGGGAAACATCATAATAGGGAAAGCAGCTATATTAGAGAGATGCATGACACTTAAAGTCAACAGAAATGTCCTAAGATTAAATGTGTCAAATGTATGACAAGATGTGATGAACTCTAGGGCGTCATTTCTACTCATTTTGTATTTTTAAAAAAATGTAACACAAATATAAACCAAAACTTACATCTCCTCAACATGACTTTTTCCAACATGACTTTAATAATCCAATATTTTATTTACACAGATACGCTTCACAGAACTCTGAATCATCAGGATGGATTTATGCCTGCATTACTAACAAAATATTATTAGAAGGTTGGTTTTTAAATAAATAAAATGCTTGATGTGTGTTTATACAACCAAAGAGCAGCTGCTGCAACAAAACAAAAACCCCTCCAGTGAGAAAACGAGTGAGAATGACCTCATATAATGAAACCCCATAAACGCAAAACGAGTTGTGTAAACAGCCTCAAAGAAAGCGCACTAGCAACAGCTGCTAACACTAGAGACATGTGTTTTCAACATGAAAGCACTGGATTTTAGCGTCCAATAAAAGTCATATTAATAACTTATATTAATTAATATATGGTCTCTATTTGTTATTGTTTTTTATTCAATGCTTTCAGTATTCTTGGTTTAAAATCTGCAGTTTTTTAAACACCTTCCAAAGTGAAGATTTTAAAAGACTATGGACAAAGCAGAAATGTGTAAACGCATAATATTTTATCCAAGGTAATGGCAACAACAACTATGACAGCTGTGAACCAGAATGTTTGCATTTTAGAATTAATTACAAGTTAAATGTTTTCTCCGACTCATCATTCTTTACCTGATTCAATAGTTTATGCTGCAAGAAAACAGACACGATTAGTAAAAGCTGTCGTCTACCGTTTTGACCCTTTGACCCGAGTGTTTGACCGTTTAACAAAGTGAACACGTTGTACAGCAGCTTGTCGTTTCAGGCGATGGATGAGTGAAGCTGTGAGTGAACATGCTGGTACTGAAGAGTACTCCAGGCTCTGCTCTTGTTTTGACACACCCTGTTCTGCTCCTGACGCTGTCCTGACTTGTAGCAGTGCATTAGCAGATATTAACCATTCTTCATTCTGCTCTTTTGTAAGTTGTAGCCTGCACTAATACCTGTGGCAGGAAATGTAAATCTCGCCACAAGAATGAGGCGACACGCAGAGAGGTGTTCAAAACGGTTTTAAATTAAAAGTTAGTAGTTTTAGTTTTAGTTTGCCAGGGGAGTTATACTTAACATGTAAATAGCCTACAAGGGAGTACATTAGAGTTTATGCCCAAACTGTGTGGGAAATAGAGAGCTATAGTAAAAAGTAAATAAATCCCACAGCACTATATATTTATGTACATCTACAGCATGTGTCATGTGTAATACCTTTGTTATGAATAAAAAAAAAACAATGAGATAAAGTTAAACTCAACTAAAGAGTGAAAACATTAGATTAAGGTAAGAAATGCATGTGTCTTTTTTACATTTCAGAAATAACTTGGAGACAGTAAATCCTTTCTCAGACAATGGTAACACATTCAATTTCTCTAAAATGTTATCAGTTAATTGCTTTTCAAGCGAACTCTAGTATTAACCCCAGGAATAGCTTTGCTACAGCTTCATAACACAGGGAACACCAATGGGTAAGTTATTTTTGACAGAAAAGTGATGCAATGCCAGTTGAGACAGAACCACAGTAAGACAGTAATATTAGCTGATTTTGGATAAACATGTTTCTTCCAGTGTCTAGTGTTGCATCATTTTGTTTACAGGTATAGTTTTGATGTGCAATATGTGTATAAATATTTTCATTTTCAATGTTTAAATATTAAATATTTTAATAATCTGGCCTGTGGAGTAATTTTATATATTAAATATTGAAACAATGACTGCTTTTTTTCCACCTGAGGGAAATGTGCCAGTTGTGAGAGGTTGACAAGATATGTCAGTGGTTAAACTAATACAGTGCTGTATTTTTTCACAAAGCAGCTATTCATGTTGTAAATAACAATTGATTTAGACAATTTACTAATAATTTCTGTGACTTTTGTCTCCTCCACCTCTTTAAAGCAGAAGGGATCTATAGATCTATATGAATGCAGAATAATTGATGTGTTGTGTAGCTTTAAAACCTTTTGATAAATTATGAGAAAATGTATTATAGAGGACAACAATATTCAAAATCATTTAGGGTGATAAAATTGCATTCAGGGCCAGACATTCCAGAGGGGTCTTTAGCTCAACCACCTCCCCACTTTCCTGAGTTTCTGTCATTTCTGAAACACTGATATCCAACAATGTCTATCATGTTAGTCAGGTCTGTGAAGGTTCTCAGTTATCCAGGTCATCTTAAAGAAAAGGTTAATGCAAAGCCATCTGGACTTAAAATAAGAGAGGAAACGTCTTCACCTTGAAAACTCAGAGATTTTTTCAATTGTGAGATATCCAATCTCAGAATGCCAACCCTCCACATGTTATTGTGAAGATAAGATTTGGTTAAACATAGTCTAAATTGGAATCCATGAGAAGTGCACAAACCTGATCACCTTTAGAGATTAGACTGCGGATGTTTAATTGTCCACCTAGTATTATTTTAGGCCTGCTCTTGATGTTTAACAGATGATTAACAGTTTGAAAGAAAAGTAGTTGCTTTTGTTTTGCGGTTTGAAGCCGTAGTTGGTAGCAGTCAAGCTGTGGTTGGTTGCACACAGCGGCTAAGTTCAGATATGTTGCGCCTGATCGAGACGCTGACACTCCGGTGGTTCCTGGCTCCGAGCCAACAGCTGAGCCGGCCTGCTCCACGGGGCTCCGGGCCGGTGTGTGTAAGGGCGGTGTCGGCACTGTGGCACTCCTGTGTCAGCCCTCACCTGTACCACAGAACAAGCTGGTTGCTCATGTGTCGCCGGTCCAGGATTTACTGTAGGTGTAGGCTTTATCCCCAGCCAAAAGTATTAGCACCAATAACACTTTGGATGCATACACTCGTGGTGGTGCATTTGGCATTAGTTCTGTTGCTCTTACAAAATGCTTTGATGACAAGAGGGAATGAAAGGACAGTGTGACTCCTGATGTCACACTGTCAACTTCAGGAGTCACACTGTCCTTTCAAAGCTATGTGCGACTATGAGACCAGAACAGTCTGGTCCAATCAGGTTTGGTTTCAGGTCAAACCCCTCCCTCTAAAGATAAGGCTCAGGTCTCTTACCAGTTGATCTCAGAATTGATAAAATCTCTTAGAGACAATATGTCTTCACCTTGAAAATATAGTCCAGATGCTTTTGCTTTAACCTTTTCTTCAAGATGACCTGGATGACTGAGAACCTTCACAGACACGTTACAGAGTTTTTAAGTTTACTTGTATTTGCTCTAAAGTAAGGATGTTCACAGTGGCAGAGTGGTTAGCATTTCTGTCTCACAAAAAAATTAAAAAATAAACACAAGGTCCACAAGGTTAAATTCCTGTCTGTATGGAGTCTGCATGTCTTGCCCGTTCTATTGTGGTCGTGGCTTCCTCTCATGGTCTACAGACTTGCATGTGTAGGTGAATTACTGACTCTGAATTGCTCATAGTGAGTGAAGTGAAGTCAATAGTTGTCTGTCAGTGTATGTCTCAGGGCGTATTCCACCTCTCGCCCAAAGCAGTTGATACAGGCTCCATCACTCTGCAGCCCATGAAGAATGTGTTATAAAATAGCGGAATGAATGGTCTAGTCCCTGATATAGTGTACATACTTCTAAATTACACAATGAGACATGAATCAAGTCCAACCAGGATCTGATGCGCATGACACTGATGAGAGATGCTCGTGAATCATTTACTGTGATTCAACTGTGGTCAGTAACTCACTTTGTGCAGCGTGCATCAACTTGACTGAACTCAGATACAAAGTGTGTGTGTAACCAACTGAAAGCCACAACTAGTAATTTTGCTATGACTAATCCTTCTTTTGTTGGCCACAAGCAAATTGCACAGTGAGAAAAGATCTCAAGGCATGACATAAGGCCAGGTTAAACTGCTAACCAACCTACTATTTGCATTTGTAATGTGTGATATTGCTATCTTTATACTCTTTATACTGCTGCCCGAATAAATGACAACTAAAAGAGCCCGTACCTGTTTTGGGATCAACATCAAAGTACGTCTGATGAACTTCCAGCATCTGAAAAGTGAGCTGTCCCTCCGAGGAGGTGTCCACATCTTTGGCTGACACTTGGATGACCGACTGGACACTGGCTACGTTTTCAGGGACAGATGCAAAGTACATGGGCTGGGAAAGCTCCGGAGCATTGTCGTTTACATCCAGAACTTCTACAAAGATGTGAGTCCAGGAAACAAGCGGCTCTGTGCCCAGGTCAGTGGCATAGACAGACAACCAATAGTGAGGTGTAGTCTCACGGTCTAATGTCTCTGTTGTACGGATCACACCTAAGGGAATAAACACAAGAAGGAAGAAAAAAAAAATCTTAAAGTTTAGTTGGTAATATATAAAAGCACTTAAAACTAACTGAGTGTCCCTTTGCTGAGAAACCTTAAGAGAGAGGTTTTCAGAGACTTCCCTGGCACCTATAAACCTATAAACAATAGCAAGTAAAATGTATAACGTCTTGTAGTTTGCAGATGAACAGATTGGAGCATTTTACTCAAATTGTTTCTGAAAAATCCAGTGGAAGAAGACATGCTGCCATTACAGTCTGTGTTTGTTCATAGACAATGGCATGTCACTGCAGGGCTACCGTACTTGCTCAAAGACAGCATCACATCCTGCCAAAACTACACACCGCACATTTAAGCAGTGATTAAGCTGATATCTGTTTAAGATCAGCCCTGCGACTAACTGGCCATTGTCCTTGGTGTACCCCTGCCTCAGGACAAAAGTGGCTGGGATAGGCTCCAGTCATCCGTGACCCCTAATGGGACTAAGCGGAAGAAAATAAATGAATTTTCATTGTGACTACTTTTCCATTCCATATTCAGTGCCATAACGTAACATGACATATTCAGTCACTAAAGAAAAATAAATAGAACACCAACCACAACTTGAGTGAAAGTCACCCAATGCATTAACAGCCTTTTGTTCATCTCATAATGTTAAATATTTATTAAATAGTCATAATATTGTTGAATTGTATTTTTAGTTTGTCTTTAATATATATATTTATATTATTTATGGACTTGCTTATATTCTAAGTGGCAAGACGCACATGATTCTAATTTGACTTAAAAAAAATTGTCTACGCAAATTATTGAAAACATATAGGCTACAGTTTATATACATACATACATATACTAAAAGCATTATTTAATAGATACTAGCATTACTTTCCAAATTAATGTTAAAATATTTGTCTAAAGTTAGAAGCTTTCAGGAGACTTGGTTTTACTTTTGACAAAACTAGTAGCAACAAGTTTCAATCCCACTGCCACACCTTGGGAATTAACCACGGTTACATTTAATATCCCAAACGCTGTAGGAAGTAATGTGACTTTTGACTGTTTCATTTTCCCCCAAAAATGCTTTGAATTTGTGCCAAAAAATAACTAGCGTTTTGTTTTTAGCATTCCCTGCTTGGCAACAATCAGATGTTTTCACAACCAACCAACCATTCCTGGAGTATAGAAGGACACTGATACAAGGGTACTTATCTGTGCACATCAGCTCCAGAAGCAGGTTAAATTGGGCTACCCTCATGGACAATCACAAAAAGCCGAGGTGAAAGGGTTTTATTTTAGCACGGAGCCATTATGACAGTGAACTTTCTTTGCCCTGATTTTATCTAAGCCTTGAGTGCAGTGCGCGGCCAATAGAATGCACCAGGTTACACTTCAGGGGTTGCAGGGTAACCTTGAATTCGCACAAGAAATGTCTTGTCCCATCAACAGCTGCAGGAGATAATATATTGTTGTAAAAACCCTCTAACAACCCAACTTAGGGATGTTGTTTTAAAGCATTTATTTCTCTCAATGGGACTTTTGACCTGCAGAGAGAAGACTGTATCTTTTGAAATGCAAACTGTATTTCAAAAGGAGAAAATTATGTGTGTCTTGTTTCTGCAAAGGTCTATTTTTAAATCATGTTTTTACTAAAATATTGGAAACCAAAAGATACTCCTATTATTGTTTGGTTCTGTGTTTAATCTTGGTTGAAATCTGTTTTCCCCCCTTAATTTAAATCTAAGTTTGTTCCTGGATTGGCCCTTACTTTAGACCTTTAGAGTTTAGTCATTGTTTCAGCTTAAATTTGTCCAAATAAATTCTTGAGATGAGATTTTTTCTGTGTTTAGCCTTTGAAACTTAAAAACACACACAAAACAAGAAGCAAAAAAAAAAACTGTTATAGCATTCTTACCTGATTCCTCGTCAATGGTGAAGAGTCCTAGGCCAGATCCATCGTGAATGTGGTACCTCACCACTCCATCTCGTCCCATGTCTTTGTCCGAAGCTGTTAGTGTCACCACTGATGTCCCGACAGCAGCATCCTCCATCACAGCCGTATCATAGACAAACTCTGTAAACACAGGTCTGTGGAGGTTCTTAACATCGAGGACCTCGATTTCTACAAAACAGGAGGATGACAGAGAACGAGGTTGACCATGATCTACCGCTCGGACTGTTAGGTTGTAAGATGGCCGCGCTCAAAGTCAATTCTTTTGGCGTTAATGCCCCAGTGGAAGAGTCAAGATGGAAGATCCCATTCTCTGTGTTTTTGAGATTATAGGTTACAAGACCTCCACTGCCAAGGTCTAAATCAACACTTTCCACCCAAACTAGAAGTGTCCCAACTGGTACATCTTCTGGAACTTTAATTTTGTACACTTTTGGGATGAATTTGGGTGGGTTGTCATTTATGTCTTGCACAATTACAACTAAATCAGCAGTGGAAAACAACTGAGGTCCAACTTTAGCTCGATCTCGGGCTTCAATCCTTAGATCGTGTCTTGGCAACGTTTCCCGATCTAAACGACTTGTCACAGCCACTTCACCTGTCAGCTCGTCAATTGAGAACAAGTCTGTAGATGTCAAAAGAGAATATTGGACGTTCCCATTTGTTTCTCCATCCAAGTCAGCTGCATGAGCTGTAAAAATGACTGAGTCTACTTCGATGTTTTCTGGAATCCGTATCACAAATCTAGGTTGGCTAAAAATAGGCGGATTGTCGTTCACATCCATTACATTCACCGCAATTAACTTCCAAGCCAATTTCTGTGGTGTTCCGAGATCAAAAACGGTGATGTTTAAAATATAAAACTGTTTAGTCTCCCGATCCAAGGGGCAAACTAACTTTAAGTCACCATTGAAGGTGTCAATGGAGAAGCAGCCATCTTCATTCCCACTTGAAATGACGTACACAAGTTTGCTGTTGAACCCGGTGTCCCCATCTGTGACTTTAAACTGAACAATGGTCGAATTTAGTGGATAATCCTCCACTAGGTCAATTGAACCAGGTATACTGAGGTTAAACTTAGGCGAATGTCTATTGGTGATGTACAAATCAGAAAACGTATCTTCTTCTTGACTGCTTAAAATTGGTTTGATAGACTTGATTAGTTTGTCAGTAACTTGTTTGAGAATCCCAGTTTCTTGGCAGTTCAGGGTTGGTTCGTCACCTCTGTTTGTGACTGTAACCCTGACCATTGAAGGCTCTGATTGGTGTTTCCCATCTGTGGCTTTTACTTTCAGATTAAATGCATTTGAATTGAGTGGGATTGGTTTGTTTAGCTTAACAGCTCCTGACGACTCAATTGCAAAAATGTCAAGCTCGTTCCAGACTCTATTACATATTTTATCTGCTGTAGCTCATCTGAATCAATGGCGGAAAGCACAACAATTGTGTGACCAACCGTTAAATCCAAGGGGATGGTTGAATTGCAGCCTACTCTTTCAAACATCGGGACATTATCGTTGACATTGTTCAAGCTAATAGTCACGGGCATTCACTGACTTGACTGAACGGGCTTCCACTATCGGATGCCCAGATCTTGAGATGGTACTGTCTTTTCATTAACTCATAATCTAGGTGCTCAGATGTTGATATGACACCTGTAAATGGGTCAACAGTAAAGGTACAGGGCCTGTGTTAGCAATAGAAAAGGTCACAAAGCCATTCCTGTCAAAATCTTTATCAACAGCTGCTACTTTTAAAATGCTGCTGCCAACAGGACTGTTTTCATATATTGCTGCTTGATAAAATTCTTTATAAACTGTGGGCTATTGTCATTTTCATCCGTTATTTCCACCACAATGTGAGTCTCTGCTTCACCGTTGTTGGCAATCACATCAAACTCATAGCGATTTTTGTCTCAAAATCAAAACTGTGGTCTGTGGTTACGATGATTCCTGTTTTGTGGTTTATCTTGAATTTAGTCGAATCTGGATTATTTCTGATGCTGAACGTCACATTGTAGGACACTGGCTTGACTGACACTTTGACAACATGTGTTTTAGGAGGTGAAAACTCACTCAAAGCAACAATGTAGGTATCTTCCAAAAATACCAGGGGTTGTAATTAATGGCCGGCGTGGATTTGCGTAATTGGAGACAGTAAACTCGAAAACTACTGTCTTTGCTTGTACGGACAAATTCAGTCCAAATGGCATTTGATACCAGCTAATCTTCTTTGTAGAGATCACTTGAAGTCATTGCCTGAACACCTGAAGGGATTATGTCAAAATACTTATGGGGATCCTTCAACAATATTAAGAGACTCAACTGGGTTAAGTCCTGGCTCGACGTGGACATCAATAGTTACTTTGCTGTCTGAAGAAACTGTAGGTTTAGGTGGAGGCGTAATAACTGGGAAGGTTTTTGCAATCTTTTGTACATTTACTGTTACTGTAGCCACATTTCCAAATTTCTGGACCCCTGATATCTTCTTGGTTCGATCTTCAGCCAAAACGGTAAGATCGTATCTGTCCGTCCGACTGTGGTTGAGTTTTTTGAAGAGGCTAACCGTTCCTGTAAAAGGGTCAACAACAAATGGGTGAGCAAGGAGTAATAAAACTCAGCATTGCTTCCCAAGTCGGCATCCGTAGCACTGACTTTGGCAACGCTCGTCTGAAGTGGAAAGTCTTCGCTGATGGCCAAGTTATACGAAGCAGGGTAGAAAAGAGGTTTGAGGTCATTGGTGTCGAGGACTTGGACAAACACTTTTGTTTTTGTTTGGAAGTCAAAAGTGCTTTCGACTGCCTCCACAGTGAGAGTGTACATGTCTCTGACCTCTCTGTTAAGTTGTGCTGAGTTACTGCTTCGGGTATTGATCCGTAGGAAAGAAAAATCACCAATTTTATATGCTTCTGACTGGAAAAGCTCATCGTCATCGCCTGAGACAATGCTGTACTTGACTTCCCACAATGGATCTATCAGTTCGATGCCCATTTTCACTGGTGTTTCCACGTACGTCCGAGGGGCAGAGTTTTCGTTGATGGTGGTGTTGTAGAGATGGTGGGTGAACCTCATTGGAGAGCTGTCTTTGTCTTTTAGGAAGGTCCCGTGACAGCTCAACACGTGGATGAGGAACAGTGCTAACGTTAGGAGCATGGTACCGGAGGATGCCATCTTCAGAGCCCCATGACCTGTAAGAAAGAGGAGCAGAGCAATGAAATGATTTGACATAAGAATACATTAAACTTAAAAATTCATCAATGCAATTATATTTTATATGTATAATATGGATTTTTTTTATTTATTTAATTAGTTCTCACACAATTAAAACATCTTGCTTTCCACATCTATGACCGTCCCAACCAATGTAGAGGTGCATTTATTTGTTAACCAACTTCTTTACATGATAGGAAACCAATCATAGCTCACGGACAAAAAGTTAAATACAGCAAAACTAAACTTTATGAGATGTGGATAAATTATATCCACAGTCATAAATTTGTTTGTAAACAATACGCTAAACGTAACCAGAGGTACACTGTCTTATTTTCAAATGTCGAAAAAAAATGCTCCGCTGTATAGTTTTAGACAGACTGGGAGGGGGAGAGGGAGAGAAAGACACAGGGCAAATGACCTGAACTGGAAACAAACCTGGGTCGCCTGAGAATGTGGTTTGCCCCTTGTAAAGATTTAAATACATTTATGTATAATGTGTAATTCAAAAAACACTTGCTGCTCTTTGTTACTCTAATACAGTTTCTAGAGAGCCTTTGTAGTTTGATATAGCTGCTGCTACACATGAGCCACTGCACCACCTCAGCCACATTCTCCAAAGTTCAGGGTTTTATTTTGTGTGCACATATGTAACATTCCCCAAGGTTTATCACATTTTTATACTTGTCTGTGTACACACTGTATCTTCAAACTAAAAGAGTGTATGTGTTTAATATCTTGTAAAAATATATTTTATAAGCTCGTGATGATTATTGATTTGATGTTAAAAAGCTATAAAAATAAAAGCCATTGTACCACTGGAAGGGACTTAATAAGAAGTTGTTTAGTGAAAACATGATCATTATGTACCTGACAATAAAAGCCTCTTATCTTATTGTAAAGTGTTATTGAATTCCCCGTTTCTTTCTCCAACCTGTATCATCTTGTATCTGTTATAAACCAACCTCAGCTTTTGAATGAATAGATTATTTTTCCAAGCCCAGTTACACAATTAAGTCAACGTAGACAATGACAGTGCAGCCAAAAGCAGTGCCAGGTACCTTACTCGAGTCGACTTGTGCACAGCGACTCATTGTCTCAGCCACCTCAGACAAGCCTTCACGCAGGATGATTCCCTGGTGTAAAATACTCACAAATAGAAAATTATTTGTGCTAAGCCTTTGTCAGCGTGGAGTTACATGGAGGGATTTGTAGAGAGATGACTTGGTGTAAAAACTTGAAGACAGTGGGTGGTTCAGGCCTGATCCAAAGTAAATGGTATGATCCGTAAATTGGTTTTATAATCACCAGGGAAGAGGGCTTTAACGCTGTGTTTGGAAGCAGCCAAAGACACTATTATTTCTCAAAACTCTTTGCAAACAGTGGTTGGTAGTCAAAATCTCTACTCAAGTATTGTTCAAATACTCAAGTATTGTTCGAATTAAACTGAGTTACTTTTCATCTACTGGACAAATATGTTGTGCTCTACTACAACATGTTTTCTCAACATTGCTGCGAGGCGACTTTGCTACTCACTTTATTGCCAAAACTCTTACTCATTTATGTATTTTAAAAAGTAGCTAGTTACTACCCATCTCTGCCCATCTCATAAGACAGGAAGTCCTATCAGTCAGACTATAGCCATGAAAGAACAAAATAGCTTGTATTCTATGTTTAAAACAAACTACAACTTTATACCGTAGCTCATAAAATATCAGCATTGAGACTGGTCTTAATGCCACCTATGCAAATGCAGTAGCTCAGTCGGTTTGAGCCCTCGAAACATCCCAAAACATCATAACATCCCTCTCTCCCCACATACTGTTGTTGTGTCCTTAAGGCAAGACACTTTACCCACTGTGCCTCCTCCCTCCCAATACACACGGGGGTCAGGACTCCCCTGCAAAAGAGATTTGTAATCTCAGTGGGACTTTCCTGGTTAAATAAAAGTAAAAAAAATAAAAATAAAAGTTACTTTCATGAAAACCACATTTGAAAAGTCAAAAAGAATCATAAACATATCTACCTGATCATGTTTATTTGGTCTTCTATAAAAGCTAATGTTTTGACTCTTCTGAGGAAGACTGGAAGTTCGATCTCCCTACTTGTACTTTCAGTACTCATATAAACACTAGTCTGTTTATAAGAAACTTTAATAAAAACTTCTGATTTGGTTTAGTGTCCTTTTTGTAATAGTTTTTTTTTTTTCATATTAGCCTCCTTTCTTCCTTTTAAACCCTCATTCAATGCCCATTCTGGTCATTTATGACATAGTTTTATTTACCTTTAATGCTCTTTTGATGCATGGTCATTCTTTCTCAGATTATTTTTTTCAACTAATAGAATTTTGGTGACCCACCTTTGAGTCCCAACACAGAGATTGGAAACCCCTTGTCTAGACAACAGTACTAGTTCTTACTTTTTTGACACATTTTTGAAGTATTGGATTTGTCTTTTGACACATTCTTAAACAGTGAAGCAAATTTTGTGTTATTTGGTCTTCTATAAAAGCTAATGTTTTGACTTATGGAAGACTGGAAGTTCGATACTTGTACTTTCAGTACTCATATAAACACTAGTCTCAACAATAGACCAATAAAAACTTAATACAAGTTCATCAATATTTATTTTATACTTACTCAAGTAACCACAGTTTCTTTTACATTGTCTCACACCTCTAAACATTGAAGTGTTGTGTTAAAGGTTTGTTAAATAGTATCTTATTGAGCTCCAGTTTGAGGCCCCACCCATCTGTCATCTACCTTGATGTTGGCTATCCACTATTGCACACTCAGAGTGGACACTGGACACTGCCAATATAAATGTTTTTATTTATGAAAATGTTTGTGTATTTCTATGTATTTTTCAACTGTCCCGGACACATTTCTGCACGGCCTGTCCGTCCTGGGAGTGGATCCCTCCTTCTGTGGTTCTCCTGAGGTTTCTCTTTTTCCCGGCTGGGTTTTTTTTGGAGTTTTTCCTTACCCTGGTGGAGGGTCTAAGGACAGATGTTGTCTAGTGCAGTCTGTTAAGCCCTTTGAGGCGACTGTTGTTGTGATATTGGGCTATACAAAAATAAATGTCTTGTCTTGTCTCGTCTATCTTTATTAAAACATACAAACTTTATTGACTAAATCTCTGTAATTTAATGTGTTTTTACTGCAGTGACACCAAACCAGTTAAAACCTTAAGCCAAGGGTGCCCAAACTTTTTTCTTCGAAGGGCCAAAACTTAAATGTGTTAGTGAGCCAATTAACGCGTATAGATAAATATATAAAATCCCCCCCACAGCTAATATCCACCTGCCCAAAGTGTAAATTGGGCGGCTGTGGCTCAGTGGGTAGAGCGGTCGTCCTTCAACCGGAAGGTAGGCAGTTCGATTCCCGCTCTCCCACAGTTCATACTGTCGTTGTGTCCTTGGGCAAGACACTTAACCCACCTTGCCTCCAGTGGCTGTAACACTGGTAATTACATTAGAACAATGTAAGTCGCTTTGGATAAAAGCTAATAAATGAATAAATGTAAATGTAAATGTCAAGCCCTGGAGGTAGCTCCTAATTGTGAGCCCACAAACCTAAGCTTTGTGACACAGACCTTTCAAAGATTTATCAGAATAGGACAAGTTGTGGACTCAAGTGTGCACAAACCTACCTGAACTGTCTTATAGTTACCTGTGTTTTCTTTTTTAAGACTTAAATTAATTTTCAAAGTTAATGTAAGCACCGTGAGTGAGGGCAGTAGGTTGTTTCGGGATATATACCCGTTGGCTCCTCTTCAATAGAATAGGCCATTATCTTACCAATAAAATATCCACAACTGTCACAGCAGACTAAATCAATAGCCTGCAATTTCAGTCACAAAACATGAATTCCATTGGGGGGCCAAATCAAACCCTGTTGCAGACCAAATTTGGCCCCCGTGCCCCATCTTGGGCTCCCCTGCCTTAAGTGATTCACAATACTGATTTATCAACATTTATAGTTTAAGCAATTTTGAAAAAATACAAACTTGGATCTGCATTGGAAACATGGGTTTTACCAGCTCATGAGCGGCCGATCCAGTGTGAATTTCCACAGCAGCCATTGCTAATAGCAAAGAAAGATGGAAGGCAGAACAGAAACATGAATCTGAGTCAAAGTGCTATGATCACAAGATGAAAAAATAAAAAAGGTTTATTTAAGTCATTTGGTTTGCAATCACAGCTATGTTGGGTCCCACTTTTCAAACTGAACGTACAGCATGTCAAGAATGTCTTTGTAATTCGTAAACTGGGTCCTTTTTAGCAGCCCCTTATATTCAGGGACATTACAAGTCTCAGAGAAAATAACTCAGCCTTTTTCTTCCTCGAAGATTGTTCATGTCTTCTTCTCATCTCACTAAAGACTAGACAACAGGATACATGGCAAATGCCTCAAACATCTCGAAAGACGATTAAGTCTTTGTGCTAACTTACAGATACAATTGTCTCCATCCTATTTTAACTTTCACTCTCTTAGTTCTCATCCAGGTATGTGTCCCAGGTCGACTGGCGCTGCAGGATGCAATGGAGGGTAACGGTATGTGGGGTGTTATCTGCCGTAAGGGCTCTCTTGGTGACATTTCATCAGATTAGCACTATCACTGTAGGCTACTGTTTGGGTTTGGCCAGAGATTTAAGGCAGATTTCACAGAAGTGTCACTTTTCTCAAGAATTGCCCTTAGACTCAATGCCCTTAGAATACAAAAAGGATTCCTACCAAAGACTACAGAAAGCCCCACGACAAAGCTAATCACTACTAGCATGTTTTAAGATAAAGAGCATTAGCACTGAAACAATAAAACATCAACTCTAATATTTCTAGTCACTGGAAAAACAATTAGGAAAAGTTAAACTTCTTTAAATGAGGTACCTTCAGAAAACTCTGTCCAAACACCTTCTTAACTATTTTATTATATATTGCCTGATATTAATAATTTTGAATGTAGTCCTTCCAATGAGTTTTATATTAGGGGTTACTAGAACATAAAAAACACAAGGTACTCTGTGGTTTCGGTGTCACAGCACAAATACTCATTTAAGCTCCTCTGATCCTGCCATAACAAGTACATTTCTCACATCAAAGTTACTCTTCTCCTCCCTTTCTGTACTGCACTGTGTAGAAATGCTTACTCATCAAATTAGATGATAAAAGAAGAGCAAACTTTGGTTAAACGTAATTTTTCACAGACAGAAATAACAATGTGCAGTAATGTAAAAAAAAAAAAACATTTATAAATATATACTGTCGCTTTTTCAGAATCACCAATCAACCTCATTTAGCACTAAAAGCAGGGCATTCCTGTGTCGGGGGGCTACAGCTTGGATGGTAAAGATGTTATGTGTTAAAACTCTCAGCACTTTCCAGACTCTCTCAGGTGTAAAAGCTCCAGCGGACCGTGGTCCGGCCAAAATAGGCGGTCTAGGTCTGACAAAAACTGAGCTTAGGTTGTTTGATTGTTGTGTGAAAGCCAATAGTGTTGATCAAATGCAGGGAGTCCAGTGGATTACACACGAAGAAAAGCAAACAGAGGAGGCAAACGAGCAACAAATATTGGTCGGTTTTAAAATTTGCTTCTGCAGATGCTTCCTGTGAAGCCAACTTTTTCCTAAAGAGCGTTATAATGGTTTAAATCATGTCTTAAACAGTTCATTTCAGCAGTTTTTATTAATTTGATATTTATTATACCATACCTGGGAATCTGATTTCTCCCTTAAACTGTCAAATGAGCCGCAGAAGAGACCACAGTAAAAGCCGCTTTAAAAACTATAGTGTGAAGCAAATAAATACTGCGTAACAATTAGTTTGTTCTTAGTGGACCTCGTGCAGACTTTCAGGAGTAAAAACACCACAAAATTGTCTAGTTCCCAAAACATTAAGAAAAACCTGCTTCCACATGCTCTCAAACTCTGTTCCAGATTGTAAATACCCACGGCTCCTATAGCACTGTCCCTGCTGACACTGAAGACTCAGGGCCTGATCCCTGTACTTTCTCACGGTTGTATAAGCAACTGCAGCTCGGCTTATCACTTCACGACTGAGCATCTTCACAAAACCTCACTGATAAAGCTGATATTATCGGCTTTGTACCGGATAATCAACAACACGTCACTTTCACATCAGATGCCGGCTTGGTTTGATGTCGGTCCTGAATCCTTCATTTGTTTAGCGATGCTTGTTTAGAGACCATCTGATTATAATTATTTAGGTTAAGCAATATTTCGCAGTAGCTTGTCCCCTTCAGGTTGGTGGAGAGCTCCTGCCTCAAGTGGAGGAGTTCAATTATCTTGGAGGAAGCACGCAGTACTGTCTTCAGGTTGGCCTGGAGAGCTCCTGCCTCGTGGAGGAGTTCAATTATCTTGGGGTCTTGTTCACGAGTGAGGGAGGGAAGAAGTGTTAGATTGACAGACGGATCGGTGCAGCTTCTGCAGTGATACTGTCGATGTACGGGTCTGTCGTGGTGAAGAAGGAGCTGAGCTGTAAGGCAAAGCTCTCGATTCCATCAATCACGTTCCTACTCTCACCTATGGTCATGAGCTTTGGGTCATGACCAAAGAACAAGATCCTGGATACAAGCGGCGAAATGAGCTTTCTCCTTGGCGGGCGCTCCCTTAGAGATAAGGTTGATATTTTATAAAGCTCAAAGTAGAGCCGCTGCTCCTCCACATCGAGAGGAGCCAGCTGAGGTCTCGGGCATCTGTCTCAGATGCCTCCTGCGAGAAGGTGTTCCGGGCATGTCCAGTTTTTTCACCAGTTTGAAAGTACAGTGTGTTCGCAATAAAGAGGCAGTCTATCACTTGAAGTGGTGTGACTCTTTGGAACAAAATAGACAATGACATGAAAGGTGCAGAAACATTGTTACAATTAAAAACAATTATTAAACAAGTGTCTTATAAAAATATACTGAAGTGTAATATTAATTTATAAATGTAATAAATAATAGTTAAAAATAATTTTAATAATTTGGTTAAATATTTTGATTTAAAAATAATCTAGATAAAAAGTTAATCATTGATAAAATTGGAATAGCAGGAATGGTATCTGTTTTTTTAAGTTTTGTGAAATGTTGTGGGTGTTTTGTATCACGTGGTGTTTTGATTCAAATGTTTAAAAGGTAGGCAACAAGAGGTTTCAGACTTCGCCTACACCCTTTCAATCAATGTGAATTTTTGTTTGGAATTTTATTTTTAATTTTTTTTACTGGACCGAATAAACTAAACTAAAGATAAAGGACATCCTGTGAAATTAAATACAGTTGAGTAGAAAGTTTGGGGAAGAAGCATTGGTTGCTATGTGTTGTCAAGGGCTGCGTACCCTCTAATTGGACAAGACCTTTGAAAATAATTTTTAAGACTGAGTACATCCAAAACAACATCTTATAAAAAGAGCAAATTTTCCATTCCCTGTTTGACATCACCTTTTGGCCAATTGTACAAATCTCTGCTCAGTGGTTGTTTTTCAAGGACCTTTTTATCTCTAATCACTAATGAAAAGACATAAGCAGTGGTTTCCTGGCCTTATCATTTACTGTCATTACACATCAGTGCTACTCACAGTGGCTTCATAACCACAAGCAAACAGCCATTTCCTCTGATCACTATTGCAACACATCAGACAAGTCGAGTCATGGATCCGTACCCGAGCCCTGAGGAGCTTTGTCACAGAGTGGGAGGTGAAGAGGTGCTGTAGACGAAGACAGCACAGAGCAGGTCCTACCAGCCCCAATGGATGAAGATTTTTGTGAATAAAGGTGAGAAAATAGCAAAAAGTGGATGTAATTTTGTTCCATTTTGCAACTGAAAAGTACATTTTTTATTCAAATTCTGTGTGAATCTTGTTGAATTCAGTCATTTTTACATCATTCACTTTGAAATGTTATAATCCTGTATGGCTTTAAATCCCAATTTTTAATCCGATCTGCCCTGTGTTGCTTCAGACACCTCTGATGCCATTACCAGTATTATATTTCAACTTTATCCCCAAAGAGCACCTTCTTTTCTCTCTTTAAATGAGAGCGATTGTTGACAAAAAGCAGAAAAGAGATGTGTGTCCCCTCCCCTCAGTCTTTAATTCAACTTTCTACCATTTCAACTCTTTTGTTCTCATAGGCACAGGTAATTACACTGTAGGCCTGATGGAGTGCTGCTGACATATTTGCTAAGTCAGAATGAAATGAGAGTAAAATGAAACCAAGCATTATCAAAAAACAAGGTCAAGCAACATGAAAACAAGGTAAAAATATATAATAAAAGAAACACACGTGCTAAAAGAAGGTGGCGCAGCGGCAAGCTCTTGTGAAAATGATGCTTGAACTGAATTTAATTTAAATAATTATCATACAGTTCTCTATTTGCTCCAGGTGTCTCAAAAGCTTATTCATCTTACTTCAAATGCACTACACTTCAAATGAGAAGCTAAACTTTTAAACTTTCCTCATTTGCATAATTGGATAGTTTACTTTCCTCACAGTCTTAAAAACATCTCTGGATTGTACCTGCTCCAATCTCCGAAGGCAATGAGCGTTGGCCGCACATAAAGCCGTGATGGATGACAACGTTTAGGCCTGTGTCAGTCCATTAAGAGCTCACTGTGGTTTCATCGACGAAGAACAACAAGCAAACGACTAAAACAAGTGGAGTTTAGATGGCCCTTAAAATAAGACAACCTCCAAATGTCACTTTAACAATGGAGTGTGACAAAAAGCTTCTCATTCAGGTAAAAGACAACTTTAAAGGCACAAGTTAAACAAGTAATAACAAAAGTTTGAGAAAAAGGCGTTTTTGTAAAAACTGTGATGGGAATAGTTTTGTGCATTGTTTGTTTTTTTTATCCTCTGTCCACATAAAAGCATCTACCTTTGACAGTAGTGCTTTTTCAGTGCAAGTGCACCATGGCCCACGAGCATAAGCGTCATGTGTTTTTACCATATGTTCCATATGATTAGTTCTGAATAATGGACTCAAAGGCAGATTTTTTTTGTAGTTTATAGGATTTATAGTATTTCACAGAGAAAGAGTCCAAGATGTGAATAAAGGTCATAAGCTTTAGAATATCTAAGCATTTTAAAAGTTGTGGTTTATGAAGAAAATCCTTTCACACCTGACCGTGACAGTGTTATGTATGACCAATGTAATATTTACAATGTGCAGAGGTGGAGACCAGATATACTGATGGAAGACACCTGGGTCCAGTGCTGTCAGCTTTAAAGCCCTCCCCTCTTCTACCCGGCCATTCAGTAGAACATGTTGTAACAGGACACACACATAATAAATGACTATAGAAGCTACAGTTCAAACTATTTTTCATTGTCATGGAGCTGAGGTCAGTTCTTCTTGACAACAACCACAGGAATAGCATTATTAATTTTAACTTTAATTTTAACTTTCAATATAAAAATAAGCATTGACATCTGCAGTGTGTCAGGTTGGTTGTGTTGTACTGTTAAACGCTTCATTGTACAGATGCACAAACAAAAGAGCAACACACTACCCTCAGAATCAGGTCTGGAACAGAGAATGGATTAGATTTGTTTATTTACACAAATGAGTCCATTATTCACACTTTCTATCACCAGTGCTACAGACACTGGGAGCAAGGTGGGTTAGGTGTCTTTCCAAAGACAGTACGTATGATCTGTGGCGAGAGAGGGAATCAAACCGCCAACCTTCCAGTTATTGGACAACCTTTTCCACCTCCTGAGCTACGCGGCTCTAAGATGCTAAGAGCAACAATAAAAGTTTGATATAACTTTATATTTCTCAGTTCAACATCCTTCTCATCACTTTGTCTCGCTGGTGTCATCTTTCTAAACTGCCTGCGTTCTGCTCCATGTTTGAGGCTATGTCCACACGAAGCCAGTGCATCCCCTATCCGATCATGAGACGGCGCTGCCTCAAGAAAATATCTGCGACACACGGCCGGCTGAAAACGATGTAGTATATATGCCCCGACCAGTATGGGGCGCTGTAATTCTGCCACAGATATACACTATACACGAAGAAGAAGACTTTGAGCATGCGCATAACCTTGCGCGCTGCAGAAGAAGACGAATACCTAAATATTTATTTTCTAATAAAAACAAGTTCTCAAATTGTTGCAGTCATATATTTAGAGTGTAGTAATTGGTGCCCTCATGTTTGTTGTTTGCTCTTCAATATACGGACTGAGTTCTGAGTGCTTTGGACATGCGGAAATTCTCTCTCCATTCATTTTCTCAGGTTGCTCTCCTGGTTCTCTTTCGGTGGATCTAAGAGCATGTGGCGTATAGTGTTGTCCATTATCGCTTGTTGCTCACCACAACTGCATAGAAGCAATAGATTTTGCTGTAATAAAGCTAGTAGGCTTAGTAGCTTCTGCAGCACAAACTCAATCATGTAGTCCGCCATTATTGTTGTTGCTGTTACTGTGACGAGGCCGACACGTGATGCGATGACATCATCGCTTTCACAAAATATACGGATTGGCTGTACACACGACACGCAAGGGTGTCACCTAGGTGTTGTCGAAAGATTTATCCACTTTAGAACCCTGTTTCAAAAAATAGCGGATACAGTCTCCCAAAACACCGGATCCGTGTGGACGAAAGGCCAATATGATACAAAATGTATATGGATACAGTGATTTGTGTCTCCGTGTAGACAGCCCCTGTTTGAGACTGATGCGTTATAATCCCAGGTAATCCCTGACGACTGCCGGGTTTGTGTGAATTGTCAGATGTGATTTGAATCCCCCGCTGCGTCTGTATTTTGTGCTGTTTTAACGCAGGTCTTGGCATTATTTTGGGATTAGCGCCGGCTCTGTAGCATATGATTAACAGCAGAGACAGATTATGCGTGAGTCCCTCACACCTTCTGTTCTTGTGACACTTTGAGTTCATGGCAAAAACAAATGGAATAAAATGTATTTGTGACTTGGTTTAGAAAAGTTGTGACTTTGTGACTTGTTTAGCATCTTGTAAATTCTTATTGTTTATTATACACTACAGCCAGGAATAAACCAAGGAGTAAACTATGACTAGATGGCCCAAACCAGTAAGAAAAAAATCAAAAAGAAATTAGAGGAAGTAGAATTAAACAAGTATTTAACAAAGATTAAATGTAAGTAAATAAATGAGAGCTGAACCAGGAAAATTCAGAACTAAATGAAAACTAAACCTTTGACTAAAAAGACTAAACATAGGACTTACCCAGGACTTAAACAGGACTATTCCATGAGCAAACTAAACCAAGGCTAAACCTAGGATCAAACCAAGGCTAAACAGAGATTAAACTAAAACCAGCTAACTAAACCAAAAGTAAATCAAGATCATTTTAAAAACTAAAGCAGAACTAAACAGGACGGACTCGTGGACTAAACCTCGGACTAAACAAACCTTAAACCAAGGACTAAGGAGGACAAAACCTGTAGGACTAAAGCAGAACAGAACAAAGTCTAAAGCGGGACAAGAGCAATGCTAAACCAGGATTAAACAGAAATCAAACAAGGAATAAACCTGCATCTGAGAGACTCCAACCCTCCTTAAGTAGGAGAAAACTGGAGCTAGACAAACTCTAAACCAGGACTAGCTCTGTTAAAAACCAACAGTAAACCTTGGACTAGGACCTGAAATATGACAGAACTGAGCCAGGACCAAACTCTGGACAAAAAACAGGATTAAACCTTGTACTTTGTGTGATTTGGAAATAATGAAAGAAAAGAAGCCACTAATCTGAGCAGCCAACCCAAGCTGCTTAATGGAATTAAATCTGGGTCTGTTGATAAAATTAATGTTGCAAAAAAGACAGTTAAAATGTATTAAAAATACAAACTCATAAACTGTGACAGACTGTTCCAGAGATTTATAAAACGTCTTCTAATGACCTCAACATGTCGTGACTGTTACAAATCTGAGCTTGTGTCTTTCATCTTGTTGGGATGGTTTTACGCCTCACCGTTTTTACGGTTTACTGCGGTTTACAATCCCCCTCCATTACTTTCTAGTTGCAGCTGTTTCCAAATAAAAGCTTTTGATGTTTAGGATTCGAGCCATTTGGACTAAACAAGCGGCAGCATGCAGATAATAAGTTTGAATTGTGGTCAAGCAACATGGTATTATGTTCACAACAACTGTTAAAGTGGCATCAAAAAGATTAAATATAAGGTTGTACACACAAAGAAGAGGTGGAAGGTTTATGTTCTTCTTTTGATCTGTCATGGTTCAAATATAATGGATCTAAATACAGGAAATACTTATTTTAACTTTTGTCATATTTCACAACAATGGATTTAGTCTTTCAGGCATGCTTGAATCTATGTTTAAAGGTGTAGCGTAAAATTTACTTTCTACACTTCCTAAAACTTCCTTCTTACCGTGGCCCGGAGAGGACAAATTTAACAATGTTGATCGAGAAGCGCTTTCCTTTTTCTTTTTGAAAACAAAATGAGGTTTAAGACCTTTATTAACTAATTGATTTTGTTTTAATTTAGCTCATTATTTGGCTTATTTTCTCTGGTTCAGTCAAAGACAACAGCATGTCCCTGTAGGGCTACCGTAGCTGCTCGAAGGCTGTCGAAAGTAGAAGTGTGAGCTGTACAACTGTAAAATCACACTTCTTACTATAAATTACTATAAATTAAACTTTGTTGGTTCCACTCAGGTAATGGTTTTATGTAATATGTTTACGGTTTATTTATTAGTTTGACCTTTATTTATCCAGGTAAGTCTTATTCACAATGACAACCATGTTAGGAACTAATCCTAATAGAAATACTTGAAGGATTATCTGAATTGTTATATTGATTTGAGGTCATTTTGTCCATTTGGATAAACCACAAATTGCATCTTAAGGACGTGTGTGGATTCATTAAATTAACCGTGAGGAGTTAGCTAAGTTCCAAGAGTGTTTTTTCTTCTTACCTTGTAAAACCAAGTACATTATATTAGACATAGATGGCACTTGCTGAAAAAATGATCAGACTGGATTGTCTTTTTTCCATTTATTCACTTCTGCATGAATGCGTCATGGGCAGAAAGTATTGGTGACGGCTAAAACTATCTCAGTGTAAAAGGCTCTTTAGATCATTTTAGGCGTTTTGTCATTGAACTCCCTCACAGAGATCCGTTGTCTCAAACTGTTTGTAGTGTCAGAGGTCATAGTATTTAGGAGCGGGAAGTAGTTGAACAGGGAAAATGTGTTAAAAATGCAGTAGGAAGTAGTGTGAATGAATTAGAACAAGTCTCAGCAAAGAAAAAGCAGTGAGGCTCATAAAAACACATCCAGGCCCAGATCCTCTTTGATTTCATTAACACTTGTGAAACTCAAGCCCACAGCAGAAACTTCTGTTACGGTGGTCTTTTAAAAATCAGCTTCCAGTGTCTTGTTTCATTCAACACCACACTTTAAAGCACTTTGCCCGGCGCCCTACAGCAGTGGTGTCACTGTGGTAAATATAAATCTAATCAAGAAAACAGACACAGCTTTACTAGCAACAAGCTATTGTCTTAGCAGACTTTATCTAAAAGATGAGTAACTTCTCAAACTCTAGACCTAAGAAGAAAGGCTTAAAAGCTTCCCTTTTGAGAAAAAGTGGTAATGACTTAAGCTGCACCAAGAGTCTTGGCAGGATGGTATATTTAGGTCTGGATTAAGTTCTGGTGGGGTCACATTCCCAATCCCAGCCTGGAAGGGAAAGCTTTGACCTCCAACCTGTCCCACCATCGCAGCATGAGTCCGGGCAAAGGTTAAATCTGCATAGGGTAATGTCCATCCAAGCTTTGGCCACTTAACCCTTTCAAAGTGAATGATACAGGAAGGTATTTTTACACATAAAGCAGATATATTTGACGTCTTCTCTGTTGGCCTGTTTTAATGTTTATAGTGTTGTTGTTAATCGTTTAGTCAATGATCTATTTCTATAATTTAGTGTCCTATATTTGCCTTCTCTGTTCTGTTTTAATATCATTAGAACTTCATTTGGACAGGACTAAGTGGTGGAACAATGGACTGATTTGATTGACAGCTAAAATATTTGGCCAAGATACACATTGGTAAAACACCCCATTAAGGTGTGCAGTGGTCTGGGACCCTAGTGACCTCTGCTCTTCAACATTTGATCCCAACGCTCATGTGCCTCCAACAGCAGAAAATACAGTTACAGTCTCAAAAGCATCTGGAAAAAACATCTTCTCTGTGACGTTATATTGACTTTTTTAACACGTGGTGAACCATCAAAAAGGTTTTAGACTTTGATGTTGTTGACTTAGATCTTGACAAAATAAGTTTCTGGACAAAAATAAAAAAAACATTAAGAAAACAAAGGCTCAATCCAATGCAAGGACTGAGTTGTTGATGTTTACTGCAGGACACTTGAGGACATATATAAGATTTATAATCAAGCATTTTAATTATTTGCAATTTCTTTATGTGATTGAACTGGATTAATGGGGTTTTAAGGTTTTAAGAACTTAAGCACAACTTTTTAGTTATTTACTCACTTTTAAATGGTTGTCTTTAACAGCACCGAGAAGAAACATTTGCAAAATTACATCTGATTAGTGTTTGCATTTAGAATGAGTTCTTATGACTCAGGACGGATGACATAGGGCTGATAAATCTTTTTCATTATGGATGTTGTTGACTTAGATCAAAATAAGTTTCTAGACAAAAATAATAAAAACATTAAGAAAACAAAGGCTCATTCCAATGCAAGGACTGAGTTGTTGATGTTTACTGCAGGACACTTGAGGACATATATAAGATTTATAATTAAGCATTTTAATTATTTGCAATTTCTTTATGTGATTGAACTGGATTAATGGGGTTTTAAGGTTTTATGAACTTAACATTGGCTCACGTTTAGTCACTGGCCCATCTCACCCTCTGTTCAAGAAGGATGACATGCTTCGGGCTCTATGTGCTTGAAAACACATGTAGTATTTGAATTATATGCTGTGTAATGCTAAATTGTGTTTGGACGAGGCACTCCCTCGAATACATAGTAAATCTAGCTGCTCTCGAAAAAAGAATAAAAAATAAGGCATTCTTTAAAGTTATTTTACTTCTTTATTGGTCAAATTTGGTTGTGACTTTTCTGACAATTTCTATCACTTTCTTTTCCATTTACCTCAAATAAGTTCATCTAGTAAATCAGACACCAACAACATACCTAACCTACTGAGCTACTGAAACACACCATGTATAATTTCTCTCTTCTGATTGGATAGAATGTGATACTCAGGAATATCTGTGTTATACATATTCATCTGTGCATATTAATAATTATAATTATTATTACTATTGTAATCAAGAGTATTCAGGTTTCATTTAATTCTTCTTCTTGTTAATGAGACTTCTCAATGAAACCAAACCAATTGAAAATCCAAAGTGCACAGTTGACGGAAAAAGTGACTTCTCAAGTGTCCCAATCAAGTCAGATCTAATTTAACTCTTATAATGCTCATCTACAACAGCTGTAGGAGACTTTACACTGATGTGTACCACTCATATCCTCTCAGTTCAGGGACTAAACACAACAATTTACTTCTTTATATAAGGCACAATATAATAAATTGTAGTAATAGAAACCACAATGCAACTTCAAGTACAAGATTTTAAACCTGGCAACTACAGTATATTACCTACAGCGGGTGATCATCACTTTATGAAAGCACTCGTAAAGAAAATATCTTAATAAATCAAAACCACAAGACAAGTCAGTAACTCGTACAACTTGAAAGTCCACCAAAAAAACATCATTAAATGTACACGCGACATGAGGTAGGGCCAAACACAATGATCATGTAAATATAAGGCTACTGAAGTCAGAACCTTCTCTTTATTAAACACATTGACTCAAACAGATTTTTTTGTTGGCAGAGAGTTAGAGCTACTGAGTGGGACCTTTATTTGTTTGTTATTCAGATGTTAGCTTTTACCCCACCATTGAGTTTTTGTAAAAATGTTTTCCCACATAACCGTGACCAACTATGTGCAAACATACGTCACTTTAAAATGACAACTCTGTGGTAAAGGTTACGGGGGTCTATCCATCATCTTTGCTGCATGAGACTGGGTAAAGTCCATTCATGCCCAAGATTTCATTTACTTACAAAGGACAGACAACTCTACAGCAAGATTTAGGTCCAACTGAAGTCTACCCATCACTGTAGTTCGACGTCTAACAGAATCAAGTCTTACATTTGCATTTTACGTCCAAACAGCCCCAAGAACACACCGTGTGACTGTGTAAGTTCATTCAACACAGAAACATCAGCTGTGAGATACAAGAGAGGCTTTAGAGGGGCTTCAAACGCCCAGATGAGCAGAAGAGCAGCTGCGTGTTTTGACATGTGCTCGTGTTACCTCCAGCTAAGAACAAACTGTCAGCGACGGAAATGTGGAAAAAAACGTAAACAGGACAAAACTGGGAACAAGCATAGACTATGCTTAAACCAGGATGAAACAGAGAATAAAACTGATTTAAACAAGCGACTAAACAAGCGACTAAAAGTGGGACCTTTCTCAAGAATAAACCCAGGACTAAACCAAGTCTAAAACTACGATCTCGAAAAGATCAAACCAGGTTAAAACCAGCATTAGACTCTGGACTAAATTGGGACTAAACCAGTACCACACCAAAACTAACTGAAGCAGCAAGTATGACCAAACATGTTCAGACAAAGTGTTTGTGAATAATCACAAAACGAGGCTGACGACTCACATATCATGTATCTGTAGACCCCAGTGTGGAAATTCAGTTTAACTTCAAGTAATTCTTTAAAAACAAGAGTTTATCCTGTAACAAAGTGCTCTGAATGATGGTTTCAGTCATTTATTATTCATACTGTAGAAACAGTAAGTCATGGCTTCAACAGTTTGACCTTTGCTTGACCATTTAAAAAGTTCATCTCAAAAATTAAACATGTTTTTACTCAATCCTGGATTGAGAGGTTTTGAATCGAGTTCACTCTTGTCTCAGTCAGGCAGATGTAGTATTAGTAGTTATATTTATGAATTATTACGTACTGGGCTGCTTGCATTGTAAAAAAAACAATGGACAAACTTCAAGTAATTTTAAACCATAGCCAACATTACCGAGAATGACTGCTTTACAATATTTTTTTACCATAACTCTCTCTTTCCACGTCTGTTCTGCAAACCATACTCTCCTGGTTAAACTTACAAGAAAATACACAATAAAACATGGAAATCAAATTATAATACTATGGCTGTACGCAGCACTGAGGGCACAAAGTTTTCAATCATAAGAGCAAATTATCCTTTAGTCGAAGCCTTTATTTTAGACTTACAGTAGCTTTTTATCTTATGTTATCTCATGTGGTTATAGCCTCTGATAAGACATTAGTTGTTCTCTGAGCACGTATTAAAAAAATATGATAGTAGTTTGGAAAAAGCTAATCATTTAGATGCACAACTTTGACATTTTTTTGTAAAAGCATATTTGTTGCTTCAGTTCTCGTTGGAAAAATAGCTGATATTTCAACACACAAGTCATTAAAAATATGTTTAAGAGATATTAGACAGTAGGATTTCACTGCAGCTGCACTCTTGTAGGACAGTAATGGGAATACAGTGAAAGTAAATAGTGGTTGTTCATTAAAGTGGCACGTGTTGTAAGTGTGGAGTATTAAGAATCTACCTGCAGCCGTCCTGTTTGGCCACTCTTCCAGGAATTGAATCTGCCTCTGTTCCTTCTATGCCCCCTTTACGCCTCACAAACTTTACAAATCCTTCGACGAGGCCATGCCGCATAGATTAGTCCCATATTTCCCTGGTGTAATTCCCACAAAAAGCAGTTAAAAACTCTCAGTAAGGAGCCGCTCTGAGTTTGGCAAGTCTTTGAACCAGACTGATCCTAGAACTCATGCAGCCGTCCCATAGGAGCCGGCGCTCCTCCCACTGGACTCTCATGGCCACGCCTCTCACCTTTGAGAGCCCAGATTGTCTCCAGCAGCCCCTCTTTGGCAGCCTGGAGGCCCGGGAGTTTGGGCCTAAGCCAGAACTGTGGAGCTGTGCAGCAGTGAGCAGGAGGTCTGTTGGTACTGAATGTGTTTATCCACTTTTTACTGTATACAAGACAATTTGCATAAGGTGAACAAATTTGTTGGTCATGTTTAATTTCAGTCATCAAATTCAATAGTTATTTTTCCATAAATTGGATTTAAGCACACTTTTATTGTACTGTAAACATTAAAAAGTTACAGTATGTATATGTGTTTCCAATATTCTTATGTTCGTGAATAGTCTATCTTGTGTGGTCTTGAGTAAAATAATGTTGTGACACTGACTCAAACATTAATCCAAGGACTTTGTGACAAATAAAATAATACACAGTGTGTGTGAATAATCCATGTGTTTTTGGAGTGTCTCAGAGGTTTTACTGCAGTTGTTTCAGGAAAACCAACTGTTGTGACAGACTGTGAGCTCTAACCTGCTCAGGTGCAATAAAACACTTAAAGGGTCAGTTTACAAAATCCCTCTGACCTCAAAGGGCACACACAAACACACAAACTCTCAAGTCACATTTCAGAGACTCGATTTTAGAGCTGTTCTGGGAAAATTCTGTTTATGTTTTTGTGAATACCATACATACACATAAGCCCTCTGTTATGGTCATGTTTTGTTGTGAGATATTCCAGTCTCTCTTACCTTATCCTAAATCCTAATTTAGCACATTTATATTTATTTGCAAATGAGACAGTTTGGTGTAAATTTATTCTAGCGTTTTTTTTTTTTCACATTATTATCTTTGACATGTGTATATACTTGTGTAATAATGTACACTAAAAGCAGATGAGTTGCGTTACTGGTGGAGCATAAACGGGACAAAGCAGTCAGATGGAGCAGAGGTTAATGTGGAGGATGGGACCATGGACTTCAAGCCCCCTTAACCAAATTTAACTGAGCTCATGCTTTAGACCACTTTTTATTCCCGAATACAATCCATTTTTACTTGCACTTGTTTTACTGTTGGACATTTTAGGTCACTGCCTAAACCTGTCAATGGTTGTTTTGGTTGCTTACTTTATACTGTAGCTTATGATAATGTACTTTTTGGAAGGATGAGTTGTCACGTTAAAAATGCATTTTCCGACTTTCCAAAATGTACTTTCAACACAGACAAGTAATGCTGCTATAGTCAAGGTAGCCCAGTTTATTAACAGGTAAATAAAAAATGACTGTATTTTTCAAAAATAGCACCTATGAAGCATGAATCTTATCTATTTGTTTAATTAGGTTAGTATTCTTTAAAGTGTGTGCTTTAGTGACATGTCAGGCATAGTATCTACTCACCACTGAAGGATTTCTCATGAGTCAGGAACCACAAAGCAGCAATGGAGAAAGTTGTCCTGTTTATGATATAACATCTGTTTACATGGGCAGATCTCATTAAACATACACTGCTTTGGTTTTTGAGAAATTGCAGTGTCTATCTTCACATTTTTGTTGCATTTAACCAGGTGTTACTCTGCTGTTGGGGTTTAGAGCCAGGTGGGAGTCCAGTTTGCCCTGCCCATCTACCCCAGACTAATGCTGGGAGGGGTAATTACTGCCCCGGGCAGGGTTTGTGCTGTTGTTGTGTAAACGTCAGACCTGCTCCGGGCCGCAATGTGCTTTAGACAAAAACACTTTAGTGATGATATTAAGCTCTATCGTACATTTATGCCTTCCAAGTCCCACAACCCGAGCTCCTAAATAAACTGTTAAAAATGAAACTGTGGTTAAGCGGAAACTATCTACAGCTAAACTCAGATAAAACTGAGACGCTTATCCTTCCTCCAGATAGTGCTATCCCTGGCAGTAAACAGCACCTACACAACTTGAGCTGTCCCTGGAACACCACCAAAAACATCTATTAAATAACTGCTTCTTCCAACTGTCACCATCTCTAAACTCACATCAATGGTGTCAAAAGACCAGAAATGCATGCTTTTGTCTCCTCAAGACTAAACTAGTGCAGTAACCTATTCAAGTGCCTAAATATGAAACAGCTGACCCGCCTGCAGCTGGTCCAAAACTCTGCAGCGAGGCTCAAACAGAAGAGAGCACATCACCCCAATTCTAAACTCTCACATTTGTACTTTATGTTGTATTTTATTATGTATTTTAAATGTGAAGCACCTTGTGACCATTGTCGAAAGGTGCTTTCTTACTTTCTTACAGAGCGATGAGGGCTGTGAGATATCTAATCTTCAGTGTGTGGGACGAATACAGAGACACAGAGTTCATGTTCTCGTAGTGACATGACTGAAGCCTTGTATTTAATCCATGGTCAAATACAAGGCTAAACTAATGACTCAGTAACAGAAGAGAACTTCAGACTATAATTAAACCATTATAATGTCAAATAGAGGGATAAAAACAGGATTTCTTTTGGGGTTTTGGGCTTTAACTGAAGTGTTGCAACATCAGTCTATGGTTTTAAGTTTCAATCACAGACAAACACATGAAATATGTAATAAGTCAGTGATTACATGTACAGTTATATACAGTAGTATCTGGACGGCTGAAACTACAAAACAGAATATGCTTCTGTTTTTTTCGGCTGTTTGGTTCACGTAAAAGCTCACAGTCTATATTTTAACTACATCATGATTGTTTTATTTGAAAACACAGAGGATGTTATGAGAAAACAAGACTAACAGACACAACTTCATTCAGTTATTATGATGGCTGCCGTTAGAACTGCTCCAAACTCATTGTGCTTTGGTTTTTCTTCCATTTGAAAGCATCCTATATTTATTCTTTTGTCTCTTTTTATTTTTATTTTAATGTGCTTTTAATTCTTTTTGACACATTTATAACTAGGACAATGGACTTGTTATTGTTAATACAGAAGAGAACAACACTCTTTATCATTACGTTTAAGTGATCAAATCCATCATGTGACTTGAATAGTTGAATTGTTCCCATTTCTACTTTCCATAAATCACAGGCCACAGTTGTTTAAAATCACTAACAATAACCATCCTGTAAAAAACACCACATACATCAATGTTCTAGGGACAAATGGTGACACTGACACAAAAAAGTAAGAGTAAAGTTAATAAAACATAACCCTCGCTTGGGAAATATCCTGAATATTTGTCCCCGATGCTGTATGTTTGTCTCACAGGGAAAAAACATGCAGATGGTGTTTACCGAGGTTGAGCCGTTGATCAGTGCCAGAGTTTTCCACAAATTTCCACATTCAGACAGAGTTTGTGACTTGAGCTGTACGACTGTGGCTATAAGTGGGTCTGAATTTAAATTATTTAGGGAATATGGACGCTAGTTTTGTGTTAACATTAGAGACAAACATTCCCACTCACATTCATTGACTGTTGACCCATTAGCCTCACTAGCTACACATGCATGTCTTTGAAAGGAGCTAGCAGCTGGACTCAGAAAGACCTTCTTGACCTTTGTGAGGCATTAGTGCTAACCTGTAGGTCCCTGTTGTTGTTTCTACCTGGACACTAACCGTTGTGTCATCAGAGCAGAGGTTGTTTGCTTTTTAAATTTACTCTGACGTGAATGAATGGTATGTAGAATATTCACAGGTGAGCGCTGCTTGTTGTTTGTCATCACTCTTCAGGTTTGTCAAAGCTTTAGGGTCATATCTTAGAAAGTGTGAAAATGACAAAAAAAGGCTTCAATGAGGCTGGAAGGTAAACGAAACTTGACATAATGCAGTTAAAGCTACAGTTCGTGACTCTATTACTGTCACTGCAGTGTTGAAAGACACTTCTGTCCCCCAGTTCGGCGAGCTCTGTATGTGTCAGTAACTCTTTATTTGCTTACATTTGTAAAAAGAGGCCCATGTCCTTAAGAGCTTTCTGATTGCAGTGACAAAGCTAAAGACTACAGTCAACAAATGTGAGGCCCATGGGTTTTTCATGATCCAATCACACGATGACAGCACTAATGCCAGGTGTGAACAGCCATCACTCGGTTTTCTGAGCTCATCTGTGTGATTCCCACAGGTTACAATAAGAGACAAACTGAAACGGCATGCTGTCTGTCAGTGGAGGCTCTTAAGGGCATCAGTTCCTCGAGAATTCCTAACACCTTATAAGTGACGGGATACTGTATATAAATCTAGAGTACACAGACTTCTCATAAAAATAAAATACCTGTAACACAATAAAAATTCATAATATTCCACACTATGTGAATAGATATGGTGTGGTAAAGTATGGCAACCCGCTTTTGGGTCCTGACCAGGTGTCACTGGATTAGAGGACTGGCCAATCAGTGCACAGACACTTTGTGTCTGTTGTGTGTACAAAATACTATCTTAGAGAGCGTTGGAGAACTTGAGGTTTATGTAAAAAGATAATGTACTGTAAAGAAGGTCTATTTTGCAAACTTCTTAATGGATATGGATTTGTTTACAAAATAATGTTTTTGTTTAAAGATGCACATTTTCCCTGAGACCATAGTAAACGATATAAAGCTATACACTGCTTCTCTGAGCCTGGACAGATACTATTTGTATAGGCCAGTATCACAACAAAGGGCTTCACAGAAACAAAAGACAAGAAATATGCAACAGTTTAAACAGGACAACATCCACTGTCTTTACAAACTCCGTCAGGGTGAGGAAAAAGAGAAACCTCAGGGAGAGCCACAGAAGGAGGGGTCCACTCCCAGGACAGTCACTGATAAATAGTCCATCATATGTACGAATAAATGAGAAATGAATATGACTAATAGTCCTTGATATCATTTAGACCAGTTCATCCATCTGAGTGGGAGCAACTGAGGTCAGGGGGTTGGGACAGAATCATAGATGGGGGCACAGCTAAGGTCCAGTCATGGGATGTCTAACAGTGGGCCGGACACATCCACACAAACAGTAAACATTGACAAAAAAATGCACTAGCTATGCACATTGGGGAGAGTCACTTTAAGGACTATGTGACATTTAAGCACTCTCTATAACTTTTACACCTGGTGTTTTCAGGCCCAGGCCACACAATTTTAGATATTTTTATTTCTATATCTCATTTTCCAATAAAAGAAAAAAGAAAACCAACTTGTCACTAGATGTTAATGATTACAAAGTAAAAGAGATGAAAAAGATCAGTATTTTAATCATTATTCCCTTCAAAGTCTCATGTATGTAATCATTTATTCAAGTTTATTATTTCCAGCAACACTGCAGGTTTGACTAAATTAGATCAGAGAAGGAGAACATTTGCACGAGCCTATGAAGAGTATGTTGGGAGACATTGGAGAACCTTTATTGTGTGCAGAAACATTACCGTCCCTCTAAAGCTGAAACAGAAGGTGAGCAGAAGCTTCCCTCCGGCTTCATGACCAGCGTCCAGCCCTAATGATGCACGGGACGTGGGGCCGACACATGGGCCTGTGGAGAGTGTGGAGCCGGGCCAGGGAGGAACATGAGGAGAGGAAATATGAGGAGAGACTGATGAAGAATGAACCGATGAAATGAGGGACCCAGTTGTGTTTTACCCAACATCTTCACATGTTTCGTCAAACACAAGAACAAAAAGTAATGTTTCGGACACTTGGTACTTGGGATTTTAAGTGTTTTTTTTGCAGATCATTCTTGTAACATGTCACGGCCCTGCCATCTTTGTACACATAGTTTAGATTTGCTTTGTGGAAGGAAATTAAAGCAACTCTACAGAGTGCATCTACAGAGTGCAGCAGATGAAATGAGGAAGGGGGGTCCGGTCCAGAAATAAACAAAGACAGAAGGTGGGACGGACGCCATGGGCCCCGCAGGTGAAGCACACAGCCCGGAGGAAATGAGACCACAGCCAGATTATGTAAACCCCGCTGCTGCTCGGACACAACGCTAACTTTTAGAGCTAACAGACAGAGGCTAACGTTCATGAGAGTTAGAGACTGTATTCTGAAGATTGTTAAACAGTTGATGATATTTTAAATGTTTTATTTTATTTAATACATAACAAAACTAGTACTAAACTCATATTCGAACCAGGACTAGACCAATGACTAAAATCTCAACTAAATCCAGGTCTAACCAAATACATAACCAAGACAAAACCAGGACTAACTATAGTTTTGCACAAACCCTTCCTAGTTCTGATTCTTTTTAAACTCAACAAAACTCAGCTTACACTGTACACTATACACTGGTCTGCACTGGAGCTAAAACCCACAGGCCCACGCCTTGGAACATGTTCAGCCTTTATCTTATCTGTGTATCATTCAGCAGAAGACAGAAGGACATTATTCTCTGTTTTATTTACTATCAGTACCTAGTGTTTGCACATAAAGGGGACTGGTAGTGTTTCAGTATTCTGCCCCTTCAAAGTGGAACAGCTTACAGAAACTCTTGAAACTCAAAGAACGTATGTCAATAAGTCAAAGACCATGGTAAACGCCTTCTGTGTGTTGCTCTTTATCATGTTTGTGTGTGAATGAAGTGTGTGCTGCTGTCTCTCTTGGGCAGAACTCACTAAAAAAGAGATTTGTAACCTTGACAATTGGTTTGTGATGTTTGATAATATTTCATATTCCATAATCACCATTTGGCATTGAACAGATTACTTTTTAATTTTAATTTTTGTCCATTCGTAAGTGCAACCATCATACACTGCATTTTAGAGCAGATAAATTGCATTTAAGTTTGTTTTAGAATGAACGCGTCCTATGTTTTAACAGCTCAGTTTTGCCTTTATCTGATAGTAAGAAAGGGGCTAGATAAGAAATAAAAGGATTGAGGAGTAGAGGTGTCGCCAAAGTGACCAAATCAATGCTAAAACAATACCCTGTTCTGTAAATCAATCTGTTATAAAGTAAAGATAAGACCACACAAGTTTGAACTGTTTCCATTTGAGCTCTCTGTATTTATTTGTGACGTCTAGTCTGTGATTTATACAACTCCCCCGTTTCAGACATACCTGCTCCGAGCGGGAATGTGGCAGAGGAACAAGGGATCAGACCAAAGCTCATCAATTCACCCTCGTCCCATTCCAGGCTGTTGACCCCCGATCGACGGAGAGCGAAAGGGAGACCATCACAACACGTTCCACCAAAACCAGTTCCCAGGAGGATAATGAATGGGGCAGTATCCCATAATCAGCAGCCGACCTTTGGGAAAATGTGTCAGTGTCTGTCATTGGAGTCACTGCTACACCTCTGACCCAGGACGGGGTCACAGCAAGGGTAATGGGAAAGTGAAGTCCAAACAGTGGTACAACAAGTTAGTGTCTAAAAGAATCTGATATGTTGAGGTACGTTTTTGGCAAAGTGCACATAAATGGCATTAGTGCTGTATGGACTAGTTTTTAATGTCTAGTCTAAATTCTTGGACATAGATGTTTTATTATTTGTGAGTGAGTAAAACCTTTTTTTAACTTAGAACATCTGCCTTTCATCGCTACCAAGCATTATCAAAACAAAACTCAGAAAAGAAGCTTGTTGGTCTGTAACTGGACTGTCCGTAACACTTCTTAAACTCGTCTTGGTCTGGTCACAGGTTCAGTCTCTAAACGTTTTGGTCTTGGTTTGCTTTTGTCTCGACCATGACTTGGTCTTGGTTGGTATGGTCTCGAAAACAACATGACATAAAATAGTAAGCTTTTCAGATGGAAGAATACTAAGCGTATAGACAGTCCAGATACATGCAACTTTGTTTGAAAACAGTGGATACACAGACAAAGTCTATATAAAGTTAATTGCAATGCATTAGAGCAAAACATATTTAAAACGTTTTAGGCACACTTCTCACAAGTTGAATAGCGTGTGTTTAACCCAGACCAGTTCTGGACCTTTAGGGAGTCAAGACCAAGACTAGTGTGTGATCCATGACGAGAGATCCCAGTTCAAGCTCATTTTCAAAAGCATTTGAAGGTGGAAGCTTTCAATCACAATTAAAACCCGGCAGGACCAAGACTCTAATACTGACGTTAGCAGAGAGCACAGTGTCTTAGAGATTTGCCTTAGATAAACTCTATTCGCTGTACCTATTGAAGTTTTGTGTCACTTGCCTAAACAACACAGTTTAATTGTTGCCTATTGAGACATTTCAAAGCCTCCATCTTGTCTCACAAAAGATATTTTCTTTCAATCACTGTCCAGCCCTAATTCAAGCCTTGACTTGTCCATGGTTTGCTTTTGAAGCTTCTTAATTAACCCTCCATAATCATAGCCTACTTCTAAACTAAGCCATTCTCCTCCTATTTAAGTCCCTCTGTCATTCCTGCCTTTAAAACTTTATTTCATTTAAAGACTTGGAATTTGACTTGGCAGCACACTGACAAGTGACTGATGTCTTTGAATCGATTCAGGGAAATAGTTTTATCTCCTCCTCCGGGATCAAACTATTCATCCATGGCCAGAGATATTGTATTTAATGATGCTTACAATGCACCTCATTTAGGACAAGTAAGTGCAGTGTGTGTCATCTACTCACTCGTCTTGTATGGCCCTGTATCGTGTGATTCAAGGAGAAAAGCCAGACTAAGCCCTGTTCCATTGACGTACTGTTTGTTTAAAGTTAACGTCTTTGTAGAAAAATCGTTTTAGTACAGCATTTGAGACCAAATTTTAGAAATACCGGATGTAGACAAGCATCACACAGAGAACATTTGCTCAATGGAAAATGTTCTCTGTGTCCATCTTTGTAGTTTTCTAGCACTAGCAGATTTTCTGGCACCATCAGTAAGTGGTCTAGCTGTCTTTTATTTAAACTGAAATTAATTTGAAGCAAAACAGTGATCCTCAAAAGCTTTTATCGAGCTACCAGTGCCACGGTACTAAAAAGCATAAACAATACATGATAACAAAACATACACATCTGAACAAATATCATTTATAGCCAGAAGTCTTTATTGTAAAACCATAAATCAACTTAATTTGGCCTATTTAGTGTCAGTAGCTCACGACTCAATAATACAAACAATGCTCAGAATTCAGAAAATCTAACTCATCACAGTGACTTCTTCATTGGTATATTATCAAGACTATACAGTATGTTTGAGATATTTACTGCGACCCTGAAGGCCTCTCTCCATCACCTTAAGCTTCCAGCCTCTTAACAGGAAGTAAACGACAGGAGCACATCACCATTTACTGCACTCCTTACTCTAGCTCCCAGTTCCTGTTCATTTTTTTTTGTCTGAATTTAATGGCTCCACTTTATGTGTCAGTCCCAAAATCCAAGCTCACATCCACAAACAACTCAGTGGTGTGCCTCAAGCTGTGGAAGAGCTTACACTTCTACAAATTTGTCCCTTGAGTAATTTAAAACCAGGTCCAAGACACACTTCTTTTCACTGGCAGTCAACACTGGTTAGACGAGAGGTGTGGCTTTTACCACAGCTGTCATTGTGTATTAAAAGTACTTTTTTATCTTGATTTATGGCTATGTTTAATCTGTTTACACCTTTAAATTATTTCTTGCTAATTTTATAAACTGGTCTTATACATTTGGACAACTCCGTGGTTAATTGAGGTTGTTTTAATTGTCTTTTAGAAAAAACTTGATTTTGTTTGTCATGATGAAACTTTCCAGGAATACATACTGTATGAATAGGTCTCTTTTATAATAATTCCTCAACACACACAGCAAAAAGCCACTTTTTTAATGTGTCCTGGTGTTTTGTGAAAAAGCCAGGCTGGTTTCCTGACCTGATAAAAAATGTAGACTCTGGTCTTACACAAAGAGGATTATAAAAGAAAAAAGAATACAGCTCTGAGTGAGATTGAAAGCAGCATTAATTTGCATATTAAACACAACAATGCAGTGAACTAAGCACACCCTATTCTTGTTTTTGAGCTTATATCAAGTCGCATTCTGTCTCACCTGCTTTTCTTCCTGGGGTCCACATTCACACAGAATACAATATTTCTAAATGACGCCTGTTGCAGGAGACGGGACCCTTTTACATCAACCATTCAGCCTGGCACCTTTTAGGAAGAGGCAGGTTAAAGTAAGAAAGACAGGAACCTAAAACCAAAACTGAGCTCAAAAAGTGATTTTGTTTTTGGTGAATGTAAGAAAAAGGGGCCTTAAAGAAACACTGCGTAACATTTAGCATTTCAGGAGACATGTTCTTTCTTCCAAACTTGGCGCTTGGATAGTCTCTACTTGTAAACAAATATTGCACAGAGAGGGATCTGCGCCTCTGGTGGTTGAAGGTTACACTGGGCTGCTTTAACGTCAATGTTTGCAGTAGTAATTGTAGTTCTTGTATAAACCTTATATAAAGAAAAATAAATAAAATAAAACATTCACTGTATAAAAATTATAAAAATGTAGATAATATTTTGGCCAAAAAAATATAGAGAGACATAACAAAGACTTTAATAAATCATTATTATTATTATTAGTTTTAGAACATAATACCATATAATAAAACAATATACAATAAAAATATATCACACAGTTTTTGGTCATCAATCCAACCATTCTGTTGATTTTACAACTAACTATTATTGTAATTTCCCATTCATTTTGCAAAAATGTTGCACTTTAAACTTTATTGCACTTTTACACATTGTATCTGCAGAAATTTAAATAGTGCATTTTGACTTTATGTATTTTATTTATTTTGTGTACATTTCACACTGACATGATTAGTATGATGATGATCACACACGTGTCTGCGTCTAACATAATTTCACAAGTAATCCTCTCTGGTGCGTTATATTCCTCACCTCTGCCTCTCCGCTCCACTCAAGCAATCAGCACTGCTTCCTCATTCCTCTCTCTGCAGTGGTGACAGCAGGATCGTCCTGTTGATGGATGGTGTTTTGGGACTATTCCTGGCGGTTACAGCAACATAATGGGGTCAAAGAAAGGTGAATAAAGACCTTTTAAGGACCACGTGTGAGGAAAGATGACTGTATGACTCTAACTATATCGATTAGATATGTTTGTGGGTTTGTGTCAATTTAACATATCTGTTTATTCTGACAGAAACCAGGAGTCTCTGGAGAGAAGAAAGACGTTATATTTTTAATGTTAAGCATGTGCTATCAGTTTCCAATCTGACTTAGCACGCTGACAAAACACGCTGACAAAACTGTTCACAAACTGACTCAGACATTAACGTAAATCATGTATTAGCTAAAACACAGCTAACACAAATTTTTACATAAAGCTTTAACCTTTAACCTTTTACACAACTGACTGTTCATGTGTAAATACAGAATAATGGTAATTAATAGCTATTCTTAACTCACTATTAAATGTGCAGCAAAACTAAAGACAATATTTTTTATTGTTTCTAAAAGAAAATGGAAACTTGTTTTGCAGTATTAATAATTAATAAGACATCTCTGCTCCATGTTGATGATACGTGTGAAACTGATGCATTATTTTACAGTATCCGAGTTCTTTATCCGACTTTAGCAAATGTTCAAGTGCATTGAAACGACTTTTTGAGTCACAAAGAAATACAGCCTGACAAAAACCATACTTTTAAGAAAAAAGGGAAACTTCTTAGTCCGACAGAATTCACGTTAATCTCTCTGAGTCTATCACAGTTAATGCAGTATTTAGTCGAGCTACAGCTGCAGTATACAGCTTAGTGGGACTGGACCTGGACTTGGCCTATGCCCTGCTCCACTGTTCACCACTGAGCAGGGACTGTGACAGTAAAACTAATGTTGGTTCATTTATAAGTTCATATAGACTTTATTAAAATCTAATTTTTACGCACGTCTTGACTGAATATGTGAAAAGGGCTTAATACTGCTTTGGTTAATGACAAATCAATCACTGTAAAAAAGTCAATCAATTGCAACAATTGCCATTTCAGAATAAAGGTTCTATTGCTGCAACCACATTTACAAGAACAGTACAGCTCTACATAAACAGAGAACATTTGAATCAATATTCACAATGTTACAGTTTTACCTTTTTAAGTGGATTTTGTCTTTTATGGTTGACGTTTCAGTTTTAGCAGATATTTTTCTTACGGGTGGTATTGATATAAACATGTTGGTGCCTGTCACTGGCATCAAAGCACCTTTAGTTTCACTCACTGAGAGATTCACCTGGCATCATTGTTGAGAAATCCTTCAACATTATAATCAGACTGATGTGCTTTTACGGCCCGTCGGATGCCCGGAGGTGAAAGAAAGTCCAGGTGTCAAACCTCTGATCGCAGAACCACTTATCTAGTTATCGCAACACTGTCAGTGTTGATAATCAAGGCTTGTTTTTTGCCCCAAAGGTGCTGCGAGAGGTTCATGGGTTAAACTGTGAATGTGTCTGAGCCTGTGATAGGAATGAATAAGCTCATGAATTACCGCGCCTCCCCGAGCAAACGCCGAAACACACAGAAGATTACGGCCCTGTTGACTCAGATGGGGAGAGCTAGACGAGACTTTAGCTCTTAATCCTGAAACTGAAAACGCTGCTTTGTCCGCTCACTGCTGTAAAGTTGATCATAGTTTTAATATGAGTCAGACGAGAACATTTGGAACTTGATACTGATATCTGTGTACTAAAACCAATTACTCCTCAGTATATTGTCTTGACTTTGCAAAACTAGTGTCATCATTAAGAATCTTATGGGTTTAGCTGTAATAAAAATATGGATTCATTGGTACTATTGCCTTCATTGTAGTGCCACTGAAGACTCAAGATTTAATTAAAGAATTTCAACACTTACCTTAATGACATCTACAAGTAACTGCCAAGAAGCTCAACAGAAGGAACAAGACTCACATTATATACTCTGTAGATAATAGCATTGACTGACTTTTCAACTTAACTTTCAAGTTCAAGCTGGATGATTGCTAATTAACTGCAGAAACAATGCAGAAATATTGATTCACCAGTTCACGTACATTTACTTTGGACCATGTTTTTTTAGACGGTGGGAAGAAGGGGAAAGTTCAGGGAGGACAAGCAGACTCCACACAGAAATGATGCTGTTATGAGCCACTCCGGATTATTGCAGCAGTTTTTAATAGTGGAAAAGTAAATTCCCAATTCTAAACAACAGAAAATATGTGGAATTGTGGCAGAGGCTTTGAGGCCCGCAACAGCCTTTTGGACGGCCTCTAAATGTTAGTCCTGTAATCAGCAAAGGTCCAGTGTGTCCCTTGTACTTGTAACATGTGCAATGACAATGCAGTAGGATCTATTCAAACAGTCAAAATAGAACTTTTCTGTCATCAGTCTTCATATCTGTGGTGTGTGAGGCATTCCCTTCAGAGAGAGTTCTGTCCAAACCCAGTGAGAGGACCTGGCTCACTTTAAAATCCCAACTCTCAAAAGCATTGCTTCAAATAATAAAACATGACTGTTGTTCCCATTTTATCAGAAAATAAATAAAAGGAACAGAGGAAGCTACTTTCCAATTCAACCAAACGCTACAGAGAACCTAAGGGGACGAGATTGTTCACACGAAGCTCAGACAAGCTCAGAAAACAGTAAATACAACAGACTTGTTTAAACTCCACAATCTGTTGGGCTTTGATATTTTAAAGAAGAACTTTGCAGGAAATTTACCTGAACATAGCAGCTTTGGAATCATTGTGAGGGCTTAATGAGTTATTTTGCCGAAGAATTGGCCGGAGACCACCCAGTGACCCGCCGTCCCTTGGAGTCAAGAAGTCTCGGGTCTCATGAGAAACAAACTGCTTAATGACGCTACACCCAGTCAGTCTCATTGTGGCAGAGCCGGATAAAAAGAAGCAAAAGCAGAGAAAATTGTTGCTTATGATCAAATGTGTGAGAGAGGAGGGCTGGGAGACGCTTGTGAATTTTTATAATAGTGTTTTTTAATATTACACCAAAGCTGTAGAGAAAAATCTGAACAAAAACAGTAAGAAACTGCCAGACCTGCAATGTGCCGCTTAAATTTAGAAAGCTCCCAAACTTTCATAATGCAGTGTTGAATTCCAATGCAACGTTAATGAAAATCTAACAGCGCTAAACCTTCTGTAAGATGTGTAAGATTCAGTATTAAAATCAGAGAAAGAAAACGATTAGTCATGTAACAGAAATAATGTAAATCTCACCTGAATATGGTCAAAACTGGGATGAGGCTGATACAGTAAACTGGGGAGACATGGTTGTACTGTGCAGACGTTTTATGCAGGTGTGAGGACATTATGTAAAGAAACAATGCTTTCTACAATTTTTTATTTTTATCAGATTACAAAATGCAAAATGAACAGAGAAAAAATTTTAAGCAGTATTTAATGTGACCACCCTTTGCCTTTTTCACAGCATTAGTTTTTTTAGGTCCACTTTGAGGAAACTCAAGCAGAAAAGGTTGTTCCAAACCTGTTGGAAAACCCAAAAGTTGATTAACATTTCACTTTGCATTTTCTAAATTGATTAAGACTAAATACAGCTTTCCTTTACACTTGTCTAAACCTTTTGCACATTATTGAATTTCAAACAATACATTAAAAGGTTGTCCTTGTGCAGCAGTGAAAATGTCAAAGTCTTTCTTTTTTGTGCATAATGAACAGCCACCAAGACCTTTTAAGACTAAGTCGCCAAATAACTTTCCCACAATGTAACAGTACATTTTAATGAATGTGAAAATTTAAATATTCTGGAACAATAAGCTCCACAGAAGGAACTAGTGCTGGCAGTCACATCTCTGCACTGGAGCCCCTCGCTTTATTTTTATTTTCTAGGGTCTGTTGGCAGAAGTCTCTTTAGACACAATTACAGCAGAAAATCAGTTTATATAGGCCTACACTGTAAAAATCCCCCTAGCTGCTTGTTAAATGTCTTTTCTGAGGCAGAACACTGTGTTGTTTTCACAGTGTACATATATTGTTTAGATGAAAACTTAAAAACCGTAATTAGTCATAGTTTGGTTTATATGTTGCTCACAGTTTGCCTGACAGTGTCATAAAACTGTGGTCGATTGTAAAATTCCCTATAATTACTACCTTTGGAGTAAACCCAACCGTGAAGACATTGTGCTGTTATTGTAACCTCTGACCTCCCATTGTCTGGAGTCGTACTGAAATGAACACTGTGTCGTGTAATAGGCCAGGGTTTTTGCAAATGTACTTTAACTTTATGGATTCCACTGACAGTGCCAATGAGAATGAAGTTGCCAAAAGCCCTGTAGCACTGAAGTTACGAAACTCAAATCGCTTAAATCGAAAAACAGGATCGATCAAAACAGTTAGAGTTGTGTTAGTGCCAAAAACTCTAGGATTTTGTGGTAAATAAATATCTCAAACTCAAGAGGCTTGTTGTTCAAATAAAGGTTGGTGGTCAGCGCAGAAGCTTCTGTGTCTCTCTGAAACTGACTTCCTGTTTCTTTGGGAGGTTGATAAGCAACATGGATCTCTAAAGAGATCATGAGGTCCAGAAAAAGATACAAAGTGCTCAACTACTTGGAAATGAAATTATGTCAGGAGTTTATTTTTATTAAACCACATACATTGAAAGTGATAGAAAGTTGGTGAAGAGAGCCATGTGTAGCCGGATGGATGTCATATTAAACAACATGGACCATTTTCTACATGTTGTAATAAAAAAACAGAGAGCGGCCAACAGTTTAAACAGTACTACTTACCTTAAGGGATTTTTGTTTTTATTAAAGTGAACATTGCAACACTGTTTGCTCTGCTTCCTTAAAGAGTTCAGATCAATTCAGTTTTCCCTTAAGGAAAAAATGTTTTGCAGTTTGCCGTTACAACACAGGTAAAACAGGGTTAGTACGTCTACTGAACTTGAATACTGAGTTTAAGCACTACTAAATAAATGTTGAATGTGTTTGTGTCAGCTCTATAAGGCACTTTTCGGCTTTATAGAAAAAGTCTTGTTAGGGTCTTTGAAAGCTGTATTTGAATGAGTGTGTCTGCCTCAAGTGGAGGAGTTCAAGTATCTGGGGTCTTGTTTATCAGCGAGAGAAAGATGGAACAGGAGAATAGTGTTTTATCTACAACAGTGCAGTCCAGGTTTGCTGTGAGGACGAGGAAGCTGAGCGGTGATTAAAATTTACCTGTCATTAATTTGTTTTCCTTTCAACCCTTATCTACTTCCTCAATGTCTGCAGGGTAGAGCTTAGTCGACTAGAAGGACATTCAGACGAGTCATCTGAGGCTCAAGACAGAATGCCCCCTTGTTGTCTTCCTAGAAAGGAGTCCCACTTAGAGGTATCCATGGGCCGACCCAGGACACACTGTTTCTAGGACTAGGACTCTTTCGGCTGGGACTGTGTCTGAGCTGGAGGTGCCCTGCACAGACCCATGTAAATGGAAGAAAATGGATGGATGGACATCTAAATGAAATTGACCAGAATATCTGTTGTTAAAATGAACATGTTTTACCTCTTTTCATAGAAAGATTAGAGCAAACACAATAATAATTTATAGCAAGAGGTGAGAAGCAAAAGGGCCTAAGAGTCTTCTTGTGTAAATCTGAGCTTTTTTATTTTATTCTACTTGATTCAAAAACAAAAAACAAACAAATGGCTATATCAGAAAATGGAAATCAGTCAATGCTAATATAGTTGCTGTGTGGCTTCATGTTGGAAACGGCATCAGTCATTGAATCCAAAATGGTTGCTTCTGACTTCCAAGAGGTTTACATTCTTTATGTGTGTATATTTAATCATTCAAGGATTATTGTGACACTTGAGAGCTGGGAAAGTGGTGTCAAAAGGTAGAAAAATCCAGGTATTTGTTTGGACCCAGGGCAAGCAGAAAAAGGCAGGGAACATCAAGGGAACACATGTAAAACCACTTTCTTTCGTCACGTCGAACAGACAGCTCCCAGAACCTTACAGGTCACAACAACGCTGCCACGCCTCAAACTCTGCGTTGCCAAAATACTTAAGTCTCGATATTGTCCCGGGATCAGAAGCAACTTGTCGACATCTAAGCCTTTCAGCAGAGGGCAATAAACAAAGAACAATGAGAGTCGTTTTTTCTTCTGAAAATAGCTGATTAATGGTCTTTAGAAAGGCTGTAATTATGGAGCATTTCTACAGCCTTGATATGAAAACCTAGACTAATGTGGACTTTAAAATCATTTTGAGTGGCACTAATATCACTTTTACAGCTCTCAATCGAGGTGGGAAAGTTGTAGGTACTCCATGTTATCAAACAGCCACTAATGGCTGCCAACATTTCATTCTTTGTCCTACTCTTTCAAAATGTAATTGCAAGGCTCTAGTGTCACAATGGAGAATGACAAACACAGGCTTATGACAGAGTTGATGGCTTGATGGCTGATTTACTTGCGTCGTCACGATGTATTAAACAAAACTGGTTGCTATAAAAACATTAATAAATAGCATGTTAATAAAAGAGATGGCTTGTTTGAACCTGAATAATGCTAAAGAATTAGAGACAGATAAAAGGAGTCATGCAAAAGGCTGGTTGCTTGAGAATGCTTTCTCTGCAAAGTGTCACCAGTAGACGTGTTTCTTCTGCTTTGTTAACAGTGACATGAACAAAAAATAAAACGAGTAAATCCTGTAAAGCCAGTCATTCCCATGTCTTCTGGACATGTGACCTTTTTGGGTAAATGGTGTGCATCTTGATAGTGTTTTTTGTACCCTTCTCAGGCACCCAAAGCACTTTACGTGAAGCTTCATTTACACACACACTGACATGACACATTCATACACCAGATCTGTGGCACTAGAGGCCAGGTGAGTTAAGTGTCCTGCCCAGGGACACAACAACAGTATGAACCAGGGAGACCTTTCAGTTATAGGACAACCGCTCTGCCACTGAACCACTGCGCCCTAATTATTGTTAAAACATTTGAGGACCTTCTGAGTTACAAGATAGCTAATAACTGATGGAAGAAATAGAACCACTACAAAGCTCGCTCAAATGTAAAAACATTTTGATAACATTTTATTCATAGTACACAACAAGCTGTGTTTTATTTGTTTTCCTCTGCTTGTTTTTACTTTTTCAACTTGTTTAATTAATAGTGTGGTTTATATTTGAGAAAAATGCATTAATAGTAAAGTTCAAAATAAGGCAAACAAAATACTATCATAGCATAACTAACTGGGTGTGCACAGTTAAGTCATTTTACCAAAATAATAGATAAAAGGTCACTTGCGTCTGCACAAAAGAAGTGTTAATAAATTATTCAGAGATCATAAATGTCCATCTTCTACGTATGGTAGGCCTGAAACAACGGTACATAACAGAACAAGAGGCTCATAAAAGCACATTTAAATGAAAGAACCTGTTTGTGCCACTGCTAATGCTTCGGTGTGAGTGGGACGTGAATACAATATATCCCCTTTGAGAAGACAGAGCAACCAATAAACCTGTCAGGACTGAGGCTGGGAGTCATCTGTGTGTGTCTGAACATATGTGGACATTTGTCTCACTGTGGCAGGACATTTCTGGTCTGTAATCACAACTGAAATGGGTTTAAAGTGTTAGTTTGGGATTTGGAGGGCTGATGTGTGGAGGGGGCACTAGACTCTAGATTAGAACTCAATGCAGCGCCTGAAATGAACACTAGCTGCTGAGAATAAGAGTGAAGTGGTCTTTTATTGGGCTTTCACGCTGTTTGATCCTGACATTTAGACTTTCCCCAATGGCCCAGACTAAATTTGCAGGTGTCAAAGCTCCAGTGGATTGTGGTCCAGAAGTAACAGCTTTGGACCAAACTTAACCGAGGTCTGGTTTTCGAGAGTGAAAACACAATAGTTTAAACTTTCAGACCAAAAACAGGACATGAAGATAAGAGAACGGAGAAAGGAAAGGGTTTGTGTTTTAAATAACAGTTTTTATATCTGCACTGTCTCTCATGCAGCTCACTGTTTCCTCATAAGCATTATAGCAACTTTAAACAAGTCCTGAACAGTGCATTTGAAGTTTGTATATTATTAATGACTGGTTTCTTGTGGCTCAAACAAATCTAATAACTCACTTTCTCTGTTAAAACTGAAAAAAAAAAAAAAATTCAAAAATGCTGAAGTGACTAAATGTTGCCAAAAATAATCTGTTAAATAGATAATTCAGTTGGGCTTTTGTAACTTATAATACATATTTCTCAATGCATCTGCAAAGCACTGAGGTGCCTCTGTAAAACAGAAGCCCTTTTCACACATTCAGTCCAGACGTAATCAGGGGATTTTGTAAACTTTGCACAGAGTTTAGAGGATGAATCTCAGCATTAAGTTTATGTGGATTCCAGCACACAGGGGCATAAAGGGCAATGAAGCGTCAGATCAGCTGGCAAAGCATGCACTGGCTCTAGAACATCATATAAATATAACTTTTAGCAAGGCAGAGGTGAAATCTATTATTAAAAGGTATATTATTGCAGAATGGCAAAAATACTGGGAGGACATCTGGGGCGGGGGGCACCAGGGAGGAGGGCATCAGTCTTACAAAAGGAATGAATATAAAAAGAAGGATCTTGTTGAACTTCATTAAAAAGTCTGGTCTGATAAATAGATTATAGGTGTATTTTTTATTTTTTTTTAATTGGATGAAGTAGTGAGGACCGGGTGGATGACTGTAGTTCACCCTCCAACACAGTAGGTGGCGGAAATGCACCTTTAACGTTGAGTTCCACTCACCTTAAGTCAAAAGAAGAAGAAGCCACGTTAGTCTCGCTTGTCAACATGGCCAAAGTAAATGACTTGTGTCGTTTTTGCCTGAAAAACCTGAGAATACAAGGCGTCATAGGCCATTCTGTGCAGATCTTCGACCGTAGCAGGAGCGACAAGCCTTTTTCTGAAAGAATTGCGGACTTGGGTTTAGTTTTATCAAACAATTCAAACAGATCTACGCGAGTGTGCCAGGTCTGTGTCAATGTTGTTGCACGTTTGGAACGGGACCAAACAACCTTTAAGACATGGCAACAGCAAGAAGAAAAAGCCACCAAGGATGAGCCATCCTTGCTACCGTCTTCTGCAACGAGTGAGAAAAGAGAAGGTTCTCCACCGGTAACACCTCGGGCAGGGAAGAGGGTTTGCCTTGGCCCTCCCCCTCAAACCCCTGCGAGGAGAAGCATTACACAGGTACATTCCTTTTAGTGGTATTGTAAGTAAATATACTGTCTCTGTTCTGGATAAAATAAGCACTGCTTTTTCACATAGTGTCATTTAAAATAACAAAAAAAAAAAACTTAACTTTTGTTTGTTGATCACCTCTCCTCCACCCGTTTTCTCTCGACTGAATAGAATTAGTTTGATTGCCTGACATTAATACTTTACTATAGGCTCGAGATGACATCACATTATAATGATTAATCTAATCCATGACAGTGTAACCAACAAAATAACATTTTACTTTTAATAAAATCAGTTTGACTTTATACAGAATGTCCCTCTTTTGGTGAGTGCAATACTTCTGTTTTTTACATTAATTGTTAAAGTTTTTATTCTTCTTTATTTCTTTATTTTTGTTGCTTTATGTGCAAGCTCCAGCTTTTGACAGTGCACATCTATCTGTCTCTTTTTCAGGTCATTACCCAGTTCCCTAGTAAGACTGTTGTCAGAGTCTCCTCCCACGAAGAGGCAGGGATTGTTCAGCATGTAACGAAACAAAACTGGCAAACTGCAGCCAATTTGATTGCATCCCACCAACTGTTGATGGACGAATTAAAAAAAAAGATACTTCAGCTAATAAATGAAGAATGCAAAAGCCTCACAAACCAGGCCCACGGATTCATGCTTTGGAACACAACACCTGAGGAAATAGGCTCATTTTCATTTGAGAAGCTGCTGTTGGACTTGGAGCCTGTCGCCATTTCTCTTGTCCATTTTTAAAGAAATCAGCTCAGAAAGACTGCCTGCTACTTGTGCTGCTATTTGCATAGCACTGAGAGGAAGACAGCCCCGGATGTCCGCCTTTGCCTATTATGTGAACACCATCCTGCAGCGCAGTGGCACCAGGAAGGCTGCCTTTAACAGGCTTTGTAAACTGGGCATAACCACAACATTTGGACATGCTGTAGGGAAGCGGAAAGAATTTGTGGAAAGGAGGATGGTATACCAGGCTGGGGAGAGCGGGTATACCAGACCATTAGCTTGACAGCGCTAACACAAAGCTAACAAACACAAAATAACAAATTGGAAAACAAATTAACAAAACCGAAAACAAAATAACTTGTTTGTTGTCTTTATAAATCAGACCAATGTTTACCGTGACATGTTTTGACTGCCTAACTTCAAGAGGACTGTTGCTAGAAGCCGGTTGAACAAACTCAGAGTTGCAAAGTTCTGAGTTGATAAAACCAAACAAATCCAAACTGGGTAACTTTGGGTTTATCTGTTGCACGACGCTGGTTATCAACTTTATTAATCAACTCCGGTTTAAACCCTAGACCCTAGTCTGTGCAGTGAACAGCCAATAGTATTCAACCTGGAGGGGGGCGTGACTTTTTCTGCTGAGAAACGGGACAAGAGAAGAAGAAAAAGACTGATTGTATACGTTTTAAGACAGTAGTTGTAATTGGTTCCATCTGATGATGGACCAACTTAAAAGCTCATGGCATATATTATACAAACATCACATATCGTCATATAACATCATTCAGTGTTTTACACTAAATGTAAATAATTTTGACATTAAAACATGTAAAACCGTAGAAAAGATTACTCAAAAATATGAAAATGATAAATCAAAAACTATTTATGCATCTTGTAAGAAAATGGTGTGACCCAAATTCAGAAATATTGTGGCAGCAAATACATTTTTTATACAGAAAAAGTTTTCAAAATGCAACTGATGTCCTCTACTTTGTTTTGTGCAGAGTTTAATAAAGTAGCCTGTATTCACTGAAACAAAAGAACAAAGTTTATCCATGTGACTTTGCTCACATCTGATTGGTCCACATTGGTTTTGTGGTCTCTAAACCTGCTCCAGAGCAGGGTAGCCATGTGGTGTAAGTTACCATGACGATGGAACCCGCTCAAAACCAAAACAGAAAACTCAGTGTCTGCTCAAAATTAACCTTGTCTGATCTTAACCTAAACTGGCTTCTAGCAACAGGCCTCTGCAGTTTTCCTGAGAAGAGAGGAAGTGTCCTTGGGCAAGGCACGTAACCCTCCTTGCTTCCAGTGTCTGTGGCACTAGAGTGTAGAGAGTGTGATGTTGTCGCTCATGGAGAGTGCCCATACCCACTTTTTTTCACTCAGAAAGAAAGTGCCACTGAAATTGCAGACTTCAGGTTTTCTTGTTCTGCCTACGCTTGTGTGCATGCTTCTGCTGTTTTGCAGGAGAATGCACACAAGCTATACAGGAAGTATGTAGCTAACTATTTCTTATACATCTGTTCTTCGTTCATATTAAATTTTAGAAAATATGGACAATTTCTATTAGCAAGCAAGGAGAAAATGGAAATCATTTGCTTCTTTGAGGTATTCTGCAATCTCTAAACCATATCTACAATAAGGACAGTACATGTTTGCACATTCATGTACACACACAATCTACCGCTGCAGCAGGTTGTACTTCCTGTATACCTTAAATTAGAAGGCCAGCCGAAACGATATTTACCTTTTCCGGTTTATTTGAATTGTTTCTTTGGTTTTGTTAATTTGATTGCATTTCAAGGCCACCGTAAATATGATACTAAAAAACAATATATTAATATAACATGATCAGAGCTGCAACTAACAAATGAACTGTACATTTTTTTTCTATTGATAATTTTTTGGATTAATGATTATTTTTTGTATAAATTATATTTTTTTGATTAAGCTGTTTTTTAATAAAGTATTATAAAACACAAAACAATACATATATTGCAAAAAAAATGGTAAACCTTTAAGCACATGAAATGTGTTAACGAAATGTAAAAAAAATCTTTAACATTTCTTAAAACAAGAAATGCCCTACAGAAAAAAAACAAAAGAGATGTATTTATAAATTAAGCCCAAATATAATGTATACAGTAGGGCATTGGTTTCTTATAAATTAACATAAATGCCACAAGAAATAAGCCCTTGTGTTCCCAACTGGGCCTGTCACAATGACTACTTTTTATTGTGCGATATATTGCACCAGAATGATCTGCGATAAACAATATTATTGCAATGTTAAAAACAATTTGCAGTGCTAGCGCTCTGTCTTCATCTCATATGACTCTGCTCTGTGTCAGTCTGCCCACACGTCAGCATTATGTGCTGCTATGGGTTTTAAGATATTAATGATTATTTTTATAGGTAGCCCCAGCCTATATCTGGGTTCAACCGGCCCCCTGCTGGTGCTGGGTGGTAATGACGTCAGATTGTTTAAAAAAAAAAAAAAAAAAAACTTTTTCATCTTCAATAACATAACAATACAAACTATTTTTTTGTCTGTGTGCTCACAGCTCCTCTCGGCTTGTCTTAGAGCAGAGAACAGAGCGACGTCTCCTGTACTCAATAAATACCAGAAGCAGTTTAAATGTAGTAAACTTAAACTCATCATGAAATAAGTCTCAGTCCATATTAGATTATTCCCCATCTTTTTAGCATTAAAGTGTGTAGCCTACTGTGTATTTATGCGTATACTGTGTATTTATGGCCAGGGGAACTCAAAACACACATCTGTGAAGGTTCTCAGTCATCCAGATCATCTTGAAGAAAAGGTTAAAGCAAAAGCATCTGGACTCAGTTTTCAAGGTGAAGACGTTTTGTCTCTAATTCCAAGAGATTTATAAGCTCAGTTCTCCCACCAGTTGATCTCAGAATTGATAAAGTCTCTTGGAATTAGAGACAAATGTCTTCACCTTGAAAACTGAGTCCAGATGCTTTTGCTTTAACCTTTTCTTCAAACGCACATCGACGCACTCGACTTGCATCAACGCATTTAAGCACTTGTTGCAGCTCTAGACATGATAGAAGTATACTGTTACAAGGATTCCTCACCACAGTGTGATCGTGACTAAGGAATTTGGAGCTGTGCGTGTATATACATTCAAAAAGGATTATCCTTACTATAATTATACTTTTTTTGTGGGTGTGTGGTCTAACGTAAAGGTGTTTGCTGTCAAGCCAACACCAATTTATTTTTTCAACGGAGCAGAGGCACAGGTCATGTTACACTAATACACTCTGTCACCACTGTGTTGTCACTAAATCCTGCTGCAAGATGAAATTAAAGATGAAAGTAACACGTATATGTAACATAACACCATAAAGAGATAAAGGTGTGTAAAACATATTTGAGGAAAATGTTTAATTTGGTGCCAGCCTGAAGTGAAAAAGCATGCCGGTCCTTTTGGCTTGCACCCATCCGTTGTGCACTGGCGTCAGAGAGCTCCTACAGTTTCGACACACTCATATTTACGTATGGTGAAATATGTCTCTCGGGCAGATTAGACTGATAATGAGTGTGTATATTGTTTTTATAATATCTAGTATGTAGTCTGTAGATTATTGAGACAGCAGATTTCTGATAAGTACATTCCACCAGAGAGATGGATAGCTTTAGGTTACTTAAAATTGAATGCTCCAGTAGAATACCTAGTACTTGTACTTGCAACGCAACACTATACAGTACTCACATTACAAGTGAGATCAGAATGAGTCAGTTTCCATCACCAAAAGAGGTTCAAGAGGATCGACAAGTTCAAATCCTTTATCTAAAGCGGTGATGAGCTTTATGAAATGATCCATAAAGTTGTTTGTTCTTTCATTCCTGGTTTAATCTGCGCCTATTTGTCCCGGCTCCAGAAAATACAACTGGGATCGAGTGGGACCAGACTAATTGTTTGTATAGAATAGAAAAAGAATTAGGATGGCTGGCCAGGTTAGTTTTTTGATTGGGTGATGGGGAAAAAAACAATGTTTAGCTTAAAAACATTGCATTTCTACAAGAGGTCCAAATGTAAAAATAAGTATACATTTTCAAAAACAATATTGATATGTGTGCCTTGCCCATAAAACATAATGAAGCATTCTGCAGAGTTTAGGGCCTTAAAAGCTGACATTTGATAATGTGCTTCAAATTCAAATGCATTAGTGTAGACATAGCTTGTATCATTGTCATAAAGAAAACACTAAAAACTTACTTAGTCTTGTGTCCTGTATTTGTAAAAAAAAAAAAAAAAAAACACACTGCTTTGTCAATATATCATTTAGTTGTTGTTGTAAAACAACACAAACCAGGCCTGTGTTAAAGTGTGGCTGATGATTTATAACTGTGACCACCTCTTAAATGGGAAAATATGTGTAAAAGGTCAGGTACAGCAGAGTGAGGGGTGGAGTAGCTCATATATCACTGAGGCAGGAGGCACAAGACCGCCCTGATCCACTCTGTGTCTGTGGGCACAAGGGTATGACCAATAAACTAGAGAAAAATGTTATTCACAGCTGAATAAAATAGAACACATCAGTCCAGATCGGGTTTTCTTTAGCATATATTGGCTTTGAAATAACTCACTGCAGATGGACATCTTAGAAAAAAAAAAAATTAAGACATTTAAATCCTGTTCCTACAACTACTCACAGAAAAAGCACATTATCAGACTTATTTCCACTGGGTTTGTTTTAAGACATGTCCTTATGGGGCTACCGTAGGTGCACACAGGCTGTAGAAAGGAGGGGTGTAAAATTGAAATGAGCAATTCCACCACTACATTTAGTCTACACTGCACAACCTACCGTTTAAAAAACATCCATGTCTTTTATTCTGAAAGTATTCAGTTCTTTACACTTATTTTTTGTAGGGTTTGTTTAGCTCGTCATTAAAAACATATAACATAGTGATTATAATGATTTGACTGCACTGCCTAAATGGACAGATAGCAGGTTAACAGTAAATATAAAGATTTTTCTGTAGGTTGTCAGTCATCCAAGTATTTATTCACTAAAGAGTAAAACAATGATGGTAAAACTATTGTTTCAGTGCCTTTCTTTTAATCCTTTAGTGCATGGAATATAACGCAAATTTGAAGGTAAATATGGAAATGGTACATTAGGTGTATTCCCATTAACGTCCAAGAGTGAATAGATTTTGTCGGATCCTCATAGTTTTAGTTGTATTTTGCAATAGCATTAGTTGTGTTGTGTCAATTTCTACTTCTTTTTAGTGGCCTGAGTCTTTTTTATGCCAACAGTTAACATAGATGGAAACTATGGACTGGTTTTAATGCAAGTGAGGGTCATATATACCATTGCATCAGGACCAATACGTTTCTGATGAAGCGGTACATGTTTTCTGTTAAATATTGCCATTACACTTTGTTTCCTTCGACAATACATGGAATTAGGTCAATTTCAACATCACTATTCAACTGTGTAAAACTTTAGAGGGCTACATTTGAGACACTAAAGTGACAAGGAAGCAGTTGTCTTTCCAATCAGGCACAAAACATCCATTCATCTGAATATTTTGCCGACTTGGCGATCCCATAAATCTTAAGACAGGAGTTAACAGAGGAGCGCAGGCCAAGGCAAGGACAAGATAACAGCTTGAACAGTGTCTTTGTGTTTAACAGGAACAGATGCCATCTTTATCTGAAGGCCTTGAGGTGCAGGAACACAATGGTTACACACCCACTCAACACGAGACAGAGGCAGCGTCATTAATGTGTAACACATTTCAAAGAGAGGGCACAAAAAGGTCTGAATACAGTCTTGTCTTCAAATTAAATGTATTTAAACTTAAATCCAAGAAAAAAAAACAAAAACAGACATGTTGGGTTTAGAGGCCTGTGTCTTTTTACCAGACATGTAGAGACCTAATAACCAAATCTTACTCTTGGGGATTAATAAAGTTTAACTGAATTTAACTGAATGTCAAAGAATAACGTAATGGGAAAAAAAGCTAACAGTACAGTATTCTTGTTTTTGTGCATTATACAAGGACACTTCCCATTTATGCCCTTTTATTTCTGTCATGCCTCTGTTACTACCTCCTGTTGTGGCTTAAAGACACTTCACCGCCACTGCACTTTTAATGGACAAGGACAGACATAAGAAAATTATATGATTTAAAAAATGAGCATAAAAAGGACATAAAGGGGATTTTAAAATGACTGTGTGTTGGAGGGTATACCTTGAGATAAATGACATATACTTTATATTTAAAAATCAACATTTAAACATGCAAATGTTTGTTATAAGCAAATATGAGATTAATCGGTACAGCTATCTGCTTATACTACTGTAGAAAACCCCTATTACTTTTTTTTCAATGAAGAGACAAAGCACTAGATACCTTTGTCAATTGAAATATTACTGAGCACAGCAAAGCCACCTGACCTTACGTTCTCACAAACCCACACTGAGGTCAGATCGACAGACTCCTGCGGTGAGTAATGTGGACAGTTGAGATGCAGCCCACGACCCAGACTTCACTCTGTCACCAAGACTTAGTGCTGCACACGTCGAGATTTCGCTCATTTAGCTTCGACTGGTTGAATTAGGAGCTGCAGGGAGGAGACCAGGAGACCATGAATCACTTTATCCACAGAAAGACATTCAAATGATTTATCCACCTTCATCTTCAACCTGCTTTCACAAAGGTTACATTTGAATGTTTTTGTAATCCTTTAGTTATTTCTGCATCCTGTGAACACTTACGGTAGCCCTCATGGGACACACGCTGTGGAATATGTAGAATGTAGAATATGATAAAGACTTAATTTTAAGAATTTACAAACCAACAATTTATTTCTTTACTTTTTTCCTTTTATTTTATTTTTTTGCAATTTATAGGAAAAAGAATAGTACATGCTTAATGTTTAATTCAAAAAGAGTGAGTTGTCACTCTTTTGAAGCAATCATTCGTCTGTGAGTGCCATTCAAAGTTTAAAAGTTCCTCTCACGTCAAACAGGTTTATTATGTTTGATTTATAAAGCCAGAGGAAGATAACACAGCTTTAGTTCGCTCTGGGTCTGTACCTCGTAGAATGGTTTTGTAAAATTTGCAGATATTTGTGAATAAGCCAAAGATCCTTATTGAGGTTGAATATAATGGAGTTCAGTGTGATACAAGGACAATGTAAACACAAAAACAGTCATTATCCAGAGGATAACTCTTAACAATGGAGTGTCCTTCAGCAAAGAGCTGGAAATACATGCCTCACAATGTGACAAAATCCAGGTCTTAAAGCCAAGTACCAAGAATTCTTTTCACAATCTCACAGAAGAAGAGCTTACATCTCAACAGTCTTTCATTTGTGAACTTTTAGCTGTATTTACTCAGAACTTTTAACTTGAGTTTGGCTTTAGTTGCTTTACAGTCATAAGCTTTTGGGAAAGTAGAAGGTGCCAGGCTGACAAAAACTCAAATACATAAACATCTAAATGACCAGGTTTTGTTTTTGTAAAACATATAAATGAAGATTTTCAGGGACACAGCCCTACCCCTTACGTCTTTCTTTAGAAGAACAAGAGGGATACAAGAAAGAGTAATGGATAAGTGGGGAAAAAATAAATCTGCTAAAAATATCATTTTAATGCTATGATGCCTACAGCTTTGTCCGAGCCTTTAAGCCCAGACTGGCCTCTTACACTGGCCTGGCTCATACTGCAGGATTTTTAAATCTTTGGTCATAATGGATAATATTGTTTTTCCATTACGTTTTGGGATTAACCCTTAAACTCGAACAATACGGCTAAATAAGACCAGACATATAAAATATAGAAAAACCAGCAGGCAGTGTTATGACACATTATAAACCATGTAGACATCTGACTCTGAATCAATATATTATTTTATTCCTTTTTTTTTTATGGACTCCTAAAGCTTGACAATCAGGGTTGCTGTAGTTGCATTTCCCAAAAAAATCTGTCCATGCTGTATTTTTAAACTTAGAAGAAAATCCAAAAATAAGTAGATATCCTTAAGATTTATTGAAAGATTGTAGGTAATGTGTAGGTGGGATGTACTAAAGATTGCTCTATTCATGATGCTTGGTGTGGGATTAAAGGTGCATCTAATAACTTTTTATGCAGAACAAAATATGTTTGAAAAACCTGGACTTGCTTCATCTGCAGCCATCAGGGCCCACTCATCCTTAAGCAGAAGCTGTGGTTTTCAGATGACTAATGAAAACATAACATAACGTTTTTGTTTTTAACGTCTGCGGGTAGGTCCCCTATAAGACGTGTTTACTGCTGCTTCAGATCCCAGAGTTATCAGTGGCTCTTCATCTGTGTGTGCTGGATGTGTTGGATGGTGAAGAACATGCTGCATCATTTTACGCAAGAGTGAGCGGTGAACAGTTATGTAAAGATGTATAACACTTCTGACAGTGTTATTTTATAGTTTATAATATAGAGTCGTATTAAAACAAATGAATGACACTAGTAACAGTGAAGAGTTGCCATAAAATTCACGACCAGAAGAAGATTTTGAGTCGTGGTTATGAGTTGTTATTTTGAAATATAAGGCCACAGAAGCATGTTTTGAAAGTGCTCAACAAGCATTTGGACAAGAACTAAATTGATCTTGTGGACTCACTTCTGACCAACAGCATGTCCCTGCAGGGCTGTAGGTACTCATAGGCGGCAGAAAGGAAGGCTTTTGAGGTGTGGAATTGCATTTTCAAAGATCTACACAGTCCATCTTTGAAAGAATAACAAGAGGTGCTTACAAGAAAGAATTGTGAACTATACCGTAAATTACTTTATGAGACACATTAAAGGAAGGATAGCAGCAACTCTCAGTATTTTGAGTAAACCTCTTGTCCTGACCTGTACAGTAGTTCATCCTGCAGTCGAACATGTAAACATGACCAAAAGTTCAGCTCTGACGTGACTATTAATGACTAGAAGCATTTACAGTAGACCTTGGACAGGGCTGTTTAATGGAGTCTCAGTGTTCAGCCTCAGGTTTAGACAAGTCATGTTTCTTAAATGACAAATGCATGTAATTATGGATGCTTTATACAGAGCAGGAATTTGTTAAGCATAGTTTAAGGTCAATATGTCACTTTTTCCAAAACATTGATGAATGAATAAGTAAGATTAACACATCTCCAGGCACCACCAAAAGGATAAGAGTATGTTCCATCTGCGACAAGAACTTGAAGCCAAACTGATGGGAGAACATTCCCAGTCTTGTCTGGAAAACAAGAGGATGGCAACCTGTTGGAGGCAGTAATATAAGTGTCTAAACTGCCAAGTAAAGATTTAAGATGAGGAGAATAAGCAAATCTGGATATTTGTTCAAAGTATATGATGGTAATCTTTCATAACACAGTAAGTACAGAGCTGGATTTGACTCTACTATAGACCTATAGATGTTTGTTAGCCCAGTAGGTTTGGTTTGTTGTCAGTGTTTTTTTATTAGGTAAACTTGACAAAAAAATTGACAGGAACTAAGCCAGAATAAGCCACTCAATCTTATTTAAACATTTTGCCAAAATCAATGGGGGTCTAACACATTCGTACACTCTTATTGCCCCTGACAGGTTATTGTATGTAGCAGTCTTCAGGGTAAATGATCTATTTATTTTTGTATATTGTAGAAGTTTAGAAATTGTGCCCATAATTTGTTGTAGTCAGGTGTATATGTGTTAGTTTTTCCTGGGGTTGAGTGATCCATTAGAAGGTGTAGCCAGTTACTTACTGATATTTTTAATTGTCTTTCCAGTTTAGCAGTATGTTTTTTTTTTTTTGAGCCAGAGTGTGTGGAGATGGTCAGTTTCTGTGGGGCAGTGTGTGCAAGTGTTAGTGTCTGAAAACCCCATGTGGAGCATGATGTTGTTAGTAATAAGTGAATATTTTATAGATTTGTGATAAAAGCTTTTGTGGATTTTAATTGTGAGAGTAGTGTGGGTGTAAAGTTGTTAAAGTTATTAAGGGTTAAAGGGTTTCTTTACTGTAGATATTGATAATGGCAGGGCTGTGGTAGGTTGTATGGTTGTTTGAGGAGGTTCAAACCCTAACCCTAAGGTCATGAGAGCTGCCATTGAACAGGTTGGTTCCTCCTCTCTATGATGGGAAATGGGTGGGTTTGTTGTTTATTTTGAACGTGGGCTTGTGCCAGATGGGTGTGAGGTTGGAATGAATGAGTTTTTGGTTGAGAATTGTGTTTGCTGTCTTTATTGTGTTGATCTTGTATGGGTTGTGCTTCTTGATGGACTTGTCATTGAAGGGGAGCTGATGAATGGGGGAGTCTTTGCAGTAGGTCTGTTCTAGGTTGGGTGATGTTTATTGGTCCAGTGACAGATAAACTGAAGCTGGTGGGAAAGGAAGTAATAATAAAGGTTTGGGGTGTTGAGTCCTGCCGTATTGTTTGGGTCTTTGGAGTGTGTAGTTTTATTCTTGTTTTTTTCCAGTAAAATGAGTTGATTATTGAGTTTAGAAGAGAACCAACCCGGGGCTGGATGAAGTAGTAGTAAAACTTTCATCTTGATTGTGGATATAATTAGGGAGAGGGGGAGGTCGTTCCATCTGTTGTTCTTTGTTTTTTTAATAATGGGATAAGGTTTAGCTTGAATATTTCTTTTGTATTGGTTGACAGATGAATTCCAAGATATTTGATGAATTGTGTATTGCGGTTACAAGGTATATCCGGCGTCCCAGTGAAAGTGGTTTAGAGGCAGAGTCTCGGACTTGGACCAGTTGATGGACCAGTTGATGGAACAGACAGATACCTCACTGAATCTGTTGATCAGATTGTGGACTGACGGAGGGGAGTTAAAAATGTTTGTTAGGAGGCTGATTTTATGTTAATGAGAGGATGTTCTGATGCCTGTCATAGTGACATTCTGTCTTATGGTTCTATGAATAGTGCAAAGAGTAATGGAGATAATGGACATGCCTAGTTCTTCTGTTTTAAATAAACTGATGCTGAGGGTGAGTTAAAAAGAGTTTTGATGTAATTCATGAATTGTGGACCAATGTCAAAGTGGTTTAAAAAGGCACAGAGAAAAGAAAAAGGAATTCAGGGTAATTCCTGCCTCCTCACCACTTTCCTCACCGTCTTTGTATCGACCTGCTTCATATGCACAGACTACATCTGCAGCTTTTGTGCAGATGCTGCTGTCTTAACAATAAAAAGATGACATGCAGTGATTCAGATTAAACCATGCTAATGCAGTAGAAATCAGCAAGTCCAATATGCTGATGGAGGTTTGGGTGATCCACTAACACCAGCAAATGTAAAAGTGTAGGTGTTACATGAGAACCCTGGCAGCCAATAAAAGTGTATCCCCGTTTCACGTTGTGTCCCTTTTTTCTATTTTTCTGCCGTGTCAACAGACATATCCAGCAATGGTCCAGGTCTGGATTTGACTAATGAGAAAAGAGCTCGAGCATGAACAGTGGCTCTGTAGTGGACAAATGTAATAGAATACAGAGAAGTCTCCCGGGGAAGGGTTTAAAGGGACGAACACTAAAAAACTTTCAGACACGGGTGAACGCATTTTATTTAAAATATGAAATAAACTTAAATAAATCTATTCAAGTTGACCTAAAGCAATATTAGTGTTTGAAAAAAGGGATAATAGGGGATTAGATTTTAGTTCTCATCAATACAGTTCCATAAAACCCAGCCACTGTATTCACATTTCATTGTGTGATACCACAGCAAACACAAACACCATTCAGCCTGTGCTCTTTGCTCAGACACATATTTTGATCTGTGACGGGCCGGGGTTAAAGCCGCTGTTGTGGAGTCACACCTGAAGCTGTGTTGGACTGGAAACACGTCGACAGAGAGATTTAGCAGCTCAACAGCTGTGAATGAAAACACGTTCACTGCAGAAAGGGGAGACATGTTCCACTTAGGGCTACGAAACTGAGTATTTCATTCTCAAAAATATATTGTTTAAGATGAAAAGAAAGGACAGATCTAAACAAATCAGATTTCTGCTCAACTCACGGTTTTGCTGCAATAATTAGCAATAATACAGTCTTCAGCAGCAGTTCAAGAGGTTTACCCAGTCAACTTATCAACAGAGCAGATTTATTATAATGGCAAACATGTTTCAACCCAAACTGGTCTTCATCAGGGCTCTGTTTAAACAGGTTATACAGTTCCCCTTCTTTCAAAAAGTCATACATTGTAATATTTGATCAAGCCTTTAGATTTGATTACTTCAATAAGTTTCTGTGGTACCTACCTTTCTTTAGCCTACCATATCTTCACTCTGTTTCCTCTCTGTTACTGTCAATATTAAATAAAGACTAAAAGGGCCAAAACAAAAATCAGGTTCCACCTTTTTCCATCTCCTAAAAGGTCATGTGACTTTTCCATTGCTCGGTGAAGATGACACTGAACACTCTCCTCTCAGGTTCAGGAGTTACACAAGGAGACTTTCCTTGGGCAACATGCTTTACTTTAACATGAAGAAAAGACTCTTTACAAATGCTGTTTACTAACATTCAGACAGAAGTTGACACAGTGTGAGGTAAACCAGCCTTGAGTAAATTCTAACTCAAACTTACACACTGGCTCTGGTGTCTGTAATACTGTGGGTAGGACTAGATCAATGCTTTAACTCCATCTAGTGGCCAGAAACAAGAAAACCCACTGAAAAGTAGATTTAGATTAAAAAATCCTATAAAAGGTAACAGCAGAAAGACAAAATAAAATGCAAATACTTTATATGTGGTAGATATTTATTTATTTAGGGAGTTACCATTGTAAGATTTTACTTGTGATAAATACTATTCAGAAGTGGTATTATCAATTACAAGTCTTCATATCTAAAAAAACAATAACAAACGCTACATGAATCACAAAAGAGGAAACATTCTATTCAATTTAAAAGGCTCTAGACAAAATTACCAATCACCAACATGTTGAGTAGGAGTGGGTATAGACTATATACTGTAATGATAAAACAATGCCTCCTGTGAAACAATATATCATAAAAGAATCAAAATAATCAGCGTATTCATTTAGATGCTAAATAAATCTCTGTAGTAGCTCAAAGCTCCTGTAGAGGGCGCACCACAGCCCTTTAAGCTTCATTTACTGTAACATAGAAAGCTTTATATGACTTTTCTTTGTGTAAAATGTTTATTAAAATGTTTGTTTTTAAAAGCCCTAGGTTGGTGAATCTACAGAGGGCTATTACAGGCACATGAATTTTGAAAGTTGAAACTAACTTTCTCAGCCATCTGTCTCTAGAAAAAAAAAGACTTGGCAGAGGCTGTAGGAGAATGGACACTTGTGTTTTTGTGGTGCAACTGTGCAGTACGTCCAGCTGCAGGGGTGTCGTCCCATCTGGACAGTAACCAGCCAAAAGGTGGGGCAGTTGGCAGCTAATGACACAAAACAGGACAAAGGCACCTGCAAGACAGAACTCAGGGCAGTTTAAAGACCTCTGAGCATAACCACAGCACTTTATCGTTTTGCAGAATTCTTTTTGGGGGTTGGACTGTAGTAATCCTTCTCTTGTGCAACAGAAGTTTGGGAGTTTTATGTGGAACTGATATGCTTTGTGATCATAACACATTAATTAAATAATAAAGGTTTGGAGGCAGAGCCAGTGGGGATTCCACTTTTTTGTGGAGAAAAAATTAAAATGGAAGGTTTGGTAACATTTGAAAGCTCTCATTTAGAAGATTTGATTGCAATCTTTGCCCCTTTAGACAAGATTTTGAGCTAAACTCTTATTTTCTGCTAAGATGCTCCTGACTTACAAAGTAAATGGAAATAGTTTCAAAGCTTATTTTTCAAAAGCACATATATTGGAGACAGATCGTTCTACTGTGACTGTAGTTATAGCATCTCAAACCAAACATAGTGCCTAGAGGGGGTTTTGTGGTCGAGTGAGCCTATTGTTTGTAATGACGGTGAGGTAGGATTGTAGCAATTGTTGATGTTAAGTTTGCTTTTAATGGACTTCTTTCAACTGAATGTATTGATGACAGTGTGAAGGTCAAAGGTCAAAAAAGCTGCCATTGAAAAGGTGCCAAAGGCTGGTTACTCCTATAAACCAAACACTGTAAAGAAGCAAAAACCCCTTGAACCCCCACCCAGCCTCAGTTCATCCAAGGACGTTTAAACAAAAAGCAATCATTTTTAGCTCATTATTTTAGACAACTGTCATTGTTTTTAAACGTGTAAGCACAATTCTCTTCAAATCTTAAAAAAAATATTTCTGTATGTGTCACAAAACATCTGATCTGATTCTTATAGAAGCCAAAGTTTTCACAATCTATAACCACTATCAGCAGCAAAATACAATTTCTAGTTTTCAAAATTCAAATATATATATATATATATATATATATATATAAAGTTATTGGAAAAAAAAATGTATCATTCTATCTGTCTTAAAGTCTTTAAACTCTGTATTTTACTGTAATTGTTAATGTTGGATGTGCGTGTTCCCTTTTTGCATTTGTGTAATGTCTGTCTTTAATGTCGACATGCTAGCGGCTCAAACCACTTTTCTCAGAATCTAAGACAGTGTAGATGACTTTGGTAAAAACAGTGAATATTATTAACATACTTGAACACTGAACGTTCATACTAGTGTTTCACTTGGATAGATTTAGTGTTATTGTTTTTCTTCCCAAGTGACAGATTCTGTTACTACTGCAAAAAAAAAAAGAAAAAAGATGCATATAACATCTCAGTGCTCACAGACCTAAAAGGACCACAAGAATGCTGCCTATTAAGCCACAAAAATCTAGGTGAGGAAAAAAACTGACTCAGAGTTCATAAACGTACACATCTCCGGCTAAGTCTGGCGTAGAGCTGGTGAGTGAATCTGTAAAACGACTAAAACCCCTGCGCTGTGGCCCAACATTGGGAGACATTGGAGTTGTTAAACCAAAATGAAAAAAAGTCTAGGATTTATTGATACCAAATAAACTTTCAAAACGCACCTTTCGTGAATATCCTTGTACAAGACTGCTATTGTGAACTTCCCCTCCATGCACCACTCTACCTCCCAGTAAAGACCTGCCAGTTATTACTATATCTGTCTGAACGATGAGGATAATGGTGATATCTGAGTATTTTAAGAAGTCCTCTGAGAGCGTAGTTCATGTAGAGATGTAGTTCATGCCCTCATTCAAGTGTTTGCTCTAGTCTTTCAGAGAGTGTTGACACAGCAGCTGTCATGTCCAGGAAACATGTCTCAATCTGGGACAAACTGTGGTTTAGAAACTACTCATGGTCCGGTGTGAGAGAAAGTGAGTCCAGCTGGGCCAGGGTCCTCTTCAGCTCAGAGATGTCCTGCTGCAGTTTGTCCTGAAGCTCTCGGACTCGAGCCTTTTGGGTCTTCTGCTGTGATCTGATCTGTTGCTCCACTTCAGTCCGTCTTTTCTCCAGGAGACGGATCAGCCGAGTGTAACTGTCCGGACTGAGCTGCACTCCATCAGCAGAGCGACCGACAGCCAGAGCCACGTCTCTCTCTGTGGTCTGGACTTTCTGTCGTCCTCTCTGCCTGTCAGTAGACAAAAACCAGCATACAACATCTTAACATTTCAATTTGCAATGGTAAATGCTTTTAAACTGTGTCCTCGTTTCTTCAAAGCAATAGAACAATACAACCTCTTTATTGGCATTTTGTCATTCAGTCTAAAATCCTGTGCGTGGCAGCCTCTGATCTCTAAACCTACTCTCTCCACTGCTTTTCCATATTCGATTTGACATTAACAGAGCAGTTTTTCTGTTATATTTGGTCAGCAGTAGATCAAATTTCAGCAGTAGATCAAATTTCAGCAGTAGATCAAAGTTCTCTTACCTTTGTCTATATGCTCTTTTTCTTAATTTTTGCTCGAGCAAGAATTTCAGTTTAAGTTTAACACCCATACATTTCATTACTTGCTTTTCCATTTGGTCCAAGCTAAAAGCAGCATAGCCACAGTCGCAATTCTGTTGAGTATTTTACATTTGAAGGTGCGTAAGGGGGTGTGAGGAAGCACCTGTTTTTATTCTGAGGAAGAAGGTAGTCTCAAACATGTCAAAGAGCTGAGAGAACTAGAAATGGCACAGCTCAGAAGTATTAGTATTAGGCAAATTAGCCATGCAAGCTTTACATTGAACAACTGTTTTGACTTTTATTACCTTTGTTCCAAATGTAAAAGAGTGTCTGTGTGGCAAGTTCAAAGCCTTGTCTTGTGTGTGGAGCATAAATGGGGCATGGGGGCACAAAACAATACTGGGGAGAGAGAATCACAATATTATAACGTAAAGGACCATAAAAGTGGCTTTGAACTGCTTCGACAGAGCTCTTCATCACCACAGGGCAACAGCCTTTACAAACAATGAGCAGTGCATTTCTCATATATAAAATAAAACACAAAAATGTCATACTTTAACATCAATACACGTAGAATTGAAATGCATTAGGCCTCCGCATCGTGCAGCCTTACCTCCTTCGCGCAGTGCGACGTTTAGATCCACCAGAGCTGTCCTTTTCTTCTTCTTGGAGCCTAGTCTTCTTCAGCTCCTCCACTAAAACAGCCAACATGGTGTTTTTGACCAGGACAGGCCTCGGGGTAAAGCCCTGTCTGCACTGAGGACAGCTGTAGACTTCCATTTGGTCCTCTTTGTCCCAGTGACTTTGAACACAGCTCATGCAGTAGATGTGTCCGCAGGGAATAATCACTGGTTCCTTCAGTAAATCCAAACAAATCGCACAGGAAAAAGCTTTCTGGTCGAGTTGAAGAGGTTTTTGTGCCATTTTATTTTTCTTTCGGTAACTCTTCAGTGTGAACAAGTTCGAATTCACACGAGTAAATGTAGCACGGCTTCACGGTTTGTCAGCTCTGTTTAGGTACTACTTCTTCTTGGGTGTAATGACAGTAGCAGAAGGGTTTACAGCGCCCCTTCTGGTCAGGCTGGTGCTGAATAGTTTTAATTTGTCATGTAAAGGGCCATTTCCTCACGTTTTTGACATTGTTCAGGATCCCCAGACCCCAGTACAATCTGTGGGGTGTGGAAGGGTGTGACATGTCGAGAATGTATCAAAGACATTAAGTTGAGGCATATGTGCAGCAAGCTTTATGTACTTTCCTTACACTACAAAAGTGTTGGCATGCTTTGTGTTGCAAACTGCTGTTTTCTAACCTTCAACAGACTCCTCTCAGACAGATTAGACTGGATTTTAACCAATCGTGAAACCTATTGCAGCTGCAGATTATGTATTTATAATATTTCAAGTTGTAGTTGTTTTTCCACCTCTCAGAGCCTCTGCCTGCTCCTCCCCCCTCCCCTTCTACACAGAGCAGATAGGTGGAGCCAACAAAGCAGGAAAAGGAAACATTTTAAACGAACGGAGAAATGGCGCACAAACCTCTTCCACTCGACCAGGAAGCCTTTTCCTGTGCGATCTGTTTGGATTTACTGAAGGATCCAGTGACTATTCCCTGTGGACACAGCTTCTGCATGAGCTGTATTCAAAGTCACTGGGACAGAAAAAAGAAAGCCCACAGCTGTCCTCGGTGCAGGAAGCAATTTGCCTCGAGGCCTGTCCTGGTCAAAAACACCATGTTGGCGTTTTTGGTGGAGGAGATAAAGAAGACCGGGCTCCAAGAGGCTGAGAGCTGCTCTGCTGGTCCTGAAGACGTGCTCTGTGATATGTGCACTGCGACTAAACTGAAAGCTGCCAAGTCCTGTCTGCAGTGTCTGATTTCTTACTGTGAGATTCACCTCCAGCCTCATCATGATGTGGCTCCGTTAAAGAAACACCAGCTGGTGTCGCCTTGCAAGAATCTGCAGGACAATATCTGCTCTGAACACAACAAAGAGATGGAGATGTTCTGCTGCACCGACCAGCAGTGCATCTACTCCCTCTGCTCTGTGGAGAAACACAAGGGCCACGACATAACCTCAGCCGCCACAGAGAGGTCCCAGAAGCAGAGAGAGCTGGAGACCACACGACAGGAGGTCCTCCAGAAAATCCAGACCAAAGAGGGAGTCGTGAAGCTGCTCCAACAGGATTCGCTGGACATTGGTCGCTCTGCTGATGAAGCAGTGAAACACAGTGGGGTCAGTTACACTCGGCTGATCCGACTCCTGGAGAAAAGACGGATGGAAGTGGAGCAACAGATCAGATCACAGCAGAAGATCCAAGAGGCTCGAGTCCGAGAGCTTCAGGACCAACTGCAGCTGGACATCTCTGAGCTGAAGAGGACCCTGGCCCAGCTGGACTCACTGTTTCTCACACTGGACCACAACCAGTTTCTAAACCAATATCCACCAAAGGTTAGAGCCAACCCTCTCACAGACTCAGCCCGGATTCTGACAAGTCCACAGCCCTGGTTCAAGGAGGTGAATAAAGCTGTGTCAAAGCTCACCAAAAATGTAGAGCAAAATCTTAAAAACTGTGAGGACAACATCTCACTGGCTCTCTGCAAAGTTCAATATTTAACACAGCCACAGTTTGGGCCCACCACCAGAGAGGACTTTTTAAAATATTCACAAGAAATCACATTAGATCCACACACAGCACACGCAAGGCTTGTGCTGACTGATGGAAACAAGAGAGAAATATTTATGCATCATAATAATCCTCACAATACAGACAGATTCAAAGAGGCATGGCAGGTCTTGAGCAGAGAGGGTCTGACGGGTCGATGTTACTGGGAGGTGGAGTGGAGTGGGGAGGGAGGGTGTGTGATAGCAGTGTCATACAAGAATATTGAAAGAAAAGGAGTTTTAATAAAATGTTTATTTGGACACAATAAGAAGTCCTGGGCTTTGAACTGTGATGTAAAGAATTGTTCTTTTTGGTTTGATGATGTTGAGTCCCATGTCTCGGGTCCAGTTCCCTCCAGAATAGGGGTTTACCTGGACCACAGCGCAGGGGTGCTTTCGTTTTACAGAGTCTCTCAAACAATGACCCTCCTTCACAGAGTCCAGACCACATTTACTCAGCCTCTTCATGTCGGACTTGGATTTTACTGGGCTGACGTCGGTTGTCAAATAATTCTTGATGACATGACTGCACGTGTTCCAAAACTGACACCAACCCACATTACCTTCAAAATCAAATAATACTCACCATCGATTTGTTGCATTTTAGCTCCGCTTCCAATGTTCATTTTAACCTTAAACTGAAGGGAGTCACATCTGAGTATCTAATGTTGTATTGTAACTTCTGAAGTTAAAATGCTGATTAGTGATAACATTTCTTGCTTTGTTATTTTGTTTTCCATTGTTCTCTTATGGACATTTACTTTCCATGTTTTGTTTAATTTTAAAGTTTCTGATTGTACTTGAATGATTTATTAATTTAAACGTGTGATTGTATTAGTAATCTTTTTACATTTTAATAAATTTACAACATTTGTGTATTTTTTTGTTACATGTAATGGCCTTGGAAAAAAAACAGGAAATAAAACTTAATCATGCAGATGTACAGAACAGTCATTTTCTTTTGTTCTATATTACTCCGACTGTGCACACAGCCTACACCCTTTTCTTTGAAAATAAACTCTACTATGGAAATATTAGAAATGATTGTAAAGCAACTTTATCTTGATTCTTTCAACTGTAGTTTAAATAATTTGTCATCCTCTTCACGGCTGATGGGGTTGTAAACACAGTAGTTACAGTTCAAGCTCAGATTCCACAGACTGACCCACACTCTCCTGTGAACATCCTCCAGACGTTTAGTGCATGTATAAACACAGAGGTCTGGAGAAAGTCCGTATTCTCCAGTAATCCTCCAAGATACATCTATGGAACAGGCTCCACACTCTCACCCACAAACAGGACCTGTACAAACAACAGTTCAGGCAGGGTTGTTGCTCCTCCCTCCTCCCCTATGCATGTAAATAGAGTAGATGGGTGGAGCAAACAACACTCGCTCAAACTAGTTTCATTTCCGGCAAAAGGAAACTCACACAGTCATTGTAACCGAACAGAGAAATGGCACACAAACCTCTTCAACTCGACCAGGAAGCCTTTTCCTGTGCCATCTGTTTGGATCTACTGAAGGATCCAGTGACTATTCCCTGTGGACACAGCTACTGTTTGAGGTGTGTTCAAAGTCACTGGGACAGAGAGGACAAAAAGAAAGTCTACAGCTGTCCTCAGTGCAGACAGGGCTTTACCCCGAGGCCTGTCCTGGTCAAAAGCACCATGTTGGCGTTTTTGGTGGAGGAGATAAAGAAGACCGGGCTCCAAGATGCTGAGAGCTGCTCTGCTGGTCCTGAAGACGTGCTCTGTGATATGTGCACTGGGACTAAACTGAAAGCTGCCAAGTCCTGTCTGCAGTGTCAGGTTTCTTACTGTGAGATTCACCTCCAGCCTCATCATGATGTGGCTCCGTTAAAGAAACATCAGCTGGTGTCGCCTCGCAAGAATCTGCAGGACAATATCTGCTCTGAACACAACAAAGTGATGGAGATGTTCTGCTGCACCGACCAGCAGTGCATCTGCTCCCTCTGCTCTGTGGAGAAACACAAGGGCCACGACATAACCTCAGCCGCCACAGAGAGGTCCCAGAAGCAGAGAGAGCTGGAGACCAAGCGACAGGAGGTCCTCCAGAAAATCCAGACCAAAGAGGGAGTCGTGAAGCTGCTCCAACAGGATTCGCTGGACATTGGTCGCTCTGCTGATGAAGCAGTGAAACACAGTGGGGTCAGTTACACTCGGCTGATCCGTCTCCTGGAGAAAAGACGGATGGAAGTGGAGCAACAGATCAGATCACAGCAGAAGACCCAAGAGGCTCGAGTCCGAGAGCTTCAGGACCAACTGCAGCAGGACATCTCTGAGCTGAAGAGGACCCTGGCCCAGCTGGACTCACTGTCTCTCACACTGGACCACAACCAGTTTCTAAACCAATATCCATCGATGGTTAGAGCCAACCCTCTCACAGACTCAGCCCGGATTCTGACAAGTCCACAGCCCGGCTTTGAGGGGGTAAAAATAGCTGTGTCTGTGCTCACCAAAAAAGTAGAGCAAAATCTTAAAAACTGTGAGGACAACATCTCACTGGCTCTCTGCAAAGTTCAATATTTAACGCAGCCACAGTTTGGGCCCACCACCAGAGAGGACTTTTTAAAATATTCACAAGAAATCACATTAGATCCAAACACAGTAGACCAAAGACTACTGCTGTCTGATGGATTCAAGAGAGTAACATTTACAGGTCATAATAACAATTATCCTAATCATACAGACAGATTCAAAGACAGTTGGCAGGTCTTGAGCAGAGAGGGTCTGACGGGCCGTTGTTACTGGGAGGTGGAGAGGAGCGGGACGGAGGATGTAGAATAGCAGTGTCGTAAGAATATTGAAAGAAAAGGACATTGGAAAAAATGTATATATGGACACAATGATAAATCCTGGGCTTTGAACTTTGATTCAGAGAAGTGTTCCTTTTGGTTTAATGATGTTCAGTCTCAGGTCTCAGGTCCAGTTCCCTCCAGAATAGGGGTTTACCTGGACCACAGCGCAGGGGTGCTGTCGTTTTACAGCGTCTCTCAAACAATGACCCTCCTTCACAGAGTCCAGACCACATTCACTCAGCCTCTTCATGTCGGACTTGGATTTTACTGTGCTTGGATCGATCATCTAATTATTAATGACATGACTGCACATTTTCCAAAACTCACACCAACACACACTTGATTAGCTTCAAACTCAGAGTCACATTTACCCAGAACTAGACTTAGGTAAGATTAAATCAAGACCACTGGGCCAAAAAAGGGAAATTACATACTTTTGTTGCAATTTAACTCCACCTCCAGTGTTCATTTTGACTTAAAATGATTGGTTTTATATCTCACTTTCTATTTAAACTTCTCTCTAAATGACTGTTGTTCAAATGAGGATAATCTAATGTTGCAGTGAGATACATCATTATATCATTACACTGTATATTTACCTGTTTTTTCTTTTGTCCGATATTACTCCGACTATGCACGCAGCCTAAACCTCATTCCTGAAAATAAACTCTACTATAGAAATGAGTGTAAAGCATCTTTATCTTGATTCTTTCAACTGTAGTTGAAATAATTTGTCTTACTCTTCACAGCTGATGGGGTTGTAAACACAGTAGTTACAGCTCAAGCTCAGATTCCACAGACTGACCCACACTCTCCTGTGAACATCCTCCAGACGTTTAGTGCATGTATAAACACAGAGGTCTGGAGAGAGGCCGTATTCTCCAGTAATCCTCCAAGATACTGTTAGGGTGTCACTGAGGACCAACTTCTTTGCCGTGAGAAAGGGACCGTCCTCCTGTTAAAAAGAAGGAAATTGGTCTGGTACACCAGGCTAACAACATACCAGAAACAATTTGCAAGTCAACCAGCACTGCAAACCCAAAAGACAAACATTTAAAGCATGCATTTATTTGGCTGGGAGGATGCACTGATACAAATACCCCTTTTGACAGTACATCTATAGAACAGGCTCTACACCCTTCTAGAACAGGCTCTCACCCACACACAGTAAATGCACAAACAACAGTTCACACAGGGTTTGCTGTGACAACATCCAACGTTTGGTCAGGTATGAAGATGTTCAGAAGTCTGTCCATGTTGGTAATTCTTCTTATACACCTTTAAAATTGTCTGAGGATTATAAATACTAATTAAAAGTATTACAAATGACTTCCAACCTTCAACAGACTCCTCTGACTCAGATTATGTTGCATGTTAACCACTCGTGAAACCTATTGAAACCTTAAACCATAAAGAAATTGCATTGTACTTTATTTAACTTACAACTCACTTATTTATGATTTCCTTTCCGATTTTAACAAGAGAGAAACAGAGTGTCTGCTACATAAACTCTAATAATATAACAGAGCATTCATATTTTAAGCTGATGTTTGGACACACACCATAATGACTGGCCTGACTAAAGCATAATTACTGTGATGTCAGTGGTGTCCTGTAATACCATCTTGCGTCCTGCGGGAGTCACAGCTCTATAGTTAAAGTACAATAGGCAGATTATCTATTTTTAAAAGCAGCCTTTTTAAATTAAATGCCCAGTAAACATCACAATCATGCTTCAATTTTAAAAGAGAAATTCTATGGCAACCTAAATCAAATTTCCCGCAACCCACTGTTTGTGAAACAATGGAAGAGATTAATTATATTTAAAATTCTGATTTGTGCTGGAAAATATAAAAAGCTGTCTTGACTAGGTTTAGCTTCTCCTTAATTTATGTGTCTTTAAACATTTTTATTTACTTCCTGTTTTCAATTTTTGTCTCTTATTACCAGTGTTTGTTCATTGGATTTTTTTCTCGTCTCGGCACGTCTTGTTTGGTTTGAAAGTGTTGTTGGTGCATTTCCTGCTCATGTTTCATTTAATTTAGCTATTTTCAAAAGTATGGTTTTCAAAAGAAACAAAATAAATGTACTGAATCATATTTCAGGAAATTTGTTGACTTGTGTAACAGCCTGGGAAAAGTCACAAGTGTATTATTTTACCAAGTCATTATTTCCTCAAAACAGCGTCTTCTAGATAAACTGGATAAGGACGAGATAGTATCAGAAAGTGAATGAATGATAAAAAAGTTAAAGATAAAGTCAAAGCAGGATTTATTCTCTAGCAGCATAAAAAATAAAAGATTGAATAAAACCCGTAAAGCAACCACTCAATATGAAACACATCATTTAAAAGTAAAAAACTATAAGTACAAGAGACTTTAGTATTGTCAGTTCTACAGTAAAAAAAGAGCGCCTGTTTTCCATCGATGGTAACAGCCAACCCTCTCACAGACTCAGCCCGGATTCTGACAAGTCCACAGCCCTGGTTCCAGGAGGTGACAACAGCTGAGTCAGCACTCACCAACTAGAACTAGAGCAAACTCTGAACGAGAGCATGGACCACATCTCACAGACACTACACAAGGTTTGGCATTTACTGAAACAGTTAAAGCCCAGCACGACACTTTACAAGAAATCACATTAGATCCAAACAAGGCACACACAGAGCTGTCACTGTCTGATGAGAACCGGAGTGTCACATATAACGATTTATGAATTACCCCAATCATTCAGACAGATTCAGTGACAGGAGGCAGGTCTTAAGCAGAGAGGGTCTGTGGGGTCTTCTGGGAGGTGGAGTGGAGTGCCAAGGAGGAGTTGAGTATAGCACAGGGTCTCAAACAAGGAACCTGTCACAAACCAAACTTTTCAGGACTGGCAGAAGGACTCCCGGTGCAGACCCCACGAAGGCAGATGGTTCAAAGAAGGGTTTAATGAACAGAAGTACAAAGTCCGGAATCCACGAGACGAGGTCAAAACACAAGGCTATGGTCATAAACACTAGGAGACATAAACACGAAAAACCACGAGTAATTACAGGAATGCTCACATGAGGGTTAGGCTACAAACTTGAGGCTACAATCCAGCACAGGACAGAGGAAAACACACAGACTATATAAGGAACACAATGAGGCACAGGTGGAACACATTAGGGGCGGAGCAGGTAATCACAGATCTGACATACAGACAAGGGTGAGACACTTCACATTAAGACACAGTAAATGAAATACATTACATAAGCAGACTAACACATAACACTAGGACATGACAGTACCCCCCCCTTAAAGGCCGACACCGGGCGGCCAAAACCTTCTGTGGGCGGCGACAGAACAGTGTTGAAGGATGAAGTCCAGGTCCAAACACCCATTCTTTTCTTTTACATACGTACATAATCTGGGGGGGGTGGAGGGGGTCCGGAGGCAGGGAACCGAGAACGACGGGCACAGGAACGGGAACAGGAACTTGGGAACCGACTGAACAGACACGGGCGGCGAAGGGTCAGGCGGCGCAGGGTCAGGCGGCGCAGGGTCCGGTTGAGCAGAGTCCGGTTGAGCTGAAGCAGACGGAGCAGAGTCCGGTTGAGCTGAAGCAGACGGAGAAGAGTCCGGTTGACCTGAAGCAGACGGAGCAGAGTCCGGTTGACCTGAAGCAGACGGAGCAGAGTCCGGTTGAGCTGAAGCAGACGGAGAAGAGTCCGGTTGACCTGAAGCAGACGGAGCAGAGTCCGGTTGAGCTGAAGCAGACGGAGCAGAGTCTGGTTGAGCAGAAGCAGACGGAGCAGAGTCAGGTTGAGCAGAGTCCGGTTGAGCTGAAGCAGACGGAGCAGAGTCCGGTTGAGCTGAAGCAGACGGAGAAGAGTCCGGTTGAGCAGAAGCAGACGGAGCAGAGTCCGGTTGACCTGAAGCAGACGGAGCAGAGTCCGGTTGAGCTGAAGCAGACGGAGAAGAGTCCGGTTGAGCAGAAGCAGACGGAGCAGAGTCCGGTTGACCTGAAGCAGACGGAGCAGAGTCCGGTTGAGCAGAAGCAGACGGAGCTGGATCAAACAGATCAGCGTCAGATGGAGCTGGATCAAACGGGGCAGCGTCAGACGGAGCTGGATCAAACAGATCAGCGTCAGACAGAGCTGGATCAAACGGGGCAGCGTCAGACGGAGCTGGATCAAACGGGGCAGGGTCAGACGGAGCTGAATCGAACGGAACCGAAGAGGGTGGAGGCACGATGAACGAAGAAGGGGCCGAGACAGGAACCTGGTATAGGGCAGCTACCTCCGGAGACACTCGTGAGGCCTTCCTCCCTTGCATCAGCTGCATTAACAAATTCATCTGAGCTGATAGGCGGAAATAGGCTTGTTCCCGTTCCAAAACACATTTTACCCAAAAGTAACTTTTGTTTTTAGGTTTATTGTCGTTGAGGTTAAGTGATTGATTTGTTCGTAGCTTGTTACAGGTCAAAGGTTGATTGGCCTGAACCACCATTCAGGTTTTTCAAAACAGATTTGAACAGTTTAAGTTGGATGGCATTGTCTTCCTTTTGCAAAAATGAAAAAGACACAATGAGAAAATGAATTACCAAGTGGACAAACAAATTAAAGACCTTTTAAATTTGGGGCTTGGTTTATATTTAATATTTATATTTGTTTAAAGACTGTTACATGATTAAGTTTACACTTTCAGTGTGCACTTTTTGGACACTGGGCAAACAGTGGTGGGTTAAAATGATTAGAACATTTGGCCTATAAGAGGTTTTAGTTTTGTTTTTGTTTAATGATCCATTAAAATATCAATTAAAAAAGAGAAATATCTACAAAGTCATAAATATGATCTATAAAAAATATAGAATCAAGCCATCATAAAGAGCATATTTGTTTTCAGAAGAAGTCATAAAATAACATTAGTGTTAACTTTCTCAGGAAACATATCAACATGATGTCAGAGAGATGTGCTGCAAAAGAAACTGTGACATGCAATGTGTGAACCACTCTTTATTTCCTATTTAGTATTTTTATATCTATTTCCTACAAGAGACTCAGTGCTATTATTAATGCACTTCATAAATACACTGTTATAGTTATGTTACACAATAAGCGAACATATACAATTGTCAATAAAATCTCAATAAAACATCTATAGGCTATAAACCTTAGAACATCTTCAACAAATTGATTGTAAAACAAAGGATCAGCTGCGTTTACAGACCTTAACATATACACAGTCATTTTCTGCCACTTCCTAAAAATGCTGACGCGGCTTTAAAAACTTGACTTGTTTGTTTCTCGACATAACTGTTCATTTATTTATTTATTTCATTAATATTTAATGAGTCTGATTTTTATTGCTGAAGGAAATATCCTGTTGTGGATTTTGTTAAGATCACTAAAAGTCATTGGAAAGTGAAAGAGAAGGTTTATCCAAAAACACAGTTACGTTAAAAGATAACTTTGGTCATCATAATATACATTGAACTAAAGTTTTATAGAAAACTAAAGCAGTCCCTAAACAAAACTAAACTCATATGAATAACACAGGTTGATGAGACTCATGTAGATAATGTTACATGTGAAGTGTAGAGATACACTGTTGATCAAAAGACAAACCAAATAAATATTGAATTTATTACTAAATTGTTGTTAGTATAAAACCTCCAGTAAATGTTTTGGTGAAACTAAACACTACATTCCTCCGTTCTGCACAACATGTAAAATATTTTTAATACTTCATCTCCAGACTTTATAACTGAAAAAACAAAAGAGATGAATACACTCTTCTTTTAGTCACTGAAAAGATAAATTGAGACACAGACTCACTTCCTGTCTCTATGAGAAGAAGAGCTCACACTTCTCACAGGCTGTTTGGCTCAAGGGCCACGGAACAACACTGTTGTCCTTTAAAGTAGAACTGTGTGAAAGTTCCTGAGTGGGACATCAGAGGCAGAGCCGGGACATGAGGTCAGTGTGGGCTCTGATGGTGCTGCTGCTCCAAGTCTTTCAAGGTGAGACCAGACGCTCTTCAGCTTTTTAACTGCATTATTCAGATTTTAAAGTTACTTATTAAGGTCTCCACCAACATCATTTACCCTTTAAAGAGAAATTATAGTGAATAATATAATTTGGAGAAATGTTATACATTGTGAATGACAATAATGTGCAGGTGTACACAGTGCATGGGTTTGTGCTGCAACAGAAAAGACCAGAACCTGTTCACATGTTTTTTATTATTTTTCTTGGTTTGACTTTTGTAGGTGTTGAAGGCTACTGTGATGCCAGACAGAACAACACTATCTGCTACGGAGCTCTGGGAGGAACCATGGAGGTCCAGCTGATGGACAATGGCTCAGAAATAAATAGATGCATTTGGAGAAAACAATCCCGAGCTTTTTTTGATTTGAAAAATGATACGATTATATCTAACGAGTTAAAAAATAGATCTGTCTTCATTTTTGGAAACGGAACATACAGGATCAGTAACTTAACAAGAAATGACAGTGACACATATCATCTGGAGATTTATAACAAACAAGGAATATTAACAAAAAGTCTGACTATACAACTGTTTATAGAAGGTAAGATACTGGTTAAAATAAAATATAATTTAATTGTTTTCCATCTGCTTCATTCAAATAAAAGTAAGTGATGTTCTTGCGTCAGCTCCAGTGTCCTCTGTCCTCCTGGACTCTCAGTGTCTGTCTCGGGGGGAGATGAGGGTGGTCTGCAGCGCTCAGGAGGACAGTCCTCAGTACAGCTGGACTCTGAACGGACATCCTTTGACAGAGTCTCAGCTCCTCTCCAAAGACAGAGAGAACAACATCACTCTGAGACAAGACGTAGAGGGACAACTGGTCTGCTCAGTCAAAAATCACATCAGCCACATTTATAAAGAGCAGCACATTTCCACTTGTGGTGAGTCTGAAAGTCAAATATAGTAGATGGGAATCACTTTTGTCTCCTTTATCTTCAGGATTTATATTCATTAAATGCACTTCACTAAATGAGACGCACATATCAGAGAGTGTGTTTGAAAAGAATAACACTCTGTTCTAGTTCTACAAATATCTATTGCCATGTCTGTCTCACTTCAGACCATGTCTTTAACTCTTGTCATAAATAAAGATCATGCAGCAGATCATTGGCCGGTTATTGTTGCAGTTGTCGTCACCATTGTTTTGATTGTTGGAGTGGCACTAGGTTGTTTGTTAAAGAAGAAGTGCAAGAAGAACAGTAAAGGTATGCACACATCATAATCACCATGAATGTTTAAATACAGTTTGTATTAGTGTTGTTGTTTTGGATGTTTGACTGACTCATTATTGACTTGTAGAAGACGAGCAGGAGTTAACCTACTCCAACGTCAGAATATGGCAACAGCCTGAGAGTCAGCCACAGTAGACGACTGAGATAGAAGTCGAACACGGCCAAGTCAAGTTTTTAGAGTCATAATGTTAGCATATTTATGAAGTGGCAGAAAATGACTGTGTATAAGTCACGGTCTGTAAACACAGCTGATCCTTTGTCTTACAATGGATATGTTTAAGATGTTCTAAAGCTTGTTAAAAGATTAGACGTTAGCTTATTGTGTAACCTTGTTGTAATTGGTTAAGAATAATGACAATGTATTTATAAACTGCATTGTTAAAGGGTCTTTATAGCACAACCATAAAAAAAGAAAAGAATTAAAGATAATTTCACACATACCATTGTCACAGTTTCTAGTTCAGTAGTTGTGTGGTTTGTGTATTTTTTCCAGTGGTTACTCGTGTAAGAAACACACAGAGGCTGTAATTCTCAGCACAATGTCTGTGAATCCATTTAACACAATAAAGTAGTGATGGGATTTATGGCTCTTTGAGGGGATCTTCGCGATCCGTTCCTTTCAAATTATTCTATTATTTAAATATTCTGTTCTTGACTCGATGCAATTCTTTGTTTGTTTCTATCACAAATACAGCATTGATTGCACAATAAAAAGAACCACTTCTGTACAAACACTGACTCCTCAGAGGCTTTTGAACAGATCCAACCTGTGCTGAGGTAATGATTGTGAGTCTTGTAGAATCAGCCTCAAAAAAGAACTGTGAGTAAATGGTACAAGACACAACAACAAACAAGCAGCACAAAGTTAAACTGAGTTAGACAGATGTACATTTACAGAAACATAATTAAAAATTAGGATTAGGATTAGGATTAGATTCTTTTAGCATGTTTTGTTTTTACAGTGTTTTATAAGTTTAAAAAAAATAAACAAAATAATAAATATTGAGCTTAAATGATTTTCACAAAACACATTTTACCAAAAGTAACTTGTTTTTAGTAGTGCTGGGCAACAATTAAAGCATTTAATCGCGATTAATCGCACAATGTTCTTAATAATGAATTCAAAATTAGTGTACTGTACTGCATACTTTTATTTTGAAAGAACTGCCATATGAACAAAAGTGCAATAACATTTGGTTTGCACTTTAAACAACACTTTAAACAAATAAGGTGCTTTTTACAGCAGTTAAAGGTTAGTAGCAGTTAAAACATTTCTTGTAAATCTCAACTTAAACATTAATGTAATCAAATGAAATATTAAACCAAAAATATTTGCCACTGACAGGGCATTAATATTTTGTTTAGTTTGTTATAAAAAAACAAGTTATGTCCAGAGCTTCAATCATAACATTATACCAATATAAACTATATAAATGTCTCTCTTGTGTTTTCATTACAGTCAGAGCATGTGAATGCAGTTCCCGCGCGTTTCACACACCCTCTCCGGCCACGTTGAGTTGAGTTGTGCGCTTTTCACTTGTAAAACTCAAGGGTGTATGGGTAATGTAGTCTCTGCTCTCGGTGTGAGTGACGAATTAGGAAGTGTGCATTGTTAATGGCGCCCTGGAAAGCCGCAGCAAAAATAAAAAAGACAGAGACAGGAAAACCTACAGTCAAATCAAATGTAACAATAAGAATTAAATTACAAAGTTAATAAATAATTCAAGACCTCTTAAATCTGGAGCTTAGTTTATTTTTAATGTTTGTTTAAAGACTATTTCATGATTAAGTTTTACACTTTCAGTGTGCACTGTTTGGACATTGGACATACAGTGGTGGGCTAAATGAATAGTACACTTGGCCTTTTTTTAAGAGATTTTAGTTGTTTTGGTTAAAAAATTCAATAAAATATCCATAAAAAAATGAAATATTTACAAAGTCATTATGATCTATAAAAATATAGAATCATGCCATCATAAAGAGCTTTAGATCATTTCCTTTATAAAAAAACAAGCTCAGCCCTTTTCACTGTCAGTGTCACACAATCATGTTTGTTTTCAGAAGAAGTCCTAAAATAACATTAGTGTTAAAGTTCTCAGGAAACATATCAACATGATGTCAGAGAGATGTGCTGCAAAAGATGAAACTGTGACAATGCAATGTGTGAACATTCTTTATATCTTTTTCATTTTTCTTTTCTTTCTCTGTGCTACACCAGAAGCATTTTACACAAGGTTACTTTAAAAAGCAAACATCTACACTTGTCAATAAATTCTTAATACAACATCTATAGGCTATAAACTTTAGGACATATTAATAAACATATTCTTCATAAATATTCTGACATGGCTCTGAAAACTTGACTTGGCCGTTACTCGACTTCTATCTCAGTCGTCTCCTGTGGCTGCCTCTCAGGCTGTTTCAATATCCTCATGTCGGAGTAGGTTAACTCCTGCTCATGTTCTTCTTCTACAAGTCGATAACGAGTCAGTCAAACATTCAAAGCATTGTAATTTCTACACATTTTTCGACTGTGAAAGTTACTTGAAAATATTGGATAGTTTATATACATCTTGAATGCATGTGTTTTACGTTTTACATAAGGGTAATATTTATCCAAAACAATTATTGCAAATTGTTACTAACATATTTTTGGGGTAAATTATATATGTTTTCTTTTGTTTTTTACAGTGCAGCTTTTGTTGCTGATGGAAATATCCTGTTGTGGATTTTGTTAAGATCACTAAAAGTCATTGGAAAGTGAAAGAGGAGCTTTATTCAAAAACACAGAGTGGTGTTAAAAGATAACTGTGGTCATGTTAATATATAAGAAACTAAAATAAAGAAAGTTTTTATATAAAATGAAAACCACAAAGGTCCATGAACAAAACTAAACTCATATGAATAACACAGATGTTGATGAGACTCATGTAGATAATGTTACATGTGAAGTGTAGAGATACACTGTTGATCAAAAGACAAACCAAATAAATATTAATTTTAAAATTAATACAAAATTGTTGTTAAATTAAAACCACCAGTAAATGTTTTGGGGAAACTAAACACTACATTCCTCCATTCTGCACAAGTAAAATATTTTTAACACTTCATCTCCAGACTTTGTAACTGACAAACCAAAAGAGATGAATACACTCTTCTTTTAGTCACTGAAAAGATAAAGTGAAACACAGACTCACTTCCTGTCTCTATGATAAGAACAGCTCACACTTCTCACAGGCTGTTTGGCTCAAGGGCCACGGGACAACACTGTTGTCCTTTAAGGTAGAACTGTGTGAAAGTTCCTGAGTGGGACATCAGAGGCAGAGCCGGGACATGAGGTCAGTGTGGGCTCTGATGGTGCTGCTGCTCCAAGTCTTTCAAGGTGAGACCAGACGCTCTTCAGCTTTTTAACTGCATTATTCAGATTTTAAAGTTACTTATTAAGGTCTCCACCAACATCATTTACCCTTTAAAGAGAAATTGTAGTGAATAATATAATTTGGAGAAATGTTATACATTGTGAATGACAATAATGTGCAGGTGTACACAGTGCATGGGTTTGTGCTGCAACAGAAAAGACCAGAACCTGTTCACACGTTTTTTATTATTATTCTTGGTTTGACTTTTGCAGGTGTTGAAGGCTACTGTGATGCCAGACAGAACAACACTATCTGCTACGGAGCTCTGGGAGGAACCATGGAGGTCCAGCTGATGGACAATGGCTCAGAAATAAATAGATGCATTTGGAGAAAACAATCCCAAGCGTTTTTTGATTTGAAAAATGATACAATTATTTCTAACGAGTTCAAAAATAGATCTGTCTTCATTTTTGGAAACGGAACATACAGGATCAGTAACTTAACAAGAAATGACAGTGACACATATCATCTGGAGATTTATAACAAACAAGGAATATTAACAAAAAGCTCGACTATACAACTGTTTATAGAAGGTAAGATACTGGTTAAAATAAAATATCTAATTTAATTGTTTTCCATCTGCTTCATTCAAATAAAAGTAAGTGATGTTCTTGCGTCAGCTCCAGTGTCCTCTGTCCTCCTGGACTCTCAGTGTCTGTCTCGGGGGGAGATGAGGGTGGTCTGCAGCGCTCAGGGAGGGGACAGTCCTCAGTACAGCTGGACTCTGAACGGACATCCTTTGACAGAGTCTCAGCTCCTCTCCAAAGACAGAGAGAACAACATCACTCTGAGACAAGACGTAGAGGGACAACTGGTCTGCTCAGTCAAAAATAACATCAGCCACATTTATAAAGAGCAGCACATTTCCACTTGTGGTGAGTCTGAAAGTCAAATATAGTAGATGGGAATCACTTTTCTCTCATTCTTTGTCTTCAGGATTCATATTCATTAAATGCACTTCACTAAATGGGACGCACATATCAGAGTGTGTTTGAAAAGAATAACACTCTGTTCTGTTTCTACAAATATCTATTGCTGTGTCTGACTCACTTCAGACCATGTCTTTGTCTCTTTTCTTAAATAAAGATCATGCAGCAGATCATTGGTCAGTTATTGTTGCAGTTGTCGTCAGCATTGTTTTGATTGTTGGAGTGGCACTAGGTTGTGTGTTAAAGAAGAAGTGCAAGAAGAACAGTAAAGGTATACACGCATCATAATCACCATGACTGTTTTAATCCAGTTTGTATTAGTGTTGTTGCTTTGGATGTTTGACTGACTCATTATTGACTTGTAGAAGAAGAACATGAGCAGGAGTTAACCTACTCCGACATGAGGATATTGAAACAGCCTGAGAGTCAGCCACAGCAGACGACTGAGATAGAAGTCCAATGCGGCCAAGTCAAGTTTTTAGAGCCACGTCAAAATTTTAATGAAGTGGAAGAAAATGGCATATATGTACAAATGTCAAAATCTGATTCTTTGTTTTACAATGGATGTCCTAAAGTTTGTTAGAAGTATAGATATTTGCTAATTGTGTAGCCTTGTGTTAATTGCTTAATAATAATGACAATATGTATTTATAAAGTGCATTATTAATGGGTCTTTTGTAGCACAGTCTTAAAAAAAGAAAAGAAATAAAAATAAGTTCACACATAGCATTGCCACAGTTTCTAGTTCAGTAGTTGTGTGGTTTGTGTATTTTTTCCAGTGGTTACTCGTGTAAGAAACACACAGAGGCTGTAATTCTCAGCACAATGTCTGTGAATCCATTTAACACAAATAAAGGTATATTCTGTTCTTGACTCGATGCAATTCCTTTCTTTGTTTCTATCACAAATACAGCATTGATCACGATAAAAAGAACTGTGCAAACACTGACTGCTCAGAGGCTTTTTAACAGATCAAACCTGTGCTGAGGTAATGATTGTGAGTCTTGCAGAATCAGCCTCAAAAAAGAACTGTGTGTAAATGGTACAAGACACAACAACAAACAAGCAGCACAAAGTTAAACTGAGTTAGACAGATGTACATTTACAGAAATATATTTGAAAAGTACTGAAGAGAAAAAAAGATGTGTAATACGCCCAAAAGAAAATAAATTATACACTGCACATTTAATTCAAGATGTGACTGCTCTTAATTCAGCCTCAAATCCATCAGGGCTACAACTGTGCAGGTCCCAAAACTAGTACTACTTATCAGCAAAGGCTCAGTTATACATTTTTCATCTCTTTATGGCCGTATTATCTATTGCAGATTTGATGCACAAACACCCCTCTTACATTTTACAATATAATTTATATTTTCAGAGTGAATTTTCTCATTGTTACGGTTAATGAGGGACAGCAAAGAAAGAATTTTATTTTACAAGGAAACCTGTTTAAAAAAAAAAAGTTACAAAAATAAAAATATTGGTATCAGGAAACCTCTACCAAAAAATTAGAATAAGCTTGAATTTCTATCCCATTTCTCCAAAATAAAGAATAGAGCTTCAAAAAGAAAGCCAACCCTCCACTAAAATCACACAGAAGAAGTACATGAATCCAGGAAGGATTACCCTACATTACTCACATCCCAACTCTCTCCAATCACTGTGCTTCAGACATATTAACATTTGTACAAAGTTCTGCAGCAAAGTTTGTTCAAACAGCACTCGGAAAAGGGTTATTTTTTTATTTATTTGTTTTGTTTCCGTGCAGGCTTCAGTAAAACCTCTGGTTTCGTTCCTGTCTCTTTTGAAAGACCACGGTGCCCACCACAGCACAGACCACGATCCCCAGCAGAGCGCACAGTAAGAGCAGGAAGACCTTCCAGCCCGTCATGCAGGCGTCCCACAAAAGTTCCCGGTCGGAATATTTTATAAAGTTATTGACAAAATAATCCCATTTTATTATAAAGAAAGCAATTGTGCTTAGTTTAAAATCTTTAACCTACACAGTGTATTGTGTCAAAATAACTCTTCACTCTTTGCTTTTACCGGTCTTAAATAAATACACTTTTAAGGCTCCAATGAAACTTGTTAAGTCTAAAAAGCTTTTTCTTTCCAATACTCTCCGTCTCTGATCCTACAACTCCCCCGAGTTAGACTAGAGGAGTTAGTATCATGTGACACATGCAACAACGATATAACACAATATACTGAGAAGAGGGTTTCTTTTTTTCACTGAAGCAGACGCTGAATGTGTCTCAGTTCAGTGAGACAGACAGATGTGGAGCACAGTTGTCGTTCATGACTGTTTGATGACTTGTTCCTGTACGCCTGTGTGCTGTTGTCTTGATATCATGAGATGGCAGTTTGTTATCATAAAAAAATAAAATAAATGAAGAATTATATACTAGAATCATTGTGGTTGATATGACTTAGTCCAACATTATCTGAAACTTATAAACTGATCAATAAGTCATACAACATATGGCTGTCAAAAGTCAGGGACGACTAAAAAGAGACTGGACTCTCACTGTTGACCACTAGAGGGAGCCACAGATCTAGGTAATACATCATCCTCTGATCAAAGTTCTCCTGTCAGCCCCTGCTACAGTAAGTCCTTACTAACTCTAGTTCTGTTTCTACAAATATCTATTTTCATGTCTGACTCACTTCAAACCATGTCTTTGTCTCTTTTCTTAAAATGCAGCAGATCATTGGTAAGTTATTGTTGAAGTTGTCACCATTGTTTTGATTGTTGGAGTGGCTCTAGGTTGTGTGTTAAAGAAGAAGTGCAAGAAGAACAGTAAAGATATGCACGCATCATAATCACCATGAATGTTTTAATCCAGTATGTATTATTAATATTGTAGATGTTTGATTATTGTGTAACTTTCTGTAAAATGATTAATAAGAATGACAGTGTAGTTCTGAAGTGCATTATTAAAGGGTCTAGGTCTTTTGTAGCACAGAGATAAAAAAAAAAAATAGAAAACAAACAGAATAAATGTTGAGTGGCATGAAAAAGTATCTAAAGCCTTTGGAATTTCTCACATTTCTGCATAAAATCACCATCAAATGTGATCTGATCTTTGTCAAAATGACACAAATGAAAAAAACAGTGTCTGCTTTAACTAAAACCACCCAAATATTTATAGGTTTTCATATTTTTAATGAGGATAACAGGCAAACAATGACAGAAGGGGGAGGAATAAGTAACTGAACCTTCTGCCTAAGGAGACTTTGAGAGCAATTAATACCAATTTTTACCAAACTATTTAAGTCAGGGGTGTGTCCAATCACTGACGAGTGCCTTAAAGCTGCCCTGCTCAATATAAAACACACACCTGGTAAGAATTGTGTCTTGATGAGAAGCATTGTCTGATGTGCACCATGGCTCGCTCAAAAGAGCTCTCTGAAGACCTGCGATCAAGAATTGTTGATTTGTATAAAGCCTGGAAAGGTTACAAAACCATGTCTAAAAGTCTGGATGTTCATCATTCCACAGTTAGAGAAATTGTTTACAAATGGAGAGAGTTTGGCCACTGTTGCTTCTCTCTTAAGGAGTGACCATCCACCAAAAATGACAAGAGTTCAGCGCAGAATACTCAGAGAGGTTTAAAAGAACCCTAGAGTGTCTGCTAAAGACTTACAGAAATCACTGGCACAGTCCAGTATCTCTGTGCATACATCGACTATATGTAAAACACTGGCCAAGAATGGTGTTCATGGGAGGACTCCACAAAGGAAGCCACTGCTGTCTAAAAAAAACATTGCTGCAGGTTTAATGTTCACAAAAAGGCAACATCATGTGTGGAGGAAAAATGAAACGGCTCACCCACATCAACACCTCATCCCCACCGTGAAGCATGGTGGAGGGAGCATCATGGTTTGGGGCTGTTTTTCTGCCTCAGGACCTGGACAACTTGCAATCATTAATGTAAAAATTAATTCAAAAGTTTATCAGGATGTTTTGCAGGAAAAGCTGAGGCCGTCTGTCAGACAGTTGAAGCTAAAAGAAGATGGATGGACAATGACCCAAAACACAGAAGTAAATCAACTTCAGAATGGTTTCAGAAGAACAAAATACACATTCTGGAGTGGCCAAGTCAAAGTCCTGACTCGAACCCCATTGAGATGCTGTGGCATGACCTCAAGACAGCGATTCATGCCAGACATCCCAGAATCTGACTGAACTGCAGCAGTTTTGTAAAGAGGAATGGTCCAAGATTGATCCTGATCGATGTGCCAGGCTGATCTGCAACTACAGGAAACGTCCTGATGAAGTTATTGCTGCAAAAGGGGGGGCAACCAGATTTTAAATGTGATGGTTCTGTTACTTATTCCTCCCCCTTCTGTCATTGTTTGCCTGTTATACTCATTAAAAATATGAAAACAATAAAGAGCTTTAGATAATTTTCTTAAAAAAACAGGCTCTACCTGTTTTACTGTCAGTGTCACACAATCATGTTGGTTCACAGAAGAAGCCCTGAGAAAACATTAGTGTCGATGTTCCCATAAAATAAATAGACATGATGCAAAAGGTGGACACACCAAATATTAAAGTTAAAAAAGGATAAACAAATCTGATATGTTTTGTGCTCAGAGCAGGCTTTATGAACATTATCAAATGTTTTGGAGGCAACAGAGGTCATTCATTTTCAGATTTGTCCTGTGTTTCAATAATTCTGGCCAGCACTGTATGTCGGTTAAATATAGATTCACAGACATTGTGCTGAGAATTACAGCCTCTGTGTGTTTCTTACACAAGTAACCACTGGAACAAATACACAAACCACACAACTACTGAACTAGAATGTGTGGCAATGCTTTGTGTGAACTGTTCTTTTTTTATTTTATTTTCTTTTTTCATCTCTTTGCTACAAGAGACCCAGTCTTATTAAAAATGCACCTCATGAATACACAGTCAAACATATCCATTGTAAAACAGAAGATCAGCTGCGTTTACAGACCTTGGAATTTACACACGTCATTTTCTACCACTTCATAAAGACGCTGAAGTGGATTTGAAAACTTGACTTGGCCGTGTTCGACTTCTATCTCAGTCGTCTCCTGCAGCTTCCTCTCAGACTGTTACAATATCGTGACGTTGGAGTAGGTTAACTCCTGCTCATGTTCTTCTTCTACAAGTCGATAACGAGTCAGTCAAACATCCAAAACATTGTAATTTCTACACATTTTTTTTACTGTAAATGTTATTTGAAAATAATGGATATTTTATTTACATCTTGAATCCATGTGTTTTACTTTTGACATAAGGGTAATATTTATCCAGAACAATTAGTGTAAAAATATTTTTGGGGTCAATTCTATCTGTTTTTTTTTTTTTTAAAGTATAGATTTTGTTGCTCACCCCTGAACACAACATTTAAAGAAACACCTTTAGATAAAGTCTGTTAAGTGTGGAAGTTCTGCATTCTAGTTTTAACTGTGTGAGACATCCAGTCACTTCCTGCCTGTCTGCTCTGCATAAATAATATTTATTTTATTTATTTCATTAATATTTGTGAAGTCAGATTTTTGTTGTGGATTTTTTTAAGATCATTAAAAGTCATTGGAAAGTGAAAGAGGAGCTTTATTCAAAAACACAGAGTTGTGTTAAAAGATAACTGTGGTCATGTTAATATATAAGAAACTAAAATAAAGAAATTTTTATATAAAATGAAAACCACAGAGGTCCATGAACAAAACAGAACTCATATGAATAACACAGATGTTGATGAGACTCATGTAGATAATGTTACATGTGAAGTGTAGAGATACACTGTTGATCAAAAGACAAACCAAATAAATATTGATTTTAAAATTTATTACAAATTGTTGTTAAATTAAAACCACCAGTAAATGTTTTGGTGAAACTAAACACTACATTACTCCGTTCTGCACAACATGTAAAATATTTTTAATACTTCATCTCCAGACTTTGTAACTGACAAACCAAAAGAGATGAATACACTCTTCTTTTAGTCACTGAAAAGATAAAGTGAGACACAGACTCACTTCCTGTCTCTATAATAAAAACAGCTCACACTGCTCACAGGCTGTTTGGCTCAAGGGCCACGGGACAACACTGTTGTCCTTTAAGGTAGAACTGTGTGAAAGTTCCTGAGTGGGACATCAGAGGCAGAGCCGGGACATGAGGTCAGTGTGGGCTCTGATGGTGCTGCTGCTCCAAGTCTTTCAAGGTGAGACCAGACGCTCTTCAGCTTTTTAACTGCATTATTCAGATTTTAAAGTTTATTATTAAGGTCTCCACCAACATCATTTACCCTTTAAAGAGAAATTATAGTGAATAATATAATTTGGTGAAATGTTATACATTGTGAATGACAATAATGTGCAGGTGTACACAGTGCATGGGTTTGTGCTGCAACAGAAAAGACCAGAACCTGTTCACATGTTTTTTATTATTATTCTTGGTTTGACTTTTGCAGGTGTTGAAGGCTACTGTGATGCCAGACAGAACAACACTATCTGCTACGGAGCTCTGGGAGGAACCATGGATCTCCAGCTGATGGACAATGGCTCAGAAATATATAGATGCATTTGGAGAAAACAATCCCAAGCTATTTTTGATTTGAAAAATGATACGATTATTTCTAACGAGTTCAAAAATAGATCTTTCTTCATTTTGGGAAACGGAACATACAGGATCAGTAACTTAACAAGAAATGACAGTGACACATATCATCTGGAGATTTATAACAAACAAGGAAAATTAACAAAAAGCCTGACTATACAACTGTTTATAGAAGGTAAGATCCTGGTTAAAATAAAATATCTAATTTAATTGTTTTCCATCTGCTTCATTCAAATAAAAGTAAGTGATGTTCTTGCGTCAGCTCCAGTGTCCTCTGTCCTCCTGGACTCTCAGTGTCTGTCTCGGGGGGAGATGAGGGTGGTCTGCAGCGCTCAGGGAGGGGACAGTCCTCAGTACAGCTGGACTCTGAACGGACATCCTTTGACAGAGTCTCAGCTCCTCTCCAAAGACAGAGAGAACAACATCACTCTGAGACAAGACGTAGAGGGACAACTGGTCTGCTCAGTCAAAAATCACATCAGCCACATTTATAAAGAGCAGCACATTTCCACTTGTGGTGAGTCTGAAAGTCAAATATTGTAGATGGGAATCACTTTTCTTTCCTTCTTTGTCTTCAGGATTCATATTCATTAAATGCACTTCACTAAAAGAATAACACTGTGCACTGCACCAGCAGTCATCACTAACTCTGTTCTGTTTCCACAAATATCTATTGCCAATGTCTGACTCACTTCAGACCATGACTTTGTCTCTTTTCTTAAATAAAGATCATGCAACAGTTCATTGGCCAGTTATTGTTGCAGTTGTCGTCACCATTGTTTTGATTGTTGGAGTGGCACTAGGTTGTGTGTTAAAGAAGAAGTGCAAGAAGAACAGTAAAGGTATGTACGCATCATAATCACAATTAATGTTTTAATCCAGTAAGTATTAGTGTTGTTGTTTTGGATGTTTGACTGACTCAACTTATTGACTTGTAGAAGAAGAACATGAGCAGGAGTTAACCTACTCTGACGTCAGGATATTGAAACAGCCTGAGAGTCAGCCGCAGCAGACGACTGAGATAGAAGTTGAGTACGGCCAAGTCAAGTTTTCAGAGTCATCATGTTAGCATATTTATGAAGTGGCAGAAAATGACTGTGTATAAGTCACGGTCTGTAAATGCTGCTGATCCTTTGTCTTATAATGGATATGTTTAAGATGTCCTATAGTTTGTTAAAAGATTAGACGTGAGCTTATTGTGTAACCTTGTTTTAATTGCTTAATAATAATGACAATGTATTTATGAAGTGCATTATTAATGGGTCTTTTGTAGCACAACCATAAAAAAAGAAAATAATTAAAGATAAGTTCACACATAGCATTGCCACAGTTTCTAGTTCAGTAGTTGTGTGGTTTGTGTATTTTTTCCAGTGGTTACTCGTGTAAGAAACACACAGAGGCTGTAATTCTCAGCACAATGTCTGTGAATCCATTTAACACAATAAAGGTATATTCTGTTCTTGACTCAGTGCAGTTCCTTTTTTGCCTGTGCTGAGGTAATGATTGTGAGTCTTGCAGAATCAGCCTCAAAAAAGAACTGTGTGTAAATGGTACAAGACACAACAACAAACAAGCAGCACAAAGTTAAATTAAGTTTTACAGATGTACATTTACAGAAATATATTTGAAAGTACTGAAGAGAATAAAAGATGTGTAATACGCCTAAAATAAATAAATTATACACTGCACATTTAATTCAAGATGTGACTGCTCTTAATTCAGCCTCAAATCCATCAGGGCTACAACTGTGCAGGTCCCAAAACTAGTACTACTTTTCAGCAAAGGCTCAGTTATACATTTTTCATCTCTTTATGGCCGTATTATCTATTGCAGATTTTATGCACAAACACCCCTCTTACATTTTACAATATAATTTATATTTTTAAAGTGAATTTTCTCATTGTTACGGTTATTGAGGGACAGCAAAGAAAGAATTTATTTTTACAAGGAAACTTGTTTAAAAAAAAAAAGTAGAAAATAAAAAGGTTGGTATCAGGAAATCTCGACCAAAAAAGCTTTTAAAAGGAGCTTAAATTTCTATCCCATTTCTCCAAAATAAAGAATAGAGCTTCAAAAAGAAAGCCAACCCTCCACTAAAATCACAGAAGAAGTAAATGAATCCAGGAAGGATTACCCTACATTACTCACATCACAACTCTCTCCAATCACTGTGCTTCAGACATATTAACTTTTGTACAAAGTTCTGCAGCAAAGTTCGTTCAAACAGCACTCGGAAAAGGGTTATTTTTTTATTTATTTGTTTTGTTTCCGTGCAGGCTTCAGTAAAACCTCTTGTTTCGTTCCTGTCTCTTTTGAAAGACCACGGTGCCCACCACAGCACAGACCACGATCCCCAGCAGAGCGCACAGTAAGAGCAGGAAGACCTTCCAGCCGGGTCGGGTTGTTGATGTTGTCTGAGAACAAAGGAGAAGTCATGAATGGTAAATGGAAGGTTTGTGCAACAACACAAACTAAAATACTTGGGTTTAATGTTGAAATCAGTAAAAAAGAAGCTAAACTATAAACTGATTGAAAGTCTTTGTGCTTTAACATTTAGCCTTCAATTAACTTGGAATAACAAAAGGAGATGTGCAATTAATAATAATGTCACATTTTTTACAAGTTGCATCATTATTGTTTCATGCTAATATTTTAATAAAGTTATTGACAAAATAATCAGAATATTTTTTTTTTAAAGAAAGCAATTGTGCTTAGTTTAAAATCTTTAACCTACACAGTGTATTGTGTCAAAATAACTCTTCACTCTTTGCTTTTACCCGTCTTAAAAAAATACACTTTTAAAGCTCCAATGAAACTTGTTAAGTCTAAAAAGCTTTTTATTTCCAATACTCTCCGTCTCTGATCCTACAACTCCCACGAGTGAGACTAGAGGAGTTATTATCATGTGACACTGCAACAAGGATATAACACAATATACTGAGAAGAGGGTTTCTTTTTTTCACTGAAGCAGACGCTGAATGTGTCTCAGTTCAGTGAGAGGATAAAATAAATTAATAAATTAAAGAATTATATACTGGAATCATTGTGGTTGATATGACTTAGTCCAACATTATCTGAAACTTATAAACTGATAAATAAGTCATACAACATATGGCTGTCAAAAGTCAGGGACGACCAAAAAGAAACTGGACTCTCACTGTTGCCCACTAGAGGGAGCCACAGATCTAGGTAATACATCATCCTCTGATCAAAGTTCTCCTGTCAGCCCCTGCTACAGTAAGTCCTCACTAACTCTAGTTCTGTTTCTACAAATATCTATTTTCATGTCTGACTCACTTCAGACCATGTCTTTGTCTCTTTTCTTAAAATGCAGCAGATCATTGGCCAGTTATTGTTGAAGTTGTCACCATTGTTTTGATTGTTGGAGTGGCACTAGGTTGTGTTAAAGAAGAAGTGCAAGAAGAACAGTAAAGGTATGCACACATCATAATCACCATAAATGTTTTAATCCAGTATGTGTTATTAATATTGTAGATGTTTGATTATTGTGTAACTTTCTGTAAAATGATTAATAAGAATGACAGTGTATTTCTGAAGTGCATTATTAAAGGGTCTAGGTCTTTTCTAACACAGAGATAATAAAATAAATAAAAAAAACAGAAGAAATGTACAGTGGCATGAAAAAGTATCTAAAGCCTTTGGAATTTCTCACATTTTCTGCATAAAATCACCATCATGTTATCTTGTGTATGATTCTGTATCTATAGAGTTTCTGAAGTAATATTTTTTGATATAAGTCAATAAAAATACTTACAAAATACTGTTTATTATCTATTTCTGTGGCTATTTTTCTGTTAATCCATGATTGCTATTGCTGTAGAGTGCTTTGTCCTAAAACCGTATTGACTACTGTTTAAAATGTGTTGTGTCTTAATTGATCCTGAGCTTGGTGCAGTGCGTTTGCACCAAGCTCCCAGAGGTTTAGGCAACACATTGTTAAACTTTACATAAGACTGCTTAATGTGTCACTGTCAGCAGTCTTCACTTGTGACTGTTCATTTCACAAATACTGTTTCTCTTTTACCAGGTGTTTTTGGAAAAATAAACTAGTAATAAACTGTGCATTTGACAACACAGGTTGAGAGAGAGACATTTTAAACCAAGCTGGTGTTGCGTACACAATTCAAGGCCGGTGAATACAAACAAAACTGACCCAAACAATGCAACAAAAGAATGAACTTTGATCCAGGTTCCAAAATGCTGAGCCTCATATCGGAGCAGTAACCCCAAAGTACATGTTTTCCTCTGAAATCCTCTTGCATGACTGACAGAGACAGAGATGAGAAGATTTAATTCAGACTCGAGTGAGGTTAAAACACACCCCACATCTTCAGGGAATCTGAGCTCAGCACAAAACAGGCTTTCCTCTTCCTCGGTTTTCTTGTGAACAAGCGACTTGAGTCTTTGTCATTTTTCAAAAGGTCATGGTCTTGTCCGGGACCCAAACTGTTAGCCTGGCCAAATAAATGTCGGTGTGTCTGGCAAGTCAAGCTATCAAACTGTAAAACCAATCAAGACCACTTTCTGTCCTTGTCATTATTGTGACTTGTATACTTTCCTTCTAGGGTTTTATGATTTTTAATTGTTTTTTTTGGGTTCTTCTTCAGGTTTTTACAAAGACCACATGTAATGTTTTGAGAGCACTTTCTTTCTTTCTTTCTTGAGAGCACCTTACTCAGTATGAGTATTTACTTATTTGTCCCTATGTGTTGTGGAGTGTTCGGTGTTGTGTGTTTTTGTATTGGATGCCATAGTCATTGGACTGTAAAACAAATTTACCTACGGGTACAATAAAAGTAACCTAACCTAACCTATTCCCCTGAAAGAGCTGGAGGAAGTGTCTGGGTAGAGGGGAAAGCGGAAGAAGATCAAAACTATCAGAGTAAAAAAGTTAACGTTAAGCCCTGTATACAATCACATATACATATGTGATTGTGGTTTTTACGTATGTACTATTTAACATGTTATATTGTTTAAACTATTGCCGTAAAGTGGAAGAAGAAGCAGCAGGTTCTGGCAGGGAGGACCCAGGCTCACTGCAATCAAAAGGATCTGTCATGACAATATAAATATATAAATGGATTTTAAATATTAATACAACATTACAACCAGTCACAAACAACAAGATTTATGCCCCGATGTGTGGCTTTACTTGTCAACATACCTTTCTCTGAGTGCTGCTGTCTCACCTGGTCCTCTGTGAGGGTCTACCCTCCTCTCCACAGTCCCGCTTGTCTCTCATAGGAAGACTAGGGGTTGACGGAAGACAGAACCGCAGAGTGCTTTCACTTTTTTCCTGAACCTACTGCTAACCCACTCTTCTTCTCTGTCTCTTTTTTCCTCTCCTTTAAATACTCCTCTTTCTGCACACTTTCTCTGAATAAACACAAACTCAGCAGCGGAAAACTAGTTGCAAAGTACTATTTGGCTCAATATATTACGGCTCAAACTTTCCAAAGTTTCCATCCTCCTTACTCACTTTCCTTCAAGCAAGATCCTTTTTTTTACTGGCCCTTTAAAAGGAAAAATATATAGTGTAGCCTACAGCTCCAGGTATCCACAGGCTGCACCAATATGTTTGTCCTCCATTGTTTTTGAGTAAAAAAAAAAAAACATGGCTACCCACTATAAACGACACATGTAACACAGCCTCTGTACTAAGGAATTTAAAAACACCCTCAGAAATCAATACACTCACTCGTTTTCTCATTGTAACAGGAGTGTGGTGCATTCAAAGACATGTTAGTTTTCAGATTCAACTCACTCTGTTGATGAGTGTAAAAGCCTTTTTTTCTGAACTGTGGTAATGACAGATGGAAAACACAAACTGTAGTTTGTGAGAGATATAATGGCACATAAAAAGCACAAAGAGCATTCATTTGTCAAACATGCTTCAGTTCACAATTAATGTCTCCTTTGTGCCAGGTCTCAAAATATATGAACGCATTGGTTCAACCTAGTTTCTTGTCTAGGTTGACTTTTATAGTCAAAGGAAATGGTGCACACAGGTTTAAAGCCTTGTTTTAGGGCATACACAAGCTTTATAAATGGCAAGACCAGAAAAATTGTATAATATATTGGAAGAAAACAAGTACAGGTGCTGGTCATATAATTAGAATATCATCACAAAGTTTATATTTCACTAATTCCATTCAAAAAGTGAAACTTGTATATTATATTACACACAGACTGATATTTCAGTTTTCTAATTTTGATGATTATAACAAATGACAACTAAGGAAAATCACAAATTCAGTATCTCAGAAAATTTGAATATTACTTAAGACCAACACAAAGAAATATTTTTTTAGAAATCTTGGCCAACTGAAAAGGTATGAACATGAAAAGTATGAACATGAAAAGTATGAACATGTACATCACTCAATACTTTTGCCGGAGTTATAGCAGCAATGCGGCGTGGCATGGAGTCGATCAGTCAGTGGCATTGCTCAGGTGTTTTTGAGGTGCTGGTTGCTTGGGCACTGTGTGCAGGTGCTACGTCTTGTTGGAAAATTAAATCAGCATCTCCATAAAGTTGGTCAGCAGCAAGAAGCATGAAGTGCTCTAAAACTTCCTGGTATACGGCTGCGTTGACCGTGGACCTCAGAAAACACAGTGGACCAACACCAGCAGATGACACGGCCCCAAACCTTCACTGACTGTGGAAACTTTTCACTGGACCTTAAGTAACGTGGACTGTGTGTCTCTCCTCTCTTCCTCCAAACTCTGGGTTCCTGATTTCCGTTTTGACTTTCATCAGAGAACAGAACTTTGCCCTCCTTGTGCAAGGTGTCAATGACCGTCTTTTGGACAACTGTGAAGTCAGAAGTCTCCCTTAGTGTAGTGTAATGTAGCCTACAGCCAAGACTGAGAGACCGGCCTTTGCAGGTGTTTTGAGTTCATTAGCTGATTAGAGTGTGGCATCAGGTGTCTTCAAAATAAACCTTTTCACAATATTCAAATTTTCTGAGATACTGAATTTGTGATTTTCTTTAGTTGTCAGTTATAATCATCAAAATAAAAATAAAAACATTTGAAATATATCAGTGTGTGTGTTATGAATAAATATACAAGTTTCACTTTTTAAATGGAATTAATGAAATCAATTAATACTTTGAGGACATTCTAATTATACGACCAGCACCTGTAACCCAAACCCAGGACAATGGAAAGGAATCAGGAAGGGGATCTGCCATAAAACCTATGCCAGACTAAATATAAGAACCATAAAAGAGTTAGTAACTCTTCTTTACTAAAAAGTGTCAGATACAGATAAATGGTTCATTAAGCAGATTCAAAACAGGAAGATGTATAAAGGTTTAATTCCAAAAGCACCAAACCACAATCCAGAATTCAGTCCAAAAACCACAAAAGAACTAAAGAAATATTCACAAGGAAGAACGCCTGAAAGCTCAAACAGGTGGAACACATTGGGGCGGAGCAGGTAATCACAGTGTAGGAAAAACACAAGGGCAAGACGTCTATCTGAAAACACACACAAAATGTGAACAAAACATGACACTGAGTTTGACTTTTTTTAACCTTTTTTTATTTAACCAGAAAACTGCAACTGGACCTTAGTGTTGTAGATCCCACCAACAAAGACCAAGTTATGACCAAGAGAGAGATGCAAAGAAACTGGTCTAAAAGTCAAAAACTATAGTCTAAAAAATCCTTTAAAAAAAAAAAAAAAAAGTCTTAAAAAAGGTCTGGTGCAAGTACAACTTTAAGTTATCTTTTTTGTCATTTCATTGAACAACATCAGAAGTACAGGTTTTTTTTTTTTTTTGAGGGGGCTATCTACTCTTGTCTATCATGAATGGGCTTTCTCCCAGAATGCTTCAGTGTTTGGTTGAGCTTGGAGCAGACTGGTTTATCTGGCACAGCCTCATTTGGCAGAATTTATGTCTTCCTCCTGATCATCTTTTTCACGTATTCCTAAGCCACTGAACTCAAGTTTATTTTAGTTTCTTATTTAAATCCACAGCCCAGGATTTGTCTTTGACCTCTGTCCTTTCTATGTCTAATATTATTTTTCACCGTCATTCACTCTCCTAATCTCTTACTCATTTCCACACACACAAGTACACCTCACTGTTTGTCACCATTGACATGTGGTTTTTCATTTTTGTCCATTGGTTTGATGAAATCATATCTTCCTGCTCTGCCATTTTAAGCTTTTGTGTGCTGCTTTAATCCATTTTGTTTGCCTTTTATGTTAGAAGAACACGGTGCCGCTGTTCAGGTTGAAATGCTGTTAAATAGAGAAGTAAGGCGTCATGTCGCTGTTTCATTCAGAGACAAGCATATACTTTGCTGACTACCTTTTAAAACCTCAGTACTTCTGTTCTGTCAGGACAAGAACATGCTCTAATGACCTGGAGACTTGTGTGATTCAGTTATGTGATTCAGTTTATGAGAAAATGGTGGTCAATGAGTGACATGACTCATAAGAACTCAAACTATTAAGCTCATAAATACTACCAACGGGTACCAGAGGGTATTACCAAACTTGTAAAAGGTCAAACAAAGCACAATGCATGATTAGCAATTAGATGTTGCTGTGTAGACCAGACATTTTCTTATTTGAGTATGAATACGCAGGAACATGACATTTCCGGATCACATTTGTGTTGATGGTTTTATGTCATCAAATATAAAAACATTAGAGCACATCCAAAGATAAAAGATTCAAAGAAAGACAGATGGAGCAGGTTAGTATTCACCACCAGTACCAAGTACAGATAGGAGTCTTTGATATTTATAAATCATACACAGACGGCTTGTTTTTCAAGGTGGCTTGTTATAAAAGAAACAGATTTGTGCCTCTTGTTTTGTCATATTCATTTCCAAATGCTGCAGTGAAAAAAAGGATAAATAGAAATATACTACAGTACAAACAAGTGCATGAGGCTCTGATACAGTAAAGTTTTAAGTATTAGCATTGAGATCAGGAAGCTCTTGTAAATATACTGTATATAAGTTTATAAGTTTGGAAGGTCAATTGTCTCCAACATGGTATGTCTTGACAGCTGCTTGGTCAATCCTTTCTTTTATTTTCTGTTTTCAAAACCCTCTGAAGATCAATACACTTCACTTCCCTTCTCAACTCTGTCAGGACAAGATGACACTCAAAGAGCACAAAGACTTTAAAGAGTATAGCGGCCGAGAGACTGTGACGGCAAGCATTTCAAAGAAACTCACAATGGCTACATTTATGGAGCCTGATTATGATTACCAAATCTGAAAAAAAAAAGACATAAACTGAATTTTATAGAGGTATTTGTGGATTGCGGCTTAGAAGGTCTTGCTAGAACAGTTGTAGAAGAGCTTGGGCATTACTTTAACTCAATGCACTGTGGCACTTATTACTAAATTGAGAGCAACAGTTGATTTCCTGTCAGCAGTGGATCCAAACAATCCCTCAGGCACATTACATTATGTGCTGTGACGACTGTCCACAGTGACCCCATGGTCCAAAACCAGAGTGGGTCTCTGAATGTGGTGGTAAACTCAGTCAAAAAGTACAATTGGAAAATGTGCATTCATAATTTATTAGGCCGTAAAACTTTGGAGCTGATTTTCAAGGCTGCCAATAACCGATACCATGGCAACAGTGAAGCAGTATAATGAAATAACAAGAGAAAGGACAAAGTAAAGTAGCCCATTAGTGTCTATCTAATTCTCTTGGATTTTGCTTTATTCTCATTGGTTAGTTTTATCCATATACAGTATGTTATTATATTTTATTTTCTTGTGACTTTTAATGTGCCATCCTTTCACTCAGTCGCTTGTGCCTCTGAGTGAGTTCTTACAAAGTCACAATTAAATGGACCTCTGCAAATTCATCAAGTCCAATTTCCCAAAGTAATTTGTTAGAAAGTGGTCATTTCGACATTTAATAGTTCATTGAGCTTTAAAATGTATGTGGTCTAAAAGACTTTAGGAGGACGTGGCATAAATCATATCAAGCGGCCTTAAAGTACCAACATCAAGAAACGGCCTGGTGGAATTAGATCGCTCTGTTTAGGAAAGACAGGAGAGGTTGCTGCGTCATTATTAGCAAACCACAGGAGTCATGTCGAAATGCTCAACACTTCCCTGAAAATGAGATTGACCAGTTGTGTTACCCAAACGATTCTTGGAGCATGTCTTGTGAGCCTGTGCATATGAAAACTATATAACCAGAACCGACACAGAGTTTGGTCAGTGTTAAACTCGAATTAGAACAAACTCCAAACAAGACAATGCCTAAGGTCATATTCAAAGTAGACCATGACCAGATTAACACAATTTTTTGTCTTAACTTGCATTATTTCCAGCTGGTATGTCTTTGTGAACCTCCTTTGAAATATATTGTGCCTGTAAACAAAGTCATTAACTACTACTTGTTCAGACTTTCACTTTGGTTTTATATGTTCCAGACCAACTCTGAATGTTGTCCGCTGGGATCAGAGCACAAAAGTGTTGCCACAGTATGTGCCTTTTCTTTCCCATTTGTAAATGCAATCATCCACAACCCTAGCATTGTGGATAATGTACATCAGACATCACCACAAGCATTTATTCATGAATATTCCATGTTACTGTCAACCCGTCTGCACACTCTGGTAACACAAAAAAAAAAAAAATAAGGCAATAGTATGTCCCTTTAATTCTTGCCCTGCTGTGCCATTGATTTAATTTGGTCCTTTTATGTAGCTCTACATTTATAATAGAATTGTTTCTTTCCACCATTTACAAAGATCTGAGTAAGCTCTCTGCACATGCTCAGTTCCCAGCACTGAGCCAAACTGAAGAAAACAAATGAGAAAATGAATCTGAATAGAACAATACTCACACATTTATCGAAAAATGAAGAGGCATAGTTTTATGTTTTCACAGGCACTTCTGAGGTAAAATGCTGTGAACACCATAAGGTGACCACCACATTCTCCTCCATCGCCTCCAACACCAGACTGGACTCTCTGATAGTGCCCTCCTCTGGTTTCACTCCTACCTCACGGAGAGGACCGAGTTCGTGGCCCTGGGGGATGCTAAATCTCTGCCCCACATGGTCAACTGTGGGGTCCCCCAGGGCTCAGTGCTCGGTCCCACCCTCTTCATCATCTACCTGCTCCCTCTCAGTCGTGTCATCAGCAAGTATGGAGTTTCATTTCACTGCTATGCTGATGACACACAGCTATACATCAAGGTCATCCCCTCCTCCACCCCCTCTGCCACCGTAACTTGTCTTACCTCCTGCCTGGAGGAGATAAAGGCCTAGATGAGTCAAAACTTCCTGCAGCTTAATAGTTCAAAAACTGAAGCCATTCAGATTGGCACCCCTCACCAGCTCCACTCCTCCCCCATTACCTCCATATCCTTCTCCGGCCACAACATTCCACTCTGCCCCTCCGTTACTAACCTGGGGGTCAAATTTGATCCCCGGCTCACTTTTGACAACCACATCAATTTTATTTGTAAAAATTCCTTTTTCCACCTTCGCAACATGCCAAACTCCGCCTCTCCCTCTCTCTCCCCGCTGCAGAAAAGCTCGTCCATGCCTTTGTCTCTTCCAGACTGGACTACTGTAACGCACTCCTCATTGGGATTCCTGGCAGGAGCATTTAAAAGCTCCAGTCTGTACAAAACAGCGCTGCCAGGGTCCTGATGAGTGTGCGGAAATATGATCACATCACGCCCATCCTCCGCACTCTTCACTGGTTCGCCATTCACCTCCGTATTGAATATAAACTCCTCCTCCACACCCATCACTGCCTGCACGGTGATGCCCCCACTTACCTCACAGAACTTCTCACACCACACACCACCTCCAGAACCCGATCTGGCCAAATGCACCGTCTACGTGCTCCTAAGACAAAACTAAAAACCATGGGTGACAGGGCCTTTGAAGCAGCTGCACCCCGTCTGTGGAATGCCCTGCCTGACCACCTCAAGGTCCCACAGACAGTGGATGCTTTTAAAAAAAGGACTAAAAACCTTCCTTTTTAAAAAAGCGTATTTTAACTTAACTTAATCTCTGTCCATATCATTATTTTTATTTATATTAGGGCTGGGCAAGTTAACGCGTTTTTATCGCGTTAACGCATTAATGAATTAACGCCGACAATTATTTTATCGCTCGGCGTTGCGTCTGCCGATTAGTATAGTGAAAGACGAATGACTGCGTATGAGCCGCCTCATCCAGTGCTTTAAGTTGGCGATGCGCACCTGTACTCGGTACCACCACTTCTCCGTGCGCCCAGAACGTGCTTTTAGCGTACTGGTACGCTCATTTCGACATCTGTTTTAATAGAGGTTTTAATCCTTTGCCTGCTCTGCCGCTTTCCAGAGCGCCCTTCACAATGCACGCTTCCTAATTCGTCCCACCAAGAGCAGAGACTACATTACCCATACACCCTTGAGTTTTGCAAGTGAAAGGGAGAGGGTGTGTGAAACGCGCGGGAACTGCATTCACATGCTCTGACTGTAATGAAAACACAAGAGAGACATTTATATTGTTTATATTGTTATAATGTTATGATTGAAGCTCTGGACATAACTTGTTTTTCTATAACAAACTAAACAAAATATTAATGCCCTGTCAGTGGCAAATATTTTTGGTTTTAATATTTAATTTGATTACATTAATGTTTAAGTTCAGATTTACAAGAAATGTTTTAACTGCTGTAAAAGCACATTATTTGTTTAAAGTGTTGTTTAAAGTGCAAACCAAATGTTATTGCACTTTTGTTCATATAGCAGTTCTTTTAAAATGTATGCAGTACACTAATTTTGAATTCATTATTAAATTTTGTGTATAATGCGATTAATCGCGATTAATCACAGAACATTGTGCGATTAATCGCGATTAAACATTTTAATCGTTGCCCAGCCCTAATTTAAATATTGATGATAACAAGCTTGGGGGAAAACACAATTAATTGCAATTAATTACAGAAAATGTGCAATTAATTAGTTAATTTTTTTTAATCGATTCCCAGCCCTAATTTATATATATATATATATATATATATATATATAAAATGGCATTGACATCTGGCACGTTAGGTGCTATGGAGATAACTGCTTCATTCACTTTTCTCAAGTCATGTATGAAACGCCATTTGTTCGTTCCTTGTTTTAAAATTGGATTGATAGGTGTGTTACACTAAGCTTAGTAGGGGCTTCATTGAAAACATTACACAGCATAGTCTTTATTAATTTCCTTTTTATCTGTAGGCCTGTGAAGATGAAATTTACAAGATGCAATTAATGGTTTGACATCTTCAAATCCAGTCCTAATTGCAAAAACAACCATTTCAATCAGTTCTTTACTATGTTTCCACAGCAGCAACAGTCTATGTGGTGCTAAATAAAAACATGGTGAGGTCCTTTAATAGTGAGGGCTCAAGTGATCTGTCTGAAAATGGCTGGTTAACGGGTTTCAACATTAACATTGCTGCTGCAGCAGCTGCTTGACACTAAGCTAATTGTTTGATTCCACTTACAGAAATTTTGGATACACCTTCTGTATTTTCCCAAACTGTAGCTGCCATGTAAAAATCTATACCAGCTTTAGCATCAGCCATTAACTGGTATATTATATGCGATGAAACATGTACTTCAACACCGTCAGAAGAACAAACAATGTTTGCATTCAATCTGGACAATAAATCAGCACTGTTTTGCTCAAAATGAATTAATGATGTAAAGTTACATCATCATATTTCACTAGTAGAGGAACTGAAAAAAAATTCGTTTGTGGGACTTCAGAAACACCGACAGAAATTATTCTTTTCCTATTGGACCTGTAATGTATCTTTTGTTTATACATGATATTGTTGCTCCTGTGTCAATAAGGAAAGGAATTCTCCTCCCTTCTACAACCAAACTCAACTGAGGAATTTCAGATGGTTTCTGTGATAATTTAATATGAGGAGCATTAAGGATCAAACACTGTCATTACCCCTCCGTCGGTAATCCAAGTGGTTTGACCATACTACCTCCAAGGCGGGGGTTCGAGGATGCTGTATCTCATCAGTTGTCTGTATCTCTGTATTCAGAGCAGCAATCAGTGCAGCTGGGTATGTGTGTCTGGCCTGTCCCGTTCCAGAGAAGGAAGTAGAAATAGGAGAAGTTAGCCCTCCTCTTGGTCCGCCCATGCAATAATATTCCTGCCTCCTTCTCTCACAATCTTTGATCCAATGACCCACCTTCTTACAGTAATGACACACATCATTAGGGCCGGACCTTCGCATTATCCTTCCTTGTCTTCCCCTTTCTCCCCTTGTGCTCCTATATAATATCCCCCTGCCCCCTCTGATATGAAAGCTCTTCTGTGCCCCTGATCCTTACTGTCTATGAAAAATCCTCTGCCTCTTTCGACTGGAGATGGCACAGGCATATCAGCCTTAACTTGTACTGCCTGAACTTGAGTTTTCTGGCCTGTTAATAATCCTACAGCCTCTAGTTCTCTCACCTTCTTCATCAAAACTTTTGGGCTCAATGAATACATCTCTGGAGTAAATATTTTCAATGTATACAATGGTTGTGGTTCCAATCCATTCAAAAACATAGACACAAAAAAAGGGTCTTCCTTGTCTACAACTTCTAACTTTGCTTCTTCTTTCCAACACTTCTGAAATCTTTGTGCATAAGCCAACATGGTATCATTAGTTTTCCTTTTACATGCAAGAATTTGTTAAGAATTATTCCAACTCTTTAATATGATCCTCTTTATTTTTCTTACACAGCCAGGGAAACTTCTCATCTAGCTCTCCTTCACCCATAACTAGATTATCATTCTCCTCATTCAGACTCTCGCATTCATCCATCAATCAATCAATCAATCAATCAATCAATCAATCAATCAATCAATCAATCAATCAATCAATCAATCAATCAATCAATCAATCAATCAATCAATATTTGTTTATATAGCGCCTTCTAACAACCACAGATTGAACCAAGGTGCATAACAACATTAATAATAAATAAACATAAATACAAATAGGTTTAAAAACACAGTCACACAATAAAAACAGAGCAGAGTCACAGAGCCATTAAGTGCAAAAAGCTCTTTTAAATAAATAGGTTTTAAGTTTGGCATTAAACAAAGGCCGATCAGTAATGGAACGTAACTCACTGGGAAAAGAGTTCCAGAGTTTAGGACCAACCCCTGCAAAAGAACGATCGCCCACTGTTTGAACCGGGACCGGGGCACCTTCAGCAGATGTTGCCCAGCAGAACGTAGAGCTCTGCTGGGTTGGTGAGGGGTGACCAAAAATAAGAAGGTGCAAGGCCTGTGAGTGCATTAAAAACAAACATTCATTCATTCATTCATTCATTCATTCATTCATTCATTCATTCATTCATTCATTCATTTTCTACCGCTTTGTCCCGTTAGGGGTCGCGGAGCCTATCCCAGCAGCTTTGGGCCTGAGGCGGGGTACACCCTGGACAGTGGCCAGTTAGTCGCAGGGCTGACATTAAGACACAGACAGTGACAAACAACCATTCACTCTCACATTCATTCACTAGGGACACTTTAGAGTTTCCAATTAACCTATACATGCATGTCTTTGGACAGTGGGAGGAAGCAGGAGTACCCGGAGAGAACCCACGGTAACACGTGGAGGACATGCAGACTCCTCACAGAAAGACCGGAGTCGGCCGAGAATGTTTTGAGTCGGCCGGGTTTTGAACTCACGACCTTCTTGCTGTGAGGCAGGAGTGCTAACCACTCTGCCACGTGCACCCAAAAAAAACAAACATTAAGATTTTAAAATTAATTCTGAACTGGACAGGAAGCCAGTGCAGGGAGTACAGGACAGGTGTTATGTGCTCGTGTTTACAACTGTTAGTTAGCAGTCGGGCAGCAGCGTTTTGCACAAGCTGCAAACGGTGAAGCCCAGTTTGGTTAACTCCCAGAGTGCCTTGCAGTAGTCTATGCGGGAGCTAATAAAAGCATGAATGGCTTCCTCCAGGTCAGCACGACTTAAAAAGGGTTTAACCTTTGAAAGGAGGTAAATAGAGGAATAGAGGAATAGAAATTCTGGGACAGCCACAATTTGATGTCCTCTAAGCATCTGTTGATGGACTGAAGACTATCAGGACAAGCAGGGACAACTAGTAGGTAAACCTGCAGGTCGTCTGCGTACAGATGAAAGGACATATTGTGCTTTGAACACCTGCACCTAACGGCAACATATGCAAGGATAATAAAACGGGGCCCAAAATGGAACCTTGTGGCACACCAGAGGTCAAGGAGGGGGCTGAGGAGGAGGAGAAGTCACCAATCCTGATGGAAAAAAACTCCTCTCTGTTAAATATGACCTAAACCACTGCAGCACAGGTCCCTGAAGCCCAGCCTGTTGGGTCAGACGTGTCAAGAGGACTGTGTCAAATGCTGCAGTAAGATCCAGCATTACAAGCCAACCACTGGCTTTTTCTCATCAAGGGACAAGAGAATTTCGTTCTGTACCTTGAAGAGAGCAGACTCAGTGCTGTGCCGTGTCCTCAGGCCAGACTGTAATTTGTTCTCCAGAACAATCATATCTTCTTGCTTTAAGACTACGACCATCGTCCCCCTGCCTAAGAAGAACCCAACAACCTGCCTGAATGACTACAGGCCAGTGGCACTCACTCCAATCATCATGAAGTGTTTCGAGAGAGTGGTGCTGGCCCATATTCAGAGCAGCATACCAGACACTATTGACCCTCCACAGAAGGCCTACCGGCCAAACAGGTCCACCTCAGATGCCATCCCTTCTGCCATTCACTATTCCGTCTCTCACCTGGAAAATAAAGACTCATACCTCAGGATACTCTTCATCGACTACAGCTCTGCCTTCAACACGATCATCCCCCACAAACTCACCCACAAACTGTCTACACTTGGTCTGCACCCCACCCTCTGTGACTGGCTCCTAGACTTCCTGTCTGTCAGGATTTGTAATAGGACTTCAGCCAGTATCATCACAAACATTGGCACTCCACAAGGTTCTGTACTCAGCCCCATCCTCTACACCATGTTCACCTACGACTATGTCACCACAAGGACAACATCATCCTGAAGTTTGTGGATGACACTGTAGTGATAGGACGCATCGCTGGCGGGGACGAGGTAGCCTACAGGAGGGAGGTGGCCAGTCTGGTGTCATGGTGCGGAGACAACAACCTCACTCTCTACATGGACAAGACGAAGGAGATGATAGTGGACATGAGAAAGAAGAGGAGAAAGCCTCAGCCACTGTTCATCCGGGAGCTTTAAGTGAAGAGGGTGAGCACTTTAAATACATGGGTGTCCACATCAGTGAAGACCTCATCTGGACACCTCACATCACGCAGGAGGCTGAGGAAGTTTGGCATGTCGCCTAAGATCCTCAGCAACTTCTACAGCGGTGTGATCAAGAGTGTCTTGACCAACTGCATCACTGTGTGGTACGGCAGCAGTACTGTCAAGGACCGCAGACGCCTGCAGAGAGTGGTGAAGACTGCACAAAAGATCACCAGGACTCTACCACCGCAGAGTCCACTGGAGAGCTGCTTCTATCCTCAAAGACCCCTCCCACCCCCAGCACAGACTGTTCACACTTCTACCCTCAGGACGGAGGTACAGAAGTGTGAAATGCAGAACTTCAAGACTAAAGAACTCTTTCTTCCCCTCTGCCATCAGACTCCTAAACAGCTGACAGGAGTCTGCAATCATGGACATAATGTTTACATTGATTTACACTTTTTTTGCACATTCATTATTTTCAGAACTGCACTACCTCACTTTTTTATTGTCTTTGCTGTATTTGAATTACATCTATTTTTATATTTGCACTCTCTATTTTTATTGCTTTTGTAGCGACCAGGACACCAGATTCAGGTCATCGACGGTATCACACTCAGAGTGACTGCACATAAATGTCGCGCCCTGACGATTTATGCTGTAAAACCCCTTCTTCAGACTCAGAAAGTGTTTGCTTTACCAACAGAAAAGGACTTTTAACAACCCCGTTAATGCAAAACAGATGAGCCGTTCTTTTTCTAAGGAGAAAAACTCAGGAATAACTCTAATTAACGGCTTTACCTTCTCCATTCCAGAGCAGATCAAAGGTGTTATCTCTGAGCCTGTAGACTGGCTGGGCCCAGGACGTGACAGTTACGGCTCTTTGAAATACGATTTTTGTGTATTGGCCTCAAAACAAAGACACTAACGACCTTTGAGGTCAAGGAATCTGAGCTTTCTGGATGATACCATACTGCCCTCTAGCGACAGTATGGATGAACGACGCTAAGAACTTAAACTTTTCCCTTTTTAGGAGAAAAGACTTTCAAAGGACATTGATATTGTGTTTATGCCATTAAAAGTGTGTCTCTAAGTATATGGTAATGTTTTCCCCACAGGATTTAGAGTCACAACAGAAGAATCGACTCTTTACATCAGTCTTACAAGCTTACAGTTGATAAAATTGTTGAATGAATTTATGTGTGTTACAGCATGCGTAAAGATGCATTCTATCGGTACAAATCTGCAGTGCCAAATGTATGTGTATGCTTATGATTGTGCAAAACTAAATATTCAATGTTATTTTGTGGAAGATAAAGGGATTGTTTGAATTAAAAATTTAGGTGGGATAAGCTCCACCCAAACCAGGCCGTAACTCCAAACATGCCCAGGCCACCTCCAAACACGCCCCTCTAGCAGCGGACAAAAACCGTGTGCACACCGGAAATTGCTCTCTTCTTTACGCCCTCAGGCTCTCTTAGACACTTCTTCTTCTCCAGCTATCTTATGCCCTAACGCCCTTACGTTTTTCTTTGTCCCAAGCAATCTTGTTTGCGTGCGGACTCTTCTCTATAAACTCCTCTTGTCTTTAAATTTTTCTAGACCCATTGTACCAGCCAGACAATGTGATTTTTATTTTTACAGCCACACATTGTCTATTTTTGTAAAGATACTCTCGTGACGTCACGCACACGAGAAGGAAGACATTTTGGTAGTTTCCTGTGAAAGACCAAGAACTCCGCTTGAACTAACAGACTCTTTAAGCCAGAGGAACGACTCCCGAGAGACACTTTTACAGTGGTCTAGCGATCTTTTTCAAAGACTCTAATCTGTTCTTGCCTAATGCCAACGGCAAAGAAATAGACTAATATGGCTTTATACAGTTGACGCCTTTCCACAACTCCATTTCCGGCCGCCCGCGGAACCAGCCAGAGGCCCCGGTCACGTAACGAAAACCTTGTGCGAGCGGTACCTTCTCATCCCAGGCGCCCGCTTCAGAACCCGAAGCAAACCTTTGGACCTGTGACGGAAATCGAACTGGGACAGTGCCAGCGAACCAAGTAAGCCACACGTGACACAACAGGAGTTTGGCGTTCTAAACTGTATTTCATAAGCTCAAGTCAATTCACCTATCTCCTTCCCTAAAACCCTTCTTAATAATCCGGTAATTAAACTCCCCAGCAGAGTTTTAATCAGTCAAAACATTCATTATCCTTGTTACGTGCCGTCGGCTAGTCTAGGAAAACTCACAGCACAATAACAACCGGAAACACAAGGAATAGGCTGGCGAGCTTGTGCCTTCTGGCCGCTTAGCATTTATTAACAAATCCAAACAAAAACAACTTCATAATAAAGCAATCAAACGCCGCGCCGCTGGTGTGTCACTGAACCCATGGCTCTCCTGGGTTTCCTGGGATTCCTGGGTCTCCGTTGTGTAGTGGCGTTCTTCCTTTTATTGGCCGCTGATTACATTCACCTGCCAGACACCTAAAGGCGGAGACAAAAGCAAAAAGAAAACAAACAAATGGCACGAGGGCCATAACACTTCCCCCCATAAAATTCACCTTACTCTCTGACATACCCCCAGCACCATACCATCCCAGCCTACAGTTAGACACCTGTCATCTGTCTCTGGACAGAGCATCTGCCACAATGTTTTCCTTCCCTTCTTGTGTTTGATGCAAAGGTTGTACTCTTGTACCATCAAGGCCCAGCGCATCAACCGCTGATTATGGTTGTACATTTGAGCTAAGAACACTAGAGGATTGTGGTCAGTGAACACAGTGACAGGTATGGTTGTGGAACTCACGTATACATTGAAGTGCTGGAGGCGAGTAACATAGCCAAGGTTTCCTTCTCAATGGTGGAATAGTTCAGTTGATGCTTCTTAAACTTCGCTGAGAAGAAGGAAATAGGATGGGACACCCCCGCATCATCCTGCAGCAGCACAGCCCCAGCTCCAGAAGCACTGGCATCAACTTCCATACAAAAAGGTTTGGTGTAATTTGGAGCTGAAAGGACAGGAGCACTACAAAGGAGGGATTTTGCTGCTTTAAAGGCATGTTCACAGTCCTCGGTCCAGGTATACGGAACAGACGGACTACACAGAGCGGTCAAAGGAGCAACTAAGACCGAAAAGTTTTTACAAAAACACCGATAGTAACCGGCGAGCCCCAAAAATCGTCTCAGTTCCCTCCTCGTGGTAGGAGTGGAGTAGGAGATCACGGCCTCCACTTTAGCATCCCCAGGCCGCACTTGGCCATGTCCAACTATTTTACCCAAGTACGTAACGGAAGCCTTTCCAAACTCACATTTTTCCAGATTTAATGTCAGGTTTGCCTGTGACAACCGTTTAAAAACTGTGGTTAAGGTAGATACATGTTCACCCCAATTATCAGAATGCACCACTATATCATCCAGATATACATTACAGTGGGGAACATCACCAAGGACTAAGTGCATCAGGCGTTGAAAGGTAGCAGGGGCATTTTTCATGCCAAAAGGCATTACCGTATACTGCATGAAATGGTCAGGGGTAACAAAAGCAGATATATCGGACGCCTAGGTGTTAACGGACCTGCCAATAACCTTTCAAAAGATCCAATTTTGTGATGTACACAGCTGGACCAATACTATCAATGCAATCCTCCATGCGAGGCAGAGGGAACGAGTCAGATACAGTCACTGCATTAACTTTTCAAAATCTGTACAAAAGCGGGCGTACCATCAGCTTTGGAGTTAGTAAACAGGGAGAACTCCAGGGGCTATAGCTAGGTTTAGCTAACCCGTTCTCTACCAAGTACTTAACCTCCTGCTTCATTACCTCTCTTTTTGCTAAAGGACAGCGATAAGCATGCTGTTTGATTGGAGCGGCTGTACCTACGTCAATGTCATGCTCTAAGACATGGAGTACGCTGATGGTGTATCTCCAAACAGAGAGGGATAAGACTGGAACAGGTCTATGATGTCTCCTCTATGTTCCTCCAACAGGTATGAGAGCCTAGAGTCTATGTGAGACAAAAACTCAGAGTTAGACAACCGTCCACATTGTTGACTAATACAAGGCTCTACCCCGTCATCCTCACTTTTCATCACCTCAGAACATATCATAGAAACAGGAACAGGCTGCTCTGAACCCACTGTTTTTTCCCCTTCCCTTACATAGAATGATTTCAACATATTAATATGGCACAGTCTCATTTTCCTCCTCCGGTCAGGAGTGAAAATAATGTAGTTTGTGTCAGACACTTTCTTCTCAACTACATAAGGTCCAGCGAAACGAGCTGAAAGAGCAGAACCAAAGCTTGGAAGCAACACTAAAACCTTATCACCAGGTTTAAATTGACGTTTAACAGCTTTCTTATCAAAACGCGTTTTCATACTGGACTGTGAAGAAGAAAGAGCCTCTTTGGCTAAGGAAGTAGCAAACTGTAACCGCTCCCTATGCTGTTTAACAAAGTCCGACACGTTACCTTTTAGAGGAGAGTTGGACAAAACTGGTCTTTGAACACCTTCAACGGACCACGATATTGTGTCCAAACACTAGTTCAGCTGGACTGAAACCTAGGGACTCCTGAGTAGCATCCCTTGTTGCAAACATCACAAATGGGACTCCCTCATCCCAATCTTTTCCAGTACCATAACAATATTTACTGAGCATTGACTTAAGGGTTTGGTGCCAACGCTCTAGTGCACCCTGAGATTCTGGATGATACGCACTAGACACTGCATGGGAAATACCAAAATCCTGTAAAGTCTGTTTGAAAATCTTTGAAAGAAAATTGGTTCCCTGATCAGTTTGTACTATTTTAGGCAGGCCAAAAGTTGTAAAACTTCGTAAGGGCCTTTGTAATAGTTGTTGCAGTAATCTTGCGCAATGGGATCGCTTCAGGAAAACGAGTGGACACACACATAATTGTCAGCAAGAACTTATTTCCTGATTTTGTTTTTGGTAGAGGACCCACACAGTCAACTATTACATGTTCAAATGGCTCACCAACAGCCGGCATAGGACAGAGTGGTGCAGGAGGTACGACTTGGTTTGGTTTACCTACAGACTGACAGGTGTTGCAAGTCTTGCAAAAACGAACTACATCAGCTTTTAACCCTGGCCAAAAGAAATGCTGTAGGATACGATTGTATGTCTTAGTCACCCCAAGATGACCAGCCCACAAGTGTTCATGAGCTAAAAATAGCACCTGCTGTCGATAATCCACTGGAACCACTATCTGAAAAACTGTACACCAGTCCTTTGAATCAGTATTTTCACATGACCTTGGAATCCATTTTCGCATTAACATGCCCTTGTCCATAAAGAACAACTGTGGTGTTACTGACTGTTCACTTGAATTTTCAGCTCCAGCAAAACATTTTTCTAAAGATGGATCAGTCTGTTGGGCCTGAACAATAGCTTCACAGGTCATCGGTGGTGACTTTTGTGACGGCCTCTCTGGTTCTACAAGCATAGCTTTAACTTTAGACTGATTCTTAAAATCACCTGTAGGAGCACCTTTCTCTTCCAACAGAATAGGGGCCAACACTGAATCACCCAAATTAATGTCCTCCTCGGCCAATTTACGAGCCTGAGCTCGAGTCAACACACAAACATCAAATACTTTCGGATGGTTCTTGGCCATGTCATCTACTTCAGAATCAAGAATGGGCTGACTAACAACTTCAGGAGAAGGATACACTTTTCCACCAGCAATATCATTCCCCATGATAAAATCCACCCCTTCAATGGGAAAACTATCACGGACAGCTACTGAAAAACAACCACTGGCCAATTTTGACTCAATGTGGACCTGGTGGAGAGGAGCAGGTATATAGCTCATGCCAATCCCCCTGACTATAGCGCTTGAATTACAGTCAGACTTTGAAGATAAAGGCAGTACACCCGATAAAATGAACGACTGTGAACCCCCTGTATCCCTCAGAACGGTAACTGGATGCTTGTCCTTTTCCTCTCCCACCATTGACACAAAAGCCTCAAAGATAAAAGGTTTAAAACATACATCAGGTAGTTTTGGAACACCCAACTGGCTTTCCCCAGAAGCCTGGGTGCCAGCAGGAACTGTTTGAATCAACCCCACCCCTTTACCATGTTTTGGAACAGGCTGTTTTGCGTCTTAATGCATCACATTCAGCAATAAGGTGACCAGTTCTGTGACAATAGAAACACTGTTTTGGCCTTTCCCCTTTAGACGCTGAATTTAGAAATTCACGCTGAACTGGTTTCTCCTGGAGTTTTGGTGCTGTCTCATGCTTAAAAAACGCATTTTTATGTGTTAGAGCAAACTCATCAGCCAAGACTGCAGCTTGCTGTAAAGTTGCGACTTTCTGTTCATTTAGATAGACAATGATGCGTTCAGGAAGGCAGTTTTTAAAATCCTCGAGTAGCATTAATTCGCGCAAGGAGACAAAGTTATTGCTTTTACTCGCTGAACACCATCTGTCAAAAAGTATGTTTTTTTCACGAGCGAAGTTTACGTAAGTCTGGTTTTGTGTTTTTTTAAGACTTCTAAACCTCTGTCTGTAGGCTTCTGGGACCAGTTCAAAAACATTAAGAATGGCACCCTTTAATTTTTCATAATTCAGACTATCCGCAACAGACAATGAAGCGCAAGCCTCCTGAGCTTTTCCACTGAGTTTACATTGCAGCAGAATTGCCCATGCATCCTTAGGCCAATGCAAAGCAGCCGCAATACGCTCAAACGCTCCAAAATATGATTCCACTTCTGTCTCTCTGAACACTGGCACCAACTGGATGTTTCTACTGACATCGAATGCATCAGAAGAAATGGGTGAAACTGGTAACTCTGTTCTACCACCTTGTAACTCCAACTGACGCATTTTAAATGCTGCCTCATTCTCCAACTTTTTAATTTCAAGCTCTTTAGCAGTTAAAGCTTCAATTTTCTTAAGCTCCAACTCCCTAGCTGACTCAGCCTCTAGTTTTTTCAACTCCAGCTCACGCCGGAGGTGAAACTCGCGCTCCCTCTCCTCCTTTTGAATTTTGAGACGAGTTATTCGGACCTCTAAACGAGCATCAACTTTTGAACTTGGGGTGGATTCCAAGCTAAATCCTTCAAATCGAGGTAACGTTTCAGGTCTCTCCTCCACTACACCAATATGCTCTCTAGGAATGGACCCTACCTGCGCAGCAGCGCCGTCTAAAAGACGATGACGCACGGGGGATACCACCGCCCCTCCCGCCATCACATAAGAAGGATCGCCAGACTCTGGTAAGGACAACACACCCCTACTAACCAAGGCATCCAACAATGCTCCTTTCAACTCCTCCTTACGCATAGCGAAACAGAGACCTCATAATAACTGGCAATTTCACACAGATCGCTTTTCCTACATGTGACAAACACGGCTAAAGTAGGCTTAGCAACAAAAGCGTCTAAATTAAACGTAGCCATCACTCCCCAGTTACGGATCGCCACTACCTGGCTCAATCAGCTGATTAGGTTCTTTCTGATTACACCTGTGTCCAATTGGAGTTCCCACTACGCGCTCCCGCAAGACCCAAATGCGCACGCTCCAACTTCCACACACCCACAGACACAATCCAGTGAAACAAACAAGTTGGATAGGACGTCATGCACATAACATAATCTTCCCAGATCCCTACCTATCAAAAAATCTTAGCCTGTATATCTTCCAGAGCTTGCCGGGCTCGGCGACTTTATAAGGCTGAAACACAGCGGCCAAAGCCCTGTACGCCTGCCCCGTCAGAGAATAATCTCCGCCCAGGATTCGCTCCAAAAATAACAAACTAAAATAAAAAACGAGAGACCGATGGAATGACTGCAACAGTCAAGCTGGACCCCCCTAACCAATCCGTGGAAGTTATGTTTCACAATGTGCAGACCAAACAAAAAAAAACCTATCCACTCACCCAAAACAGATTAAACCCCGAACTACACACACATACCGTTTCCAGGATCCCGGACGAGCCCCCATTTGTTACGTGTCGGCTAGTCTAGGAAAACTCACAGCACAATAACAACCGGAAACACAAGGAATAGGCTGGCGAGCTTGTGCCTTCTGGCCGCTTAGCATTTATTAACAAATCCAAACAAAAACAACTTCATAATAAAGCAATCAAACGCCGCGCCGCTGGTGTGTCACTGAACCCATGGCTCTCCTGGGTTTCCTGGGATTCCTGGGTCTCCGTTGTGTAGTGGCGTTCTTCCTTTTATTGGCCGCTGATTACATTCACCTGCCAGACACCTAAAGGCGGAGACAAAAGCAAAAAGAAAACAAACAAATGGCACGAGGGCCATAACAATCCTCCACAAAGTTCTAATTCAATGGTTATTGTTTATTGTTCTGTGTTAATCATTATTCACATTATATGTCAATAATTTACCCTTTGTGTCATTTCCCATCAAATATGTTAACTTTGTATTATCCTTAATAAAATCCCATAAAACGTTAAAGATCTTGATTTGGTGTTTTTATGTTATATCAGACGTATTTCGAACACAGGTCGAATTCTATTCCTTCAGATTAATTGAGACTTAGTAAATATAATCAGTTTCCCAGAACTCATCTGGGTGGTGCCCTTAAACGAGACAATTTTGATAATAAAAATATTAGTTGATAATTTACCCAAATTAATAAATTAATATTTCTATAATCATCTACAGTAGGCCTACAGTGGTCTACAATACACTAATCCTACACTTTTATTTTTATTTTCTATTTTTATTTAACCTTTACTATACAAAATTTTAATGTGAAAAGCAAAGTAAGAATTTCATTGTGCAGGGAAACATGTTTTTCTGCCTGTGTACATGACAATAAACACTTTTGAACCTTTGAACCTTAAAATAATGTAACTGAGAGAGAACGTCTTGTGTTACTTGACTGTAACCCTATTCCCTTAAAAAGCGTGAACGAGATGCTGCGTAGCATTACGCTATAGGTAACGAGAATACGAACGCTGCCGCAATGTAAATGTCTGGACCCCTTGGGTTGTGAAGTGTGCACAAACACAAAAGAGGTCTCAAACACGATTTTGGGATGATGACTCAAGGACATGCGAGCCCGGAGTAGCATGAACATCCAAACTATAGAATCTAATCAATGTGTGCGGGGAGGACCAGCCTGCCGCATCACAAACTTGCTGCAGAGGGGCATCCTTTGCTAGAGCTGTTGAAGCTGCAACCCCCCAAGTAGAATGAGCCCTTAGACCTATGTGCGAAATTTGACTGCGCCTCATAGGCCACACAATGTGATATAGTCTGACTGGTGGCTGCAGCCCCAGCTTGCAGCCCCCGTAGCATATAAACAGCTGTTTAGACTTACGCCACTGGCTAGTGCGGTGGACATAAGTCTGGAGGGCAAGAATGACCGGATTAAGGGTCGAGAATGGAACCTTTGGAAGATAGTTAGGGTAAGGATGCAAAATGACATTGACCAGCCCATGGGCAAGCCAAAATGGCGGCCACAAAGACACTGAGGGTGCTAGAATTTGTGCTAGAATGAGTGTGTGTCTGCTAGACAGTTTGTCCTGCAGACACTTCAACACTGAAACAATCTAGCAGTGAACTGGGTCTGCATGGTGTGTCGCACACCAGGCTTCAAGACACGCCATTTGCAGGCATAGGCTCTCCTAGTAGAGGGAGACCTAGCACTCCAAGTCTCTCCAACCTGGGCTATGAGCCCAACGCCTTTTAATTGATCCCCCTCAGGGCCAAACATGAAGGTACCAGAGTTCGGGCCGGGGATGAAATACTGTCCCCTGTGTCTGAAAAAGGAGATACCTCCTGGTCGAAATCGCTCATGGCGAGCCGTCGAGGAGAGATATTAGGTCTGAGAACCATACTCTGGTCGGCCAATGGGCGCTACTAGTAAGAGGCGCGACCCGTGTTGAGGGACCTTCGCCAGGGCTCCCGGGAGCCGAGTCACTGGGGGAAACGCATCACGGTGCAGTTTGGGCCATGTATGAGCCATCGCGTCCCGACCCAGGTGTGCTGGAGAAGTCAGAGAGAAGTAGAGGGGACATTGTGCTGTCTGTCGTGAAGCAAAGAGGTCCACCTCTGCTTCGTCTTTCCCAGATTTGGCTCACTAGCTCGGGGTGGAGTTTCCAGTCCCCGTGTGTCGCAGCCTGTCTGGACAATAAATCTGCCTACCCTTCGTGTGACCAGGGATATGAATCGCCCTGTGGGACAGGACCTTGTCCTAAGCCCAAAGCAGAACCTGCTTGTTCCAGGGGCACGAACGCTGTCCACCCTGACGATTTACTTAAGAGACCACCGCTGTGCTGCACTAGGACATGGTAGCCCCTTAGCTGCTGGAGGAAGTATTTCAGGGCCAGAAAAACAGCCTTCATCTCGAGGCAATTGATGTGCCATGAGAGAAGATGGCCTCTCCATATCCCTTGGGCTGGACGGTCATCTAAGACCGCGTCCCAGCCCGTGAGGGATGCATCTGTCGTTAGCATCATACGACGACAACATGGACCTAGAGTGGGACCCAAAGTAAGAACCAGGGGTCTGAACCACATAGATAGGGTACGAAGCCCTCAGCGCGTAACCCTCATTTACTTCAGTGGATTGGCCCTTGGATGAAACCCCCTGGCTCTGAGTCACAGCTGAAACAGTCTCATGTGCAGAAGGCCCAAAGGTATCACCGTGGATGCAGATGCCATGAGACACAATATTCTTTGAAGAAACACACAGTCACTTCTTGGCCTAGCCTGATAGCCTTCAGGGTAGTTAGAATGGAATCGACACGTGCAGGAAACGGATGTGCCTGCATCTCGGTTGAGTCCCAAACAACCCCTAGATATGTTTTACTCTGCGCGACAGAGTTTTAGAACACTAAACTTGGTGCTGAGCCTCAACCCTAGAGATTTGAGACGAGCTAGGACGACATCCCAATGTCGAAGGGCTAACTCCTGAGACTGAGCTAATATAAGCCAGTATTCTATATAATTCAAAATGCGGATGCCCTGGAGTTGCAGAGGAGCCAAGGCTGCATCCATGCATTTTGTATATGTACGGGGTGACAAGGCCAGGCCAAACGTAAGAACCCAATATTGGTACGCTTCACCCTCGAAAGCGAACATCAGGATCTTTCTGTGCTGTGGCAGGATTTCTATATGAAAATATGCGTCCTTTAGATCGATGGTGACAAACCAGTCGCCTCGGATCTGGGACACAATAATTTTTATTGTGAGCATTTTGAATTTTAATGCTTTGAGGTAGCGGTTTAACCTGCGAAGGTCTAAAATCGGGCGCAGCTCCCCGTTCTTTTTTGGAACTAGAAAATACCGGCTCTAAAACCCGGATTGTTTGTCTGGTGGGAGAACACGTTCTATAGCCCCTTTGTCCAGCGGAACCTGCAGTTCCTTTGTCAAAACATGCGCTCCTCCCGGGCCAATTTCACTTCAAGCGGCACGCTTTTCTCTGGAAGGAGCCGAACATGGTCGGGACTGGGTGGCTGAGGGTCCCAAACACCTTCTTGTAGCGCTTTGCCTTCCGGAACTTAGTGGCGACGAAGTCCACCGCATCGCCAAAAAGACCTTAAGGCGAGATGGGTGCATCAAGACGGAAGGCGCTGTCCTTCTCCTTGATAACCGTGAGGTTGAGCCATAGATGCCTTTCTGTCGCAACCAAAGCAGACATGGAGCGGCCAATAGTGCGAGCCGTCTGCTTAGTTGCGCGGAGAGAGAGGTCTGTGGCATGGCGTAGTTCTGAAAACGCTTCCTCGTCCACAGTACCCCATGTGCTCAAGTCTTTGAGCAGGTCAGCCTAATACGCCTGCAAAACGCCATGGTGTGCAGTGCTGCACCAGCCTGACCCGCCGCCTGGAAAGCCTTCCCCACCAGTGATGACGTGATCCGGCATGGCTTGTTCGGGAGTGTAGCTTTTCTTAAAGAGGACGATGTCCCGGGGGAGAGATAGCCCGCAAGTGTCTCTTCCATCTGGGGCATCAACCCATAGCCCCGCGCTTGTGCGCCAACGATAGTATTGTATATGTATTGCTTGCTTTAGAAAGTGGTTGACTTGTTCACTCTTTCTTTCTTTCTTTTTAAATTTTTTTTTTCTCCTACTGGCACAGAGAGTAGGTTTGCTCACACTTCACAATGCAATGAAGACAAAAAAACCTGAAGACGCTTCCACGTCATGTGTTATACCCTTTGTGCATGTGCGCTCAATCACACAGCTGCCGCTAATGTGCTGCGTCACCAACCGAGGTATTTTAAGCCAATTCTTGGTGTGTTTGACACACGTGCTTCACAACTGGTCACACAAAGAATGTTCGATCCCCGCTCGAAACATCCCAAAACATCATAACATCCCGCTTTCCCCCCACATATTGCCGTTGTGTCCTTGGGCAAGACACTTAACCCACTGTGCCTCCTCCCTCCCAATACACACATGGCCAGGACTCCACTTTATATACATTGACCACACATAATATTACCACAGAGAGAGAAGAGCCTAATGAGATTAAACATCTAATCTCTTCAGATAAGCGATAGGAGCCTTGCTTCCTGGTGCCCCAAACAGTGACTATACATCCTCACAAGACTACGACAGACAAGAATAACTCATGTTATACGATCAAACATTAAACAAGCATTTTTTAATGACATGATATCAGTTACTAATGGAAAGAAACACAAACTATTCATGGAAATAATTAAATCACTCGCTGCATGTTTACCCAAATGATCCAAATTAATGTTAAAATCCCCACATGTTATCTGCATCTTATTTTTAATATTATAAAATAGTTCTGTTATTTTTTCAGGAAATAGAGCAATGCCTTCCCCTCTTTTGTTTCCTCTATTTACAGAATAAAGCTCATATCCATCCATTTGAACTCCGTCCATGATGTCATTCCTAAACCATGTTTCTGTAACTGCAGTTATACTGAATATTTTCTTAAAAAGAAGTCAGGTAGTCTTTTGTTTGTCAGGTAGAGACTTCTGTTTATGTGGAGGATTGATAAAGTGTATTCTACAAATGTTTGATTATTAAAAGTTTTCACATTGTAATACTCACAGTTATTATTTACATTAAATATGTGTTCATCTATTTTCAAATCTATATCATATATTTTATTTTCTAATTACATGTTTATGTTCTTATTCATAAACAGTCAGTGTTTGTGATAAACACCATTTTTTGCACTAACCTCACATTACAGACCGTTTTTTCTTTTATTTATTGAGGTCATTTATTTTTTCTGAATTGCACAGTGTTTGATCCTTCTCTAACTTTTATCCATATTCTGCAGTTCAAAACCCAAGTTGCAACAATGTGATTTTTTTTTCTTAGTAACCTTGCTTCTCTTGCAATGTATGCATTTCTTTTTGTCAAGTGTTTATTTACAAATACATTTGTTTCTTTCAGTTTCTTTGACTGTCTGAGAAGCTGGTTTTTATTTTTTGTTGTTTGTGCATCGTTTTATAATTGATAGTTTGATCTTACTGTTTTTGTGCAGATATATGGTCCTGCTGGATGTAGATACCTTTTCCTTCAAAAAGTCTGACTTCCAAGGTCCGAAGCTCCTTGAGTGGTGCATCTTGTCCTGTTGTTCTTTCTAGATTCATCGCTCTGACATGAGAACGATGCTTAGTCTCTAGTCCAAATATCGACACATCATCTTTTCTGGAGTATTGCTCCAGATCCTCCACACGTGCTGCAATATTTTATTGTTTTTTTCTTTGACAAGAGCTTTAATATCTTCCATCAGATGTTTCAGGTCAGACATGTCATTTGACATAAAACCTTCTTGACCCCCAGGTTAATGAGTTTTATTATTTCTGAAAGTGAGAAAAACAGTATTATATCAACTGCATATAAACAAATTTTATGGTGAATATTAGGTGTTTAAATTATTTGAATGTGTGGATTCTGATTGATGGCAGCAGCTAATGGTAATGGTTAATTGAGAAGGGTCTCCTGTGCAGAGTGAAGGGTTGTGAGGTTAGTCCATTGGGGATGACTGTGGCAGTAGGTAACTTATTAATTCCTAATGCCACTAAACATTTGCAGATCGGAGATGAGAAATGTCCAGTTTACTTTATCAAAGACTTTTTTTTTAAATTGAGGGATGCTATGACTGTATGGGAATTCTGTGTGTCTTGGAAGACTTTTGACCTTTAATAAAACCAGTTTGATCTAGATGTATTATGGATGGAATTATTTCTTATCTGCGAGTTATTGTTTTTGTAATTATTTTGAAGTTTTGATTTGATGAGAGAAATGTGGCAGTAACTTGAGGAGTGTGGGATCTTTATTTGATTTTGAACAGGAGTGAGATTTGAGAAAGAGTAAGATTGTGGTGGTGTTCATGCTGGACGGTAGTTTGTTAGTTTCTTTTTACTTCAAATATTATTCTATGAAATAATGGGGCAAGAAGAGCCAAAAAATATTTTTTCCCTTTTCAGTAAAAGCAAGTAAAAGTTTATTTTTATAGCACCTTTCACAGACAATGGACACAAAGTGCTTCACATGCAGCCATTTTTCAGGCGCTGTGGTGACTCCTGATGTGAGCGTCATTAAGGCTCAGGAGAGTCGTTAGGGACACTGCTGTATTCAGGTGCAGAGTCATTAGTGACACTGCTCTATTCAGGTGCAGAGTCGTTAGTGACACTGCTCCATTCAGGCGCTGTGGTCTTCAGGAAAATTAAATAGAGCATTTTACAGACATACAAACATAACACGCAGTTGCAACTACAGTTGCCGTTACAACATACGTAACAGAAACATACAGATATCAGACATTGTAATCGACGGAAGGGACTGGGCAGAGGTAAAGGAGACGGAAATTTGTAATTTATATTATTTTAATCTTCGTTAATTTATCCGGGTCATAATCAATCAATTCTGGTTCTTAGCATCAGGCGTGCGTCCATTTCGTGGAGTAACCTTGATGTTTCCAAATCCATGGTCAGGCCCGTTATACCACGTAGCAGCTCACCGGTCTGTTTCAAGATGTTGTCCACTCTTCTCTGGATGAAACCCCTTCATATCCGTTAAGCTGCGCAGTAGCTCACAGGTCTGACTCTCGGTGTTGTTTACTCTTTTTTGAATGTCCACAGTCCGTGCTGAGATGTCACGGGTTATTCTTTAAGTCTCCATCATCTGCACCAAACAATGGAAAGGTTCTTGTTCTTAGCCCCCCCCATGGCAACATATTTTCTTGCCAGTAATCTGATAATGTTGTCATGTGTAGCTGCAACTTCAGATGTTTTTCTGATGCTTTTTTCAGATTATAGATGAGTTTCTTAGTGTAATTTGGTTGTGTGGGATTTTCACATAGGGTGTCTGAGACTATAATGCTTCTTCTATTGAGTAGGAGAAAAAAAAAACAGTTGCCATTTTAAGTAAAGGGAAGTGAATCCAATGTTTAATGAAAAAAGCTACTCCAGCTAAGTAGTCCTTCCTATCCAAACAACTTAAGTGCATAGAGTGTTGCTTGGATGTAAATTTCTTTGTTTAAACAATCCATTTTTGGTGCTCTTCAGTGCAGGGATTAGTCTTATTAGTGATGCAAAAAACAGTGTACTGATGGTTTTCAAAAAGGTAACTGGTCAAAACCCTTTTTTAACCCATTTTGATAAAAGGCCAACGCGTTTTGGCTCGCAGGCCTTCTTCAGATCAAACTCAAGATAGCTATCTAGAGCCATCTTTTAAACCTGTTGGCAATAATCACATATCTAACATGGGCCGGCTCATGGGTCACCTGGTGTGTGATATAGAGGCAGAAGTACCACAGTAGATTAAAATTTACATAGAAAAATACAAAAGCTTAACTAAATCTGGCCAGTATAAATAGTTTACAATACATTCCAAATTGCATAATGTTTACATCATATACCCAAATAAAAGGAGAGAAGTCTAATTTCCCCAAAAACACCCTTTTGGTTGTGGATCTACACCTTAAAAGCAATGCAACACAGGACACAAAAAGGTGACAAAGATTGGTAACAAAAATATATATCAATCAAAAAAGTAATCTAACATTCAGTTGAAGCACAGCCAGATGTTATGTCTTTTATCCCTGGGTGAGACCCGTTTGCAGGGCTCTGTTTTTCCAATAGCTCAGGATCTGGAGAGAGAGCGGGAGAGCAGAGGGAAAATTAAACTAAAGAGCATCTGCACAAAAGCCATTACATTAATGTGCACACACATATACACACACACATATACACACACACACACACACACACACATATACACACACATATACACACACACATATACACACACACATACACACACACATATACACACACATATACACACACATTGCTTCCTGCTTCTGAAGAGTGCAGTCGCACCTCTGCTTGCTCATGCTCATGCCTGCTTTACTTTTCTTTTTTAGTTATCTCTACATTTAGCCAATGATTTTATGATTAACTTTTTTACATTACTTTTTACTTTCTTTTAACTGGATTTTGCTTTTATGTTTTTACTTGTTTTTTTTTTACCTTTTAAACAACACGTTGGACCCGCCGAGCGACTGGAGCCTTGGTATCTATTTTTCAACATGTCTGGGGTAAAAACTACTACAAACTCTTTCTGCCAAAATTGCTGGAAATATCAACAGGAAATCAGTGTGCTACAAACAAAGATTTTTGCTTTGGAATCTGAAAGAGGACTTCAGGAGACAATACCGATCACACAATGTGGTAAGACTGTGAATTTAAACTTGGATGATACAGTGTCATTCCCAAAACTGAGCAAAGCAAAGGGATTTAAACAAAATGATACCACCTGGCATAAACTTGGTGCCCAGCCAAAGCAGCACTGGATTAGAAAAAAGAATGCTGGCATCACAAGAGCATATGTAGCATCACCAGACATCCAGCTAAAAAACAGATTCCAACCACTGACTGAGCTAGAGATTAATGAACCAGAAAACTCTGCTGTAAATGAAAAACATGGAGTAAATCAAGCTTATTCTATGGAGAACAGGAGACATGAATCTGTGGAAAAGCACCAGGCAAACAGTGACAGAGAATCTATGCCAAAAGTGAAGGTCAGAGATATCTTGCTGCTTGGAGACGGTGCTGTCAGAGACATAAACAATAATAAATTTGCTACATGCAGCTTTCCAAGTGCTACAGTCACTGATATAACAGCACTCCTCCCCATGTTATATCTAAACACACAGGGATTAAACAGCTGATGTTACACGTGGAGTTGACACCAGGAAGGGGGAATCAGAAGTTTTAAAAAAGGATTTCTCCAGGCTTTTAGATAAACTTGAAAACCTGGAAGTGCAATCCTTTATCAGTGGACCACTCCCAAACATCGACAGACGGATCAATAAATTCAGTCGGCTGCTTGCATTGAATACATGGCTGTCCAAGGCCTGTGAGACTAGAGGAGTACACTTCATTGATAACTTTAACTTGTTTTGGCAACGTGACGACCTGTTCAAAGGAAAGGGCCCACATCTAAACAGGGGAGTCAGGAGGCTAACGGATAATCTCCTGCACTCCCTGCGACACCTAAATGGTTCTGGGCGCCCTCTTGAACAGAGAAAGGGTCCTCAGCCACTGAATGAAAAAAGCACTCCTGCCTCACCAGCCAAGGATCCTCCTCTGACTCTACCACCATCAACACCTCCACCATTGAAATGGACCCCCCCCCCCCAATTGGACCATGGACCCCCAGTAACATCAACACCTTCTGCGGACCTCACCATCTCTGTCCCATCTCCAGATTCACCAATGGGATTTCCAGATCACCTGGAAATTTTAGTTAAATCTGGAATTAAGATGATACCCCTTACACCTAACTTGGCCAGGTCACGGGTTCTATCATCATCACTAAAAACATCACCCCCAATACCACCCAGGAGTACCACTGCTTCACCTCGGCCACTACCTAGAGTCCAATGGACCCCTGTCAGACCCCCTCCACCCCCTCCCAGACCAGCTCCTCCCAGACCAGCTCCAAAAGCCTTGACTAGCATCAAGGCTACTATCAGTGATTAGGACACTGAGGGCCTCTGCTGTTCCAGGACTTTTTGTCATAATAAACCACTTATCAACCTGAGGCCCTGGGAGAGAACACTCCCCCCTAGCTCCATAACTACAGTCAGAAGTCGCAGATTAAAGAAGAGAATAACAGTTAGATTGTCTAATCAGACAAATCTGATTCAAATCCCTTGCAAACAGATAAAGTCAGGTCCTGTTCAAATGGACTTAAAACTTGCAGTGTTCAATGTCAGGTCTTTGGGAAACAAATATTTTTTAATTCAAGATTCAAGATTCAAGATTTTTATTCGTCACGTACAAAATTATATACAGCATATATAACCAGCAGTGAAATGTGAGTCAGGTCCGCTCCATGGACAGTGCAATTATTAGGAAAACACACAGATGAAAATATACATAAATGTAGCTATGCAAGAATGAGATAAAAGTAAACAATAAAAAATATAAGAATAAAATCTAAAAAATATAAAAAGTGTGTAATGTGGGAATAAATCTAGATCGCAAATAATGTACATGAATGTAAACTGTAGACTTAAAATATTAAAAAATGTACAGGGATGTACAGTGTGCATATATGCATTTAGCTGTGGTCTTAAATATTAAGAATCACATGAAGGTGCAGGAAGCAAATGTGCAAAACAGTTTGTAGCAAAACAGAGTGACACTGTCAGTGTGTCAGTGTGAGGTAGCTGGTTTAGAGTTCAAGAGCCTGATGGCCTGTGGGAAAAACTCCTCCTAAGTCTCTCAGTTTTTGCCATCAGGCTACGGTAGCGCTACCAGATGGCAGCAGAGTGAAAATATGATTACTGGGGTGGGTGGAGTCTTTGGTGATTTTTGCAGCTCTGCTTCTGCAGCGTTTGTGGTAGATGTCCTGCAGAGAGGGAGAGCAGACCCTGAAATGCGCTCAGCTAAGCGCACAACTCTCTGCAGGGCTTTGCAGTCTTGACTGGAGCTGTTCCCATACCACACAGAGATACATTGAGTCAATATACTTTCTATAGCTCCAGAATAGAAAGTTTTCAGGATTGCTGGTGAGACCCTGAATTTCCTCAGCTGTGTCGAGATAGTACAGTCTTTGCCTGGCTTTATTTACCTGAGTTTGAGTGTGAGTAGTCCAAGTCAGGTCCTCAGAGATGTTTACACCAAGGTACTTGAAGCTACTCACCCTCTCCACAGGGGTCCCGCTTATCATAAGAGGAGTGTAGGGCTGCTGCTGCGTCTTCCTGAAGTCTACAATCAGTTCTTTTGTTTTGCTCACATTCAGAGAGAGGCAGTTGTCCTGGCACCATGATGTTAATTTCCCTACTTCATCCAAGTATACGGTCTCATTGTTGTTGTGAATGAGGCCCAGAACCACAGTATCATCAGCGAATTTGATAATGGATGTGGAGCTGTGCGAGGACACGCAGTCGTGTGTGTAGAGAGAGAGTAGAGCAGGGGACTCAGGACACAGCCCTGTGGGGCTCCTACGTTCAGTGTGATGGAGCTGGAGGTGTACTGGCCTAGTTTCACCACTTGAGGTCTGCCGGTGAGGAAATCAAGGATCCAGTTGCAAAGTGAAGGATTCAGTCCGAGGTCTATGAGTTTGGAAGCTAGCTTAATGGGGACTATAGTATTAAAAGCTGAGCTATAGTCAATAAATAGCAGTCTTACATAGTTCCTGTTATTGCTGTCAATGTGTGTGAGAGAAGAGTACAGGATGTGAGAGATGGCATCATCTGTGGATCTGTTAGGCGATAAGCAAACTGAAGGGGGTCCAAAGTATCCGGGATGGAGGAGCAGATGACGTTTTTAACCAGTCCCTCAAAGACCTTCATGACTATTGATGTGAGGGCCACTGGACGATAGTCATTTAGACAAGAGGGGTTATTGTTTTTGGTACAGGGATGATGGTCGATTTTTGAATGGGGTGGGAACCACCGATGTGGCAAGAGACTCATTAAAAATGGATGTAAACAAACCAGCGAGCTGATCAGCGCAGGACCGCAGAACACGGCCAGAAATCCCATCAGGTCCAGCTGCTTTCCTTACATTCACTCGTTTTAGTGCCTTCGAACCTCCGTCACAGTGATCGCATGATGATCGCTGCTCTGACTGCTGCTCCCTGCTGATCGGCAGACTCACACTGCTTTGATTGCTTTCAAAGCGGCCGTGAAAGTGTTAAGCTCGTCAGCCAGCGACGGATCTGCTCTCACCACTGTAGAGGATTTATTTCCAAAGTCACAGATGGTCCTTAGTCCTTGCCACATGCCGGGAGTCATTTAGCTGGAAATGTGACTCAATGCGTTCCCTGTGTCTGTGTTTTTGCGGCACTTACTGCGTGTCGGAGAGCATAGCACGATGCTTTGTACTCGCTCATGTTTCCGACAGAAGGCCGGGCGTTATGTAAGCAGCAGTGCGTTTGTTTATTGCTGCACGGATTGATCTGTCCACCCACGGTTTCTGATTGGAGAAAGACCTTATAGTTATTTTGTCCGTAGCTTGTTCGGCCAGCGTGTTTACAAAGCTTAGCGCTACATCCGTGAACTCGCTGGACGCCCAATGAGCTTGCGCGAAACATGACCCAGTCGTCACCAAGAGCCGCCTGTAACGTTGCTTCTGATTGGGCGGACCAACGTCACCACCCTCTGCACCGGAGGTTCTTGAACGAGCCGTTGTTTATATTCCGGTGTAAGGAAAATGGCGGCATGGTCCGATTTGCCGAAAGCCGGTAATGAGCGAGCTTTGTAGGCATTCTTAAACTGAGTGTAGCAATGATCCAGTGTATTTGGTCCTCTGGTTGGACAGGATACGTGTTGATAAAAATTAGGCATGACTTTCCTGAGTTTGGCTTTGTTAAAGTCCCCAGCGATGATGGTAGCAGCGTCGGGATGTTTGTTGATGTTGCCGCTGAGCGCATCGTGAAGCTCCGACAAAGCCAAGCCAGTGTCTGCTTGTGGAGGGATGTAAACAGCAGTTATGATGATCGATGAAAACTCCCGAGGCAGATAGGATGGGCGGCAAATAATGGATAGGTGTTCCAGATGAGGCGAGCAGGAGCGCGACAGAGTGGAGATATTCCTGGGGTCACACCATTTCTTGTTAATCATGAAACAAACTCCCCCACCCTTGGATTTGCCGGCCTCGGCTGTCCTGTCCATCCGTAAAACAGAGAAGTTTTCAGACGGCGTTACAGCAGCGTCCGGGACCCAGGGCGTGAGCCACGTTTCAGACAAACAAAGGATGTTACAGTCCCTAATGTCCCGTTGGAAGTTTATCCTGGCTCTAAGATCATCCATCTTATTCTCCAGAGACTGGAATTAATTAATGATTTTATAACTTCAAATAAGCTTGATTTTATGTTTTTAACAGAAACATGGTTAGACAGCAGTACTGGAAATGTGGTCCTTATTGAATCCACCCCATCGAATTTCACATTTTTATCCAAAATACGGGAAAACAAAAAGGGTGGTGGTGTATGTGCCTTTCTTAGGGATAATATTCTTATCCAGAAGCACTCTCACTTGGAGAGTTTTCATCATTTGAGTATGTGTCATTCAAAATGGAGTTGAGGTTTTCAGATGTCACTGTGATTGATGTTGCTCTATCTGATCATTCATGTGTCTTTTTTCATCTGTCCATAATTCCAAAGGTTTCTGTTGGGCCTACTGTTGTAAAAAAGAGATACATTAACGATAACACCAGGACACAGTTTATGGAGGCAATCAGGTTTGAAAAGGCCTCATCAGGTCAGGTTGATGATTTGTTGAATTGTTATACTTCAGGTGTTTTAAATGTTATGGACACCTTGCTCCTGTTAAGGTTAAAGTGATCAGGACGAGGCAGAAGGCTTCATGGAGCAATGCTCACTCTGTCAGGGCACAGAAAAGGGAATGCCGAAAAGCCGAAAGAAAATGGCGTAAATCGAAACTCTTAATTCATTATGAGGTATACAAAGAAAATTTGCATGTTTTCAATCAAACTTTGCAAAAAGAAAGAGAAATATTCTTGTCAACAACAATAGTAACAACCTGCGTGTCCTGTTTGATACAGTGAACAGATTAACAAACCCTCCAGCTCCATTTCCACCAGAATTAGTTTCCACCACTAAATGCAATGAGTTTGCATTGTTTTACAATGACAAGGTTCAAGGCATTAAACATGCGATACAGTCCAAAGGGCATAAAACAACACTGTAGCCACCTAGGAGACACTTGGTTGGTTTAACACATTTTACACAAATTAATGACAGAACAATTGAAAAAACTGTCTCCAGCCTGAGTTCATCCACCTGCTGCCTCGATGTTTTACCCACTAGATTTCTAAAATCAGTACTAAGCAGTTTGTTACCACAACTCACTAATATAGTCAATAATTCCTTACAGTCTGGAACATTTCCAAGGGCCTTAAAAACTGCTGTCATTAAGCCTCTCCTAAAAAAGAGCAGTCTTGATGCTACAGTGCTCAACAACTATCGACCCATATCAAACCTGCCATTTTTAGGAAAAGTCATCGAAAAAGTTGTATATCAACAACTTAATGACTTTCTATTACTTAACAACTGCTTTGATCCTTTTCAGGCAGTATTCAGGCCCCATCACAAACTGAGACTGCCCTTATCAAAGCCACAAATGACATCCGTCTGAACGCTGACGCAGGCAAAGTCTCTGTCTTAGTTCTGTTGGACTTGAGTGCTGCGTTTGATACAGTGGACCATGAAATCCTGACACAAAGATTAGAGGAATGGATAGGTATCACTGGAACTGCCCTTAAATGGTTTCAGTCCTATCTTGAAGACAGGAAGTACTTTGTTTCGGTTAGTAACTGTGTGTCAGACCAAATGGCCCTGACATGTGGGGTTCCACAGGGGTCTATCTTGGGACCTCTATTATTCAATCTCTACATGCTTCCTTTAGGCCAGTTAATACGCAGCTGTGGCGTATCCTACCATAATTATGCAGATGACACTCAGATTTACATTTCACTCACAGCAGGTGAAAATGGACCAATCCATTCACTGTGTCACTGCATCGAACAGATTGACACGTGGATGCAAAATAATTTTCTCCAACTGAACAGAAACAAGACTGAACTAATCATCTTTGGGCCACAGAAACAAAGAGAAAGAGTCAGCAGTCACCTCTCGTCTCTTTCTCTAAAATCAAAAAAACAGGTTAGAAATCTAGGGATCATCATGGACTCAGATTTGAATTTCCACAGTCACATTAAGTCAATTACATCATCTGCATTTTATCACCTTAAAAACATTTCCAGAGTCAAAGGGATGATGTCTCAACCAGACTTAGAGAAACTTATCCATGCTTTTATCTCCAGCAGGTTAGATTACTGTAACGGCCTGCTCACTGGTCTCTCAAAACGAGGGTTAAGACAGCTGCAGCTTATTCAGAACGCGGCTGCTCGGGTTCTAACAAAAAAAAACAGGAAGTACAACCACATCACACCAGTTTTAAAATCTCTGCACCGGCTTCCTGTTGCTCAGAGAATAGACTTCAAAACACTGCTGGTTTACAAGTCTCTAAATGGTTTAGCACCAGAATATATCTCTGATATGCTAGTTACTTATGAACCTCCTCGGACTCTGAGAACATCTGGGACAGGTCTTCTGCTCGTGCCCAGAGTTAGAACTAAACAGAAACTAAAGTTTCATGCAGCAAAAACCTGGAACAGCCTCCCAGATGAAGTAAAACAAGCCTCAACTTTAACAATGTTCAAGGGGAGGTTAAAAACCTTCCTCTTTAGCTCCGCCTACACTACAACCTAAAGTGTTTGTTTTTTCTTTTATCTGCACTCTTCTTTTTAAAATGTTTTTATTTTTTTTCTTATGCTTCTTAATATAAATCTTGTAAATTGTCTTTTATTCCTGTAAAGCACTTTGAGTTACCCAGTGTATGAACTGTGCTATATAAATAAAATTGCCTTGCCTTGCCTAATGGTTGCAGTCTTATCTAATACAAATCTTTTTATATGAATGCTGTGGCACGCTTGAGGGGGTTAATCCAACACTAGGTATGGCCCAGGGACACTTAAATTTAACCCAGCACCAGGTTCATGGACTAGGTGGGACCAAAACAAAAGGTAATTTAAATAAGTATAATTTATTACTGGCGCACACACACACCAAACAGTAAAATACAATAGGCACAGAATAATACTATTAATGCATAGACAATTGTTAAAGACGGAAATGACGTTTTTTGTGAACCATAAAGAGGCACAGACTTGGTCTGATGCCGGATATTATCCTCGGAGGAGTGGCTGGGACCATTACGTTTATGGGTTCTATAGGCTACTCTGTCTCATGTGTCTCTCTGGATAACATAAGGATATAGAATTCTTATAACATTTGATGCTGTGACTCGGATCTCAAAATCTGTTGTTTCTCGTACAAAGATGGAGCTCACGTGCACGGAAGAAATGCACAAAAAAGCATTTCTTGTAAGTCCCAAGCTGTGCTGTTAAAGCAGTACGGGCCAGACCTCCACTCTGTGTGTGTGAAACGCGGTGACGAGATCTGGACTGAAAAAAGAGCAGAGAGACGAGAGAACAGAACAGATAGTCTGGCTGCGGAACAACGGGACTTACAATTCAGCTGTTTAATTGTTTTGGTTGCGAACCCAAAACTTCCAGGAGTAGTAGTTTGGGATCCTGCGGATGTTGGTGGGCTGCATGTATTTACATCGACATAATTGATGTGTTTCCATGAAGTTGGCAAACGTAGGTCCTAAACGTTGAGAACTCTAAATGGTAAGCATTTCTATAGCGCTATTTTGCACCCTTGTCGGGCACCCAAAGCGCTTTACATCGTGCTTCCACTCACCCCATTCACACACATTCACACCTGGGGCAGACAGAGATGGGGGCTGCCATACAAACGGCGCTAAACCTTCTCCTACCACCACCAAACACACCTCTAAAGTCACACACTTTCATACACCAGTGCTACGGACACTGGAGGCAAGGTGGGTTAAGTGTCTTGCCCAAGGACACAACGACAGTATGAACAGGGCAGAGCGGGAGTCGAACCACCAACCTTTCGGTTATAGGCTAGACCCTGCCAGGTTTATGGTGAGGTTTTAAACGGGATATTTTGATAATCTGTGGTAAAGATTGTTGCCTTACTAGATATTAAGTTTGATATATACCTTATGCTCAGTAAGTTTTAATGGAATCTTTGAAACTGACTCCAACGATGATCAAGTGCGAACTCTATGCGAGAAAGGATAACGGATTACGAAAAGGGGTATGGTGGTCTAAAGAGCTGATCTGGACAGTACATGACTTACTTCAGATCAATACCACCCTGTCCTAATACGCCACATTCAAATGTCTGGCCTAACTAGAAATGTTGGTTTAATGGTGCGTTGGACGCATGGGAAGCTCGAGCTGACTCTTTATGGAGAACCCTTAAATGGTGAGATTTCAGTCCAGTCGCGTTGGATGTGACATATAGGATAACGTTGGCCGACGTAGAAGTTCACTGCATGTGAAGCGGTGAAGAAAGGCCCACAAGAAGTGATTGGGCTTATACTGAGAATAATATAAGGTTGACCTAAAGAGTTAAAGATGAAAGATGTGTGTGTGAGAATGAATGTCATGAATGGGCCATTGTTGGATGAAGAATGAGTCTAATGATGTAAATCGGAACAAAGGTAATGTTTTTGCGTTTAGAGAAAGTTTGAACAACATGAGAGAGAAAGGTAGCTTCCATAAGCTTTTCTTCTAGGCTTCCTATGTGATGACAAAAGCCAGTTTGAGATAACAGAGAAGCAGAGATTTTGAAAGAAGTACACACATGTACTTCAAAACACTAATCATTGGTATACATTTTGTATAAATTGTAGCAGATCAGTCTCCGGATTCCACACACAGACTGACCATCCCCCAGATGGTCAGTGTTTTAAGTCACGGATGAGCTCCGCTTATGACTCTGGGTAGCCTCACAGGAAGATCTGAGTCTGCTAGTCTACCTGACACCAGAACACTCGTAAATCTTCGAAGATACGAAGGCTATTGAACTGTTGAAACATAACCTCCTTATTTCCCCAGGAACGTGTTTAAATCTCCCAGGAGCCCCTGGCCTTTCTACAATGGTCAGACACTACCCCCTGAAGGTCAAATGGACGAATGACTCTATCCAATCATCAAAATACAATTTCGTAATTATTGCATTAAAGGAAAATGTATTTTTGATATTGTGTTTTTTATATTGTTCTTTTCTAGGACACGGAGTTGTGACCAAATAACTCCCTAACCCAGTTTATGGTTTCCATTTTGTTTTAATGAAATGTAATGAATGTTTCAACAATATTCTACATATTCATAATACTCTACCTTTTCTTTGTATAATCCTACAAGTACAAATGTTTTTGGTGTGTGTTATGAAAATATGGTGAAACAAAAGGAATGTATTAAAAACTTTAGTTTAACTCCGTTTAAATGTCCCAAGCAATTTCCCCTTCCGCCGGAAGAGCGCATAGGACACGCCCCCGGCTCAAAATTGATAAAACTGGCTGCTAGCCGAAAATCTCTCTCTCCCATCGCCTGGGAAGTTTTCCCAAGACATGGCCAAAGCTTCGAGCCTTGTGTAAGCACAAGTAAATTTTCCTTTGTTCTAAAGACTGTGCCTGCTAAAGTATCTGCGCTTCCCAAAAGAGCGCGCGCAGAAACAAGTTTTTAACCAGCAAAGCAACAGCTGAGAACTTTTTTAATGGACATTGCAATAACTTACACAAACTCAAACTTTTACACGGTACAGAGGCCCAGGTAGTGCTAACTTGAACAGCAACAGGACGCCCTCTCTCTCTTACCGGGCTGCAAACCCCGATGTGTGGAATGCTCCTCAGTACGCGACGAAACTTCTGGAAAACACCCAAGACTCTCGTCTCGGACCCCTGAGGCCCACGGAACCGGGCCAGCCCCGCTGACTACAGAGTAAGTCCGCACATGACACACAACAGCCTTGGTGTCGTTAAATGTCCTCTGTCCAAACTATAGCCGAAACCACCATCTCCTGTTAAGTTTCCATCATTTAGATTAACATGTCTAAACATTCCTTTGTTTCACAAACCTTCTGAAAGCAAATGTTTATCCCTGTAAATATCCCTGTGTTCATCCCTGTGTCTTGTCAATTCCTTTCCATGATAGATTTGTGTAATTTTAATAAAAACCCATAAAAGGATATAGGACTACAGATGGAAATTAGCTGTTAAGCTATAATCTGGTACAAGCATCTCTGCTCCGGCTTAATGTAGACTGTACGCTGTCCTAAAGAAATAAACAAATCTAACAAAAAAAAAAAAAAGACATTAATGTTTCTCTGTTTATATTAAGGTGGGGTGCACGTGGCAGAGTGGTTAGTGTCTGTCTAAATGTCAGCCCTGCGACTAACTGGCCACTGTCCAGGGTGTACCCCGCCTCAGGCCCAAAGCTGCTGGGATGGGCTCCAGTCACCCGCGACCCCTAACGGGACAAAGCGGTAGAAAATGAATGAATGTTAATATTAAGAAATGTTCGAAAACTTGGAGAATTCTCTTCCTTTCAGATTAATGAGACTAGCTTAAACAGTTTCTTTGGACCTGTCGAAAATCAAAGTGGTGCCCCTTTCAATCAGAAATTAATTTTAATAAATTAATATTAATATCAAAATTAATTATTAAAATTATTAAAATTAATCTGGTATATGTTTATACAAACATACTCTCGTACGCTACAAAATGTTTTCTGGGAGCCTTTAGGTTTCTCCCTCTCTCTGCTCGGACAACAGTGCCCTCTCCAAACTTCCTCTGCACCCCACCGCCCACCTGCTCCTGTTCGGCTGAAAGAAGCAGCAGACAGACGAGCAGCAGCAACACGGAAGCGGTAAGATAAACAAATTCAGACAAACGTTTATTTTTAAATTTTATTTGTTGAGATTGACAAAAAAGGTATTTGTAAATTGTGCGAGCGAGGTGGAAATGGGCGTGGCAGACGAGAGGGCATTGAGAGGAGAGAAGGAGAGGGAGGAGGCCGAAACTGGGTCCAGACGAGAGGACGATGACCTCATGACTGACCGCTTCAACTAACAGGTCAGGTACATAAACACACAAACACACATGTAAAATCACACACATAAAGACACACACATAAATACACATGTAAATACATACACACAAACAAACAAACACATGTAAATACACACATACAAACACACATGCAAATACACACACATAAACACACATTTAAATACACACACATAAACACACATTTAAATACACACACATAAACACATATGTAAATACACACACATAAACACACATGTAGATACACACACACAAACACACACATGCAAATACACACACACAAACACACACATGTAAATACACACACATAAACACACATGTAAATACACACACAGACACACACATAAACACTTATGTAAATACACACACATTAACACACATGTAAATACACACACATAAACACAAATGTAAATACACACACATAAACACACACATGTAAATACACACACATAAACACACATGTAAATACACACACATAAACGCACATGTAAATACACACACAAACACAGACATATAAATGCACAAACATAAACGCACATGTACATACACACACATAAACGCACATGTAAATACACACACAAACACACACATGTAAATACACACACAAACACACACATAAACACTTATGTAAATACAAACACAAATACACACACAAACACACACACGTAAAAACACATGTAAATACACACACATAAACACACATGTAAAAACACACACACATGTAAATACACACACATAAACACACACATGTAAATACACACACATAAACACACATGTAAATACAAACACATAAACACACATGTAAATACACACACATAAACCACATGTAAATACACAGACATAAACACACATGTAAATACAAACACATAAACACACACATATAAATACATACACATAAAGACACACATGTAAATACACACACATAAACACACATGTAAATACACACACAGACACATACATAAACACTTATGTAAATACACACACAAACACACACATTAACACACATGGAAATACACACACACACATAAACACAAACGTAAATACACACACATAAACACACACATGTAAACACACACACACACACATAAACACACATGTAAATACACACACATAAACACACATGTAAATACACACACAGACACATACATAAACACTTATGTAAATACACAAACACACACATTAACACACATGGAAATACACACACACACACATAAAGTCACATGTAAATACACACACACAAACACACACATGTAAATACACACACACACAAACACACATGCAAATACACACACATAAACACACATGTACATACACACACAAACACACACATGTAAATACACACAAATAAACACACATTTAAAAACACACACATAAACACACATGCAAATACACACATGTAAATACACACACAAACACACATGTAAATACACACACATAAACACACATGCAAATACACACACATAAACACACACATGTAAATACACACACATAAACACGCACATGTAAAGACACACACATAAACACACATGTAAATACACACACACACACACACACACATGTAAATACACACACATAAACATACATTTAAATACACACACACAAACACACATGTAAATACAGGCACATAAACACACACATGTAAATACACAAACATTAATACACACATGTAAATACACACACATAAACACACACATGTAAATACACACACATAAAAACACATGTAAATACACACACATAAACACACACATGTACATACACACACATAAACACACATGTAAATACACACATATAAACACACATGTAAATACACATACATAAAAACATATGTAAATACACACACATAAAGACACATATACATACACGCATAAAGACACATGTACATACACACACATAAACACACATGTAAATACACACACATAAACACACATGTACATAACACACATAAACACACATGTAAATACACACACATAAACACACACATGTAAATACACATACATAAACACACATGTAAATACACACACATAAAGGCACATGTAAATACACACATATAAACGCACATGTACATATACACACATAAACACACATTTACATACACACACACAAACGCACATGTACATACACACACATAAACACACATGTAAATACACACACATAAACGCACATGTAAATACACACACATAAACACACATGTAAATACAAACACATAAACACACGCATGTGAATACATACACATAAAGACACACATGTACATATACACACATAAAGGTACACATGTACAAACACACATAAACACACACACACATACATACACACACACAGACAAACACACATTTAATTAAACACACACAAACACACACATGTAAATACACACACACACAAACACACATGCAAATACACACACATGTACATACACACACACACACACACACACATACAAACGTGTAAATACACACACATAAAAACACACATGTAAATACACACACATAAACACACGCATGTACATACACACACATAAACGCACACATGTAAATACACGCACATAAACACACACATTTAAATACACACACATAAACACACATGTAAATACACACACATAAAGACACATATACATACACGCATAAACACACATGTACATACACACACATAAACACACATGTAAATACACACACATAAACACACATGTGCATACACACACATAAACACATATGTAAATACACACACATAAACACACACATGTACATACACACACACACACATAAACACACATGTTAATACACACACATAAACACACATGTAAATACACACACATAAACACACATATACATACACGCATAAACACACATGTACATACACACACATAAACACACATGTAAATACACACACATAAACACACATGTACATACACACACATAAACACACATGTAAATAGACACACATAAAGGCACATGTAAATACAAACAAATAAACGCACATGTACACACACACACATAAACACACACATGTACATACACACACAAACACACATGTACATACACACACACACACACAAATACACATGTACATACACACACACACAAACACATTTAAATACACACACATAAACACACATGTAAATACACACACATGAACACACACATGTAAATAAACAGACATAAACACACATGTACATACACAAACACACATGTACATACACACATAAACACACACATGTACATACACACACACAATCACACAAACGTACATACACACACAAACAAACACGCATGTAAATACACACAAACCGAGCCTCTACCATGGAACCTCTAAAATGGTCCTCGTGTAAGGGCGCCGCCAAACGGTGATTTTACAGTGAAATACAGCGATATACCTCCGTCCACCAGAGGGCAGGCTCCAAAAGTGGAAATATATATATATATATAAATATATATATATATATATATATATAACAAACATGTAAATACACACACATAAACACACACACGTACATACACACACACAAACACACATGTATATACACACACATAAACACACACATGTTAATACACACAAATAAACACACACATGTACATACACACACACAAACACACATGTACATACACACACATAAACACACACATGTACTTACACACACATAAACACACACATGTACATACACACACACACAAACAAACACACATGTAAATACACATACATAAACACACATGTATAGAAACACACTAGAGACACAGAAGAGTAGAGACACAGCTGAGAAACAGCAGAAACACAGTAGAAACACAGTGTCATTACAACATGATCAATTCTTAAATCCAGCTGGTATAAAATAACACTGTAACTGTGTTGACTTCAGAGTCTTTTTAAGAATTTGTTGCAATATTTGGGAAAAAAATGATTACAGTCATCAAGGAAATCTTGAATAACAGGTTAAAGCAAAAGCATCTGGATTCAGTTTTCAAGGTGATAGCATTTTGTCTCTAATTCCAAGAGACCTTATTAATTCCGAGTTCAACTGTAAGAGAGCTGAGCTTTATCTCTAGAGGGAGGGGTTTAACCTGAAACTAAACCTGATGGACCAGGCTAGTCTGGTCTAATAGTCGTTAGCTCTGAAAGGACAGTGTGACTCCTGATGTGAGAGTCGTTAAGGCTCAGAAGAGTCGTTAGTGTTACTGTTCCATTCAGGTGTTTTGGTTGGAATTAAAGACAAAACGTCTGTACCTTAAAAACTACATTAGGATGCTTTTACTTCAACATTTTCTTCAATTGGTACAACACTGACCTTTGTGGGTGCTGTGTACAGGGTAACATCCTGAGCCCAAATATATAACCTGCCAACCAAGCATTTCTAAAGTTGCATGAGAAAAAAATTATGATGTCATCCTCAAATTGTGCAGAGAAAAAGGCCTGACTTAAGCATCTTGGGAGCTGACTGCTTACTTTGACATACATCCTTACATGGAGTTGTGGTTGTTCGAGGTCAAGCCTCTTTCAGTATGATTATAGTACAGATCTTTATCTTTCATTTTATATCCATTTTTTTCCAAGTGCAGATTTTGTAACTCCATATAGAGTAGTAGGGTGAGTCAGGATTGACATGATTGTCATTTACTGAAAACATACACTTGTGGTTTCATAGCAGCAAACTAAACTTAGCTAGGATTATCCATTTCTAAAACAGTCATTGTATAACTTAACCTTGTCGTGGTTAAAATGTGTCAGATCGAAAGGAAATCATTTTTGAGATTATTATAACTGGGTAAATGTCTAAGTCAATTAAGAAAAAAAAAAGTCAAACTTTTGCAATATACCTTTTATATTTTCCTGGTGGTATGCCGTCGTTGAAGAATAACGGGTAGTTGTGGGTCCAATAGTAGAGCTATATGGAGTTAGAGGATTTGTGGAGGCAACTTCTGCAGGAAACAGATGAAGGGAAATTATATGGACAATCAAAATGACTGATACAACACAAGAATGGTACACTGACGGATGTTAACCTTTCTTGTCCGAGTAACTGAAACAATTGGAATACACAACAACAGATCAAGAAAATCCAAATTGATTGAATCTAAAATAAGTTTGGTAAAGCATAATCATGGTTGTTTTTGTTAGCAGTTTGATAAGGGATTATGGTCAGCGATCCTTACTTTGAGGATATGAAGAAGGTTACGTTGAATTGATACTTTTGGATCAGGTGTAATGTGACTTAACACCACATAGCATCATACCAAAAATCCATATAAGCTGTGAGACATTGAAAGAAAACAAAATGTCCTTAGTTAAACCAAGTCTGAACAGGTCACTTCAAGGAATTAAACTGTTTCATAATTATTGAATCATAAGAATAAGACGGGCATTTGCCCAAATATGTAGACCTATAATAGACTTTTGAAATGTTTAAGAAGTACACCATCAATGAAAGTGCCATCTGTATTCTTATGGCTTGTTATTATAAGTTTTCATTACCTAGATACACAGTAGAGACACAGTAGATACACAGTAGAGACACAGTAGATACATTGTAGAGACACAATAGATACACAGTAGAGACACAATAGAGACACAGTACATTTACATTTGGTCATTTAGATGACGCTTTTATCCAAAGAGAATTACATTAGGTTCCATTCACCAGTGTTACAGCTGGAACACCACTGGAGGCAAGGGTTAAGTGTCTACCCTAGGACACAACGACAGTATGAACTGTGGGGAGAGCGGGAATCGAACCGGCAACCTTCCGGTTGAAGGATGACCGCTCTACCACTGAGCAGTAGAAACACAGCAGAAACACAGTACAGACACAGTAGAAACACAGCAGAGACACAGCAGAGACACAGCAGAGACACAGTAGAAACACAGTAGAAACACAGCAGAAACACAGCAGAGACACAGCAGAGACACAGCAGAGAATCAGCAGAGACACAGCAGAGACACAGTATAAACAAAGCAGAGACACAGTAGAGACACAGTAGAAACACAGCAGAGACACAGTAGAGACACAGCAGAAACACAGCAGAGACACAGCAGAGACTCAGTAGACACACAGCAGAGACACAGCAGAGACACAGAAGAGTAGAGACACAGCAGAGAAACAGCAGAGACTCAGTAGAGACTCAATAGAGACACAGTAGAGACACAGCAGAGACACAGTAGAGACACAGTAGGGACACAGCAGAGACACAGCAGAGACAGAAGAGACAAGGCAGAGACTCAGTAGAGACACAGCAAAGACACAGCAGAGTAGAGACACAGCAGAGACACAGTAGAGACACAGTAGAGACACGGCAGAGCAGAGACACAGCAGAGACTTAGCAGAGACTCAGCAGAGACTCAGTAGAGACACAGCAGAAACACAGTAGAGACACAGCAGAGATTCAGTAGAGACACAGCAGAGACACAGCAGAAACACAGTAGAGACACAGCAGAGACTCAGTAGAGACACAGTAGAGACACAGCAGAGACACAGCAGAGACTCAGTAGAGACACAGCAGAGACTCAGTAGAGACTCAGTAGAGACACAGTAGAGACACAGTAGAGACACAGCAGAGACACAGTAGAGACACAGCAGAGACTCAGTAGAGACACAGTAGAGACACAGTAGAGACACAGTAGAGACACAGCAGAGACACAGTAGATACACAGCAGAGACACAGCAGAGACACAGAAGAGACTCAGTAGAGACACAGTAGAGACACAGTAGAGACACAGCAGAGGCTCAGTAGAGACACAGTAGAGACACAGCAGAGTAGAGACACAGCAGAGACACAGCAGATACTCAGTGGAGACACAGCAGAGACTCAGTAGAGACACAGTAGAGACACAGTAGAGACACAGCAGAGACACAGTAGAGACACAGTAGATACACAGCAGAGACACAGCAGAGACACAGAAGAGACTCAGTAGAGACACAGTAGAGACACAGCAGAGTAGAGACACAGAGTCTCTACTCTGCTTCAGAGTCAGAGTCTTTTTAAGAATTTGTTGCAATATTTGGAAAAAAAAAATGTTGCAATATTTGGAAAAAAAGGATTACAGTCATCAAGGAAATCTTGAATAACAGGTTAAAGCAAAAGCATCTGGATTCAGTTTTCAAGGTTATAGCATTTTGTCTCTAATTCCAAGAGACCTTATTAATTCCGAGTTCAACTGTAAGAGAGCTGAGCTTTATCTCTAGAGGGAGGGGTTTAACCTGAAACTAAACCTGATGGACCAGGCTAGTCTGGTCTAATAGTCGTTGGCTCTGAAAGGACAGTGTGACTCCTGATGTGAGAGTCGTTAAGGCTCAGAAGAGTCGTTAGTGTTACTGTTCCATTCAGGTGTTGTTGTTGTTCCAGAGTGAAACTCTTTTGGTTGGAATTAAAGACAAAACGTCTGTACCTTAAAAACTACATTTGGATGCTTTTACTTCAACATTTTCTTCAATTGGTACAACACTGATCTTTGTGGGTGCTGTGTACAGGGTAACATCCTGAGCCCAAATATATAACCTGCCAACCAAGCATTTCTAAAGTTGCATGAGAAAAAAATTATGATGTCATCCTCAAATTGTGCAGAGAAAAAGGCCTGACTTAAGCATCTTGGGAGCTGACTGCTTACTTTGAATCAGCTAACAAGCAGGACTTGAATTTATACATTGTGTGTCTGGTGTCTGAGTGCGTGTGGGTGGGTCTTAACTACCTTTTTATTTTTACAGGAAGTGATACCAGCTTATGTATACATCCTTACATGGAGTTGTGGTTGTTCGAGGTCAAGCCTCTTTCAGTATGAGTATAGTACAGATCTTTATCTTTCATTTTATATCAATTTTTTTCCAAGTGCAGATTTTCTAACTCCATATAGAGTAGTAGGGTGAGTCAGGATTGACATGATTGTCATTTACTGAAAACATACACTTGTGGTTTCATAGCAGCAAACTAAACTTAGCTAGGATTATCCATTTCTACAACAGTCATTGTATAACTTAACCTTGTCGTGGTTAAAATGTGTCAGATCAAAAGGAAATCATTTTTGAGATTATTATAACTGGGTAAATGTCTAAGTCAATTAAGAAAAAAAAAAGTCAAACCTTTGCAATATACCTTTTATATTTTCCTGGTGGTATGCTGTCGTTGAAAAATAACGGGTAGTTGTGGGTCCAATAGTAGAGCTATATGGAGTTAGAGGATTTGTGGAGGCAACTTCTGCAGGTAACAGATGAAGGGAAATGATATGGACAATCAAAATGACTGATACAATACAAGAATGGTACACTGACAGATGTTAACCTTTCTTGTCCGAGTAACTGAAACAATTGGACTACACAGACAGACAGATCAAGAAAATCTAAATTGATTGAATCTAAAATAAGTTTGGTTAAGCATAATGATGGTTGTTTTTGTTAGCAGTTTGATAAGAGATTATGGTCAGCGATCCTTAGAACACATTGCAAAAGTAAATTGGACATTCTCTAATATCTCTACATATCTCTGAGGTCAAGATCATAGCAGTGGCTGATACTTTGAGGATATGAAGAAGGTTACGTTGAATTGATACTTTTGGATCAGGTCTAATGTGACTTAACACCACATAGCATCATACCAAAAATCCATATAAGCTGTGAGACATTGAAAGAAAACAAAATGTCCTTAGTTAAAGTTTGAACAGGTCACTTCAAGGAATTAAACTGTTTCATAATTATTGAATCATAAGAATAAGATGGGCATTTGCCCAAATATGTAGACCTATAATAGACTTTTGAAACGTTTAAGAAGTACACCATCAATGAAAGTGCCATCTGTATTCTTATGGCTTGTTATTATAAGTTTTCATTACCTAGATACACAGTAGAGACACAGTAGATACACAGTAGAGACACAGTAGATACATTGTAGAGACACAATAGATACACAGTAGAGACACAATAGAGACACAGTACATTTACATTTGGTCATTTAGATGACGCTTTTATCCAAAGAGAATTACATTAGGTTCCATTCACCAGTGTTACAGCTGGAACACCACTGGAGGCAAGGGTTAAGTGTCTACCCTAGGACACAACGACAGTATGAACTGTGGGGAGAGCGGGAATCGAACCGGCAACCTTCCGGTTGAAGGATGACCGCTCAACCACTGAGCAGTAGAAACACAGCAGAAACACAGCACAGACACAGTAGAAACACAGCAGAGACACAGTAGAAACACAGTAGAAACACAGCAGAAACACAGCAGAGACACAGCAGAAACACAGCAGAGACACAGTATAAACACAGCAGAGACACAGTAGAGACACAGTAGAAACACAGCAGAGACACAGTAGAGACACAGCAGAAACACAGCAGAGACACAGCAGAGACTCAGTAGACACACAGCAGAGACACAGTAGAAACACAGCAGAGACACAGCAGAGACACAGTAGAGACACAGCAGAAACACAGCAGAGACACAGCAGAGACTCAGTAGACACACAGCAGAGACACAGTAGAGACACAGCAGAGAAACAGCAGAGACTCAGTAGAGACTCAATAGAGACTCAGTAGACACACAGCAGAGACACAGTAGAGACACAGCAGAGAAACAGCAGAGACTCAGTAGAGACTCAATAGAGACACAGTAGAGACACAGCAGAGACACAGTAGAGACACAGTAGGGACACAGCAGAGACACAGCAGAGACAGAAGAGACAAGGCAGAGACTCAGTAGAGACACAGCAAAGACACAGCAGAGTAGAGACACAGCAGAGACTCAGAAGAGACACAGCAGAGACTCAGTAGAGACACAGTAGAGACACAGTAGACACACAGCAGAAAAACAGTAGAGACACAGCAGAGATTCAGTAGAGACACAGCAGAGACACAGCAGAGACACTGTGGAGACACGGCAGAGCAGAGACACAGCAGAGACTCAGCAGAGACTCAGCAGAGACTCAGCAGAGACACAGCAGAAACACAGTAGAGACACAGCAGAGACTTAGTAGAGACACAGTAGAGACACAGCAGAGTAGAGACACAGCAGAGACACAGTAGAGACTCAGTAGAGACACAGCAGAGACTCAGTAGAGACACAGTAGAGACACAGTAGAGACAGAGTAGATACACAGCAGAGACACAGCAGAGACACAAAAGAGACTCAGTAGAGACACAGTAGAGACACAGCAGAGTAGAGACACAGCAGAGACACAGCAGAGACTCAGTAGTGACACAGTAGAGACACAGTAGAGACACAGTAGAAACACAGTAGAAACACAGCAGAGACACAGCAGAGACACAGCGGAGACACAGCAGACACTCAGCAGACACACAGGTGAGACACAGCAAAGACACAGTAGAGACACAGCAGAAAAACAGCAGAGACATAGTAGAGACACAGTAGAGACACAGCAGAGACACACTAGAGACACAGCAGAGACACACTAGAGACACAGCAGAGTAGAGACACAGTAGAGACACAGCAGAAACACAGCAGAGACACAGTAGACACACAGCAGAAACACAGTAGAGACACAGTAGAGACACAGTAGACACACAGTCGAAAAACAGCAGAGACACAGTAGAGACACAGTAGAAACACAGCAGAGACATAGTAGAGACACAGTAGAGACACAGCAGAGACACACTAGCGACACAGCAGAAACAACGCAGACACACAGAAGAGACACAGTAGAGACACAGCAGAGACACAGTAGACACACAGCAGAAACACAGTAGAGACACAGTAGAGACACAGTAGACACACAGTCGAAAAACAGCAGAGACACAGTAGAGACACAGTAGAAACACAGCAGAGACATAGTAGAGACACAGTAGAGACACAGCAGAGACACACTAGCGACACAGCAGAAACAACGCAGACACACAGAAGAGACACAGTAGAGACACAGCAGACACACAGTAGACATAGTAGAGACACACAGTAGAGACATGGTATAGAGACACGGTGTAGAGACACAGTAGAGACACAGTAGACACCCAGCAGAGTAGAGACACAGCAGAGACACAGTAGATACACAGTAGAGACACAGTAGAGACACAGCAGACACACAGTAGACACAGTAGAGACACAGCAGACACTCAGTAGACACAGTAAAGACACAGTAGAGACACAGTAGATACACAGTAGAGACACAGTACATTTACATTTAATCATTTAGCTGATGCTTTTATCCAAAGAGAATTACATTAGGTTCCATTCACCAGAGTTACAGCTGGAACACCACTGGAGGCAAGGGTTAAGTGTCTAGCCCAAGGACACAACGACAGAATGAATTGTGGAGAGAGAGGGGAATCAAACCGGCAACCTTCCGGTTGAAGGACGACCGCTCTACCACTGAGTCCCCAATAGACACACAGCAGAAACACAGCAGAAAAAAAGCAGAGACACAGCAGAAACACAGCAGAGACACAGCAGAAACACAGCAGAGACACAGTAGAAACACAGCAGAGACACAGCAGAGACACAGTGGAAACACAGCAGAAACACAGCAGAGACACAGTAGAAACACAGTAGAAACACAGTAGACACACAGTAGAGACACAGTAGAAACACAGTAGAAACACAGCAGAGACACAGTAGAGACACAGCAGACACACAGCAGACACAGTATAGACACACAGTAGAGACACGGTATAGAGACACGGTGTAGAGACACACAGTAGAGACACACAGTAGAGACACACAGTAGAGACACAGCAGAGACACAGTAGAGACACAGCAGAGACAACGCAGAGACACAGCAGAGGCACAGCAGACACAAAGCAGAGACACAGCAGAGACACAGAAGACACAGAAGAGACACAGCAGACACACAGTAGAGACACAGAAGAGACACAGTAGAAACACAGCAGAAACACAGCAGAGAAACAGCAGAGACACAGTAGAAACACAGCAGAGACACAGCAGAAACACAGCAGAGACACAGCAGAAACACAGCAGAGACACAGCAGAAACACAGCAGAGACACAGTATAAACACAGCAGAGACACAGCAGAGACACAGTGGAAACACAGCAGAAACACAGCAGAGACACAGTAGAAACACAGTAGAAACACAGTAGACACACAGTAGAGACACAGTAGAAACACACAGTAGAGACACAGCAGACACACAGCAGACACAGTATAGACACACAGTAGAGACACGGTATAGAGACACGGTGTAGAGACACACAGTAGAGACACACAGTAGAGACACAGCAGAGACACAGCAGACAAAAAGCAGAGACCCAGCAGAGACACAGAAGACACAGTAGAAACACAGCAGAAACACAGCAGAGAAACAGCAGAGACACAGTAGAAACACAGCAGAGACACAGCAGAGACACAAATGTGTCTCTGCTTGTGACAGAAAGGTGACCGTGACATCAAATGTGCTTCTGTTTTTCCTTTACAATATTTCAACTTCTGGTCCTGCTCATTTACGCAGTTTTGTTGAGCTGTGGAGAATATATTTTCTTGTCTGGGCGGGGAGTTTCAGTAGTGTTGGCTACTAAGCACTGCCAGTTTCTGTAAATCTTCTACTCATTATGAGTAGCCTACTTATCGCGTCTTCCTGTCCCATGGATGAAATCTACCACACAGCCAACTGCTAAATTAACCTCTGCATCACGGTAGAAAGAGAGCAGAACAAATCTGAATATGATCCTCCATATACATTAATATTAAGGGCGTTATCAAATAAGTGGTGGGTTTATAGTCCGTGTGCATAAGGCACGTTAATTTCCCTTACGTAAAACCAATTGGCGCTGGTCTTTGAATCACTACAAACACAAACAACACAGTATAAGCTTCTCAGTAATGACCAGATACTCCTCAAGAGCCTCTGTTTCCGCACGCTGTTGAAAATCATAAAAATTCAATTAAATTTCTGCTTCCTACGAGCCAAAACGAACAGTCTATCAGCCCAAAGCCAGAGCCTGCAGTGGGAGAAGGTGAACTAATTTTGAATTTATCAATATTGAGACAGACTTTATAAACAAAATAGCCTAAGACTCGGTCAACAGCTCTGACATTAAGCAAAATATGTGGAACATGCAGAAAGACTTCGGGCTTCTATTAATATATATTTTTTTTACATTTACATAATTTAGTCATTTTAGCTAATTTTTAAATTACAAGTCGTCTTTTTACAGTTCGTTGTTTTCTTTAATGCATTACAAGGAAATCCCATGCAGAGGTTGTACCAGACTTTCTCACTCTCTGTCATTTTGACGGACAGAGTTGTAAAATTTCCGTCCAACTCAATTATTACCTGAAATTTTTAATTTTTAAATTTCAATAATACTAATGGTTTTTTTTTGTTTTACTCACATTTTAAGAAATTTCAAGACGAGCACAGAGGACGTATTATTTATAAACAACAGATACACAAAAAGTAGAAGGATGTTTAGTGCTTGAACTCTAGAGAAGACAGTATACTACACAATATGTTTCCGACAAAAGGAAATAACAAAAATGAACTAAACCTAATTCAGTCGCTGTGGTTGTGCACCCTCCGATGTTGCAGAACTTTTTTCCCAGCGTAAATTTCTGTTCCCACTGAACATATGATACTCCCTCTTCATCTCTTTTTAATAATAATAATAATGGATTGGATTTATATTGCGCTTTTCTCCCAAGGGACCAAGGGACTCAGTCACACACTGGTGATGGTAAGCTACGACTGTAGCCACAGCTGCCCTGGGGAAGACTGACAGAGACGTGGCAGCCATTTTGCGCCCACGGCCTCTCCGACCATCACCACATACATTCACTAAACATTCTTACACATTCATACAACTTTTTGTTGATTGTTGTCGGTGACGGCTCAGTGTTCTCCGTTTGTCCTCCTTCATCCTCCACTGCATCATGTCCTCTTTTTTCACTTTTATTAACAATATCAGAACTATTTGGCGTTTTAAAAATACTACTCACGCTCAGCTGCCGTGACCTTTTTGCAACTGAATGCAGCGTGACAAAGACAACACAATTCAAGATAATTGCTGATTGATATATGTACATTCACCACCAACTGGTCAGGAGTAGGAATTACAATAGATCACCCTCAAAATAATCTGTCAAAATGACAGATGGCGTTAAGATTTTTCCGTCCCTGGTAAAAAAAAAAATGTCAATGATGGAAAAAATTCGGGTAATGCGACCTCTGGTCCCACGCACAATGAGCCAATTGCGGGCTGGCTTCTGGGCTTTCTGTTTTCGTTTCTTTCATCAGCTTTTTGTTCTTGTTTATTATTTTTACAAGTTAGTAGGAGCCATTTTCTGTGTTGTCTTCTATGCATTGTCTGCTGTGGGAAGCTTTATGTTGTGCCTTATTTGACTATGTATCCCTTTTACACGTGATTGAATCCCAGTGTATTACTATATTGTGTCTTTTGTAACCTCAATGTAATGTGTATCCTAAAGGTTGGAGTGCCTTATATAATTAATCTTTTATATCTTGATAAATGTTTATATACTTGTACATTCTTCCGTTCCTTGTAAAGTGTACCCGTGACACGGTTATGGGTTCTTCAAAAACAGAAACTAAAATAGAGTTTGCTTGTTTAGTTTTTTTTTTTATTTATAAAATTCATCAGTTAACCCAACACCATTTCCTGTAGGTTTACTGTTTTTCTGATTTTAGGGTTTTGTTCAAAACCGGATTTAATATTCTCAATATCCTATCAAATCTTTTTCTAGGAAATATTTGGACCATGTTCTTTATTTATTTATTTTTTACAATGAAGTTTATTAGGCAGAATAATTTTTCTTTTCAAAGAGAAATAAATGCATTTTTTTAATTTGTTGTCATTTCCATCTTAATCTAACTGAGCATCGATCAGACTAATTCTGCAAAGATTTGTGCTCATTTCCATGTATAGTTAAAGAACAATAAATAGATGTAATAAATAAATGGTACACATATTGCCGTCTATTACCTTACCTGTCTGTCTCTGTCTTTGTGGATCTGTCTGCATTTCAGGAGAGCCCCATGTCTTCACTCTGTTCTTTTTATCTGGTGAAGGTTGATGGCTATTATCACTGTCATTATTGCTGCATCTGTAGACGAGCAGATACGCAGTGGCAGACCTGTGGAAACGAACTAGGGGTTTATATTGTTCTAAACAAAGCATTTACAAATTTGACAGTTTAATATTTGATTTAAATAAAATCACCTACTTTGACTCCCTTGGGTCATCAGTCTGCAACATAGAAAGAAATATGGTTTGAGGAATGTCCTGTTCATGATCTGTTATTTTGTTTTAGCGCCCAACAACACTCTGCACACACCCATACTCTATATTATATGTGCTACACCCTTTACAGATATCACTTTTGTTTAATTTAACAAACACCAACTAATTTATAAATTAAATAACTTTAGGTCGTTAACCCTTGTGCTGTCCCTGGGGTCCTTTCTGAACCCAAATACAGTTTGACATGTAATTTTTAATCAAATAGTGTGAAAATTTCAAAAATAAAATTTTTATTTAATTGAGTCACACTGGTGGTCTTCAGGGGTCATTTTTGACTACACTTTGTTTGCTCAATATTTCCTAACATACGGGTTCTATATTTTTTTGTTCAAGATCTTTATTTTATATTTAACCTTTTTTACAATGACATTAAAAAGGCACACAAACATAACCCATTCTCACCCCAAACAATCATCATTATACACGTAAAACAGTCAGATATCTAAATGACATAGGTAATATACGTAGATACATCAGTGTGTAAACACCTTCTGAACAATACGTCACAGTATGACCTCATCCGCCGACAAGTTTTCAACAAAAGATATAAAAATAAATAAATGAAAGAATCCCTACAGATGAGTCTCCTTGTTAACAATACCAAAACAGAAGGTCATCAGATTTATCGAACACCTAGAAACATTTACTGGGGCCACCCCAAATAATGAAATGAATGGGGATGGGTGTATGGTTTTCCTGCATATTTTGGAGAAGGCCTCAAAAAATAGAGTGCAAATAGATTACAAAGGGTAAGTCCAAAACATGTGCAGGAGTGTGGCCGGAGAGGGTTTACAGTGATTGCATTCGGGATCAATGATGTAGCGCAAATGGCGCAAGTCAAAAACTAATCTAAATGATCAAAAGTGGTGTTTGTGTGTAAACACCTATAAGCACGCTCTCAGCACTGCAAAGACGGCCTATTTATCATCTCTAATCAGAGAAAACCGGCATTAACCCCAGGTTTCTCTTTGGGACAGATGCTAAACTAATCCAACAAAAAACAACTGAAGACTCCTCTCCCTTTAGTGCACAAGACCTTTTAGATTTCTTTAATCATAAAATTGAAGATATCAGGGATAATATTTTGTTTTTGTCTTCCTCAGTTCCGGGTCCCATTCACTTGGATCCACTGATCTCTCGTCTCTCAGTCTTAGATCCTGTATCCCTCGATGAGCTGACAAAGGTGGTTTCTTCATGTAAAGCAACTACGTGTCTTCTGGATATCCTGCCAGCAAAACAGCTTAAAGAACTGTGGCCCTATGTAGGGCAAATTATGTTAAACATTATAAACTTTTCCCTGTCTACTGGCACCGTTCCTTCCCTCTTCAAACAGGCTATGGTCAAACCCCTACTCAAAAAACCTACTCTGGATCCTGGATGCCTAAATAATTTCCGTCTTGTCTCCAATTTACCTTTTCTGTCTAAAGTCCTCGAAAAAGTTGTGTTAAAACAACTTACTCTATCGGAAAATGACGTCCTTGAGCCGTTTCAGTCTGCATTTAGGGCCTCTTATTCCACTGAAACAGCTTTAGTTAAAGTGACTAACGATCTCCTCCTTCAAATTGACGAGGACTCATCGGCTCTACTGTTATTGCTAGATCTCAGCGCTGCATTTGATACGATGCATGCAGTGCTAATCAACAGACTAAAAGATGTTTTTTTCATCTCTGGCTCTGCTCTTGCTTGGTTAGAATCCTATCTGTGTGATAGGTCTCATTTTGTCTCTTTTAATAAATCCTTCTCCTCCACGGCACCAGTGAATTTCGGTGTACCACAAGGGTCTGTGCTTGGTGCCATAATTTTTTCACTATATGTTACACCATTGGAAAAAATCATCAGAAGTTATGGAGTAAACTTCCACTCTTATGCCAATGATACACAGCTGTATCTACCAATAAAAGTGAATAATACTACTGACATCAAGCGTCTAGAGGCCTGCCTCGTTTCAATTAAAACATGGATGTCTCAAAACTTCCTCCATTTGAACTCGGATAAAACAGAGCTCTTGTTAATTGGTCCTGCCAGTCATCGGCACAATTTCAACAATCTTACTGTCTCGATCAACAACTGTGTGTTGGAGCACGGCAAAACTGTGAGGAACCTTGGAGTCATTTTTGACTCCACACTATCACTGCAGCAGCACATTAGTGAGGTCATTAAAATGGGCTTTTTTTCACTTGAGGAATATCTCAAAAATTTGCTCCTGCCTCTCTTTGGCTGATGCTGAAATTTTCATTCATGCATTTGTCACATCCAGGCTGGACTATTGCAATGTGTTATTCTCTGGACTGCCGAGGAAAAGTACTCACAAACTACAAATGGTCCAAAATACAGCCGCCAGACTTTTAACAAAGACCAGAAAGTTTGATCACATTACTCCGGTCCTGGCTTCATTACATTGGCTTCCTATTCATGTTAGAATTTCAAAGTTCTCCTGTTAACATATAAAATCCTTTGTGGACGCGCGCCCTCTGACCTATCTGACCTCATCACCCGGTATACTTCAGCTCGTACCCTTCGTTTTCAGGACGCTGGCCTCCTTCAACTTCCTCAAGTAAAGAAGAAGTCTGCTGGCTATAGAGCTTTTTCTATAGAGCCCCATTTTTATGGAATGGGCTCCCGGCGGAAGTGCGGCGAGCTGACTCTGTTGAGGTTTTCAAAAGCAAACTCAAAACATACTTATTTAACCAAACGTATAGAGACTGAATGTTTTTTTTCTTTTTTTCCCGGCTGGGTTTTTTTTTTGCGTTTTTCCTCTGAACCTGATGGAGGGTCTAAGGACAGGGGATGTTGTCTAGTGCAGTTTGTTAAGCCCTTTGAGGCGACTGTTGTTGTAATAATGGGCTATACAAAAATAAATGTCTTGTCTTGTCACAAACATAAACACACATGTATATAAACACACATGTACATACACATAAACACACATGTAAATGCACACACATAAACACACATGCACATACACAGACATGTACATACACATAAACACACATGTAAATACACACACATAAACACACATGTAAATACACACACATAAACACACATGTACATACACACACATAAACACAAATGTAAATACACACACATAAACACACATGTAAATACACACACATAAACACACATGTAAATACACACACATAAACACACACATGTACATACACACACATAAACACACATGTAAATACTGTAGCAAAGCAGCCCTCGGAATCCCCACGGATTAACTGTCCTGTCTTTTCTTTCATTGCCAGAGGCCTTCAGAGACAAGCTTGTATCTAAAGCCTGGGTTAGAAAGAGGACTGGGTTAATACTGTTTTCTTTCAGATAAAAAGATGGCCCAAAGTGTCTTTGAAAACAGACTTCTACAATGGTCAAACACCACCCCCTGGTGGTCAAATGGACGAGTGACTCTATCCAATCATCAAAAGATTCAAGATTCAAGATTTTTATTCGTCACATACAAAATTATATACAGCATATATAACCAGCAGTGAAATGTGAGTCAGGTCCGCTCCATGGACAGTGCAATTATTAAGGAAAACAACACAGATGAAAATATACATAAATATAGCTATGTAAGAATGAAATAAAAGTAAACAATAAAAAATATAAGAAAAGAATATAAAAAATGTGTATTGTGGAATTAAATATAGAACGCAAAATAATGTACATGAATGTAAACTGTAGTCTTAAATATTAAAATGTACAGGGATGTACAATGTGCATATATGCATTTAGCTGTAGTCTTAAATATTAAGATACACAGGAAGGTGCAAGAAGCAAATGTGCAAAACAGGGTGACACTGTCAGTGTGTCTATGTGAGGTAGTGAATAAAATAAAGAGATAAGGTGAACATTAAGTGGAGGCATGAGGATGTTAAAAAGCTGGTTTAGAGTTCAAGAGCCTGATGGCCTGGGGGAAGAAACTCCTCCTGAGTCTCTCAGTTTTGCCATCAGGCTACGGTAGCGCTTACCAGATGGCAGCAAAGTGAAAATATGATTACTGGGGTGGGTGGAGTCTTTGATGATTTTTGCAGCTCTACTTCTGCAGCGTTTGTGGTTGATGTCCTGCAGAGAGGGGAGTGCAGACCCTGAAATGCGCTCAGCTAAGCGCACAACTCTCTGCAGGGCTTTGCAGTCTTTGACTGGAGCTGTTCCCATACCACACTGAGATACATTGAGTCAATACACTTTCTATAGCCCCAGAATAGAAAGTTTTCAGGATTGCTGGTGAGACCCTGAATTTCCTCAGCTGTCGCAGATGGTACAGTCTTTGCCTGGCTTTATTAACCTGTGTTTGAATGTGAGTAGTCCAAGTCAGGTCCTCAGAGATGTTTACACCAAGGTACTTAAAGCTACTCACCCTCTCCACAGGGGTCCCGCTTATCATGAGAGGAGTATAGGGCTGCTGCTGCCTCTTCCTGAAGTCCACAATCAGTTCTTTTGTTTTGCTCACATTCAGAGAGAGACAGTTGTCCTGGCACCATGATGTCAATTTCTCTACCTCATCCAAGTATGCGGTCTCATTATTGTTGTGAATGAGGCCCAGAACCACAGTATCATCAGCGAATTTGATAATGGATGTGGAGCTGTGCGAAGACACGCAGTAGTGTGTGTAGAGAGAGTAGAGCAGGGGACTCAGGACACAGCCCTGTGGGGCTCCTATGTTCAGGGTGATGGAGCTGGAGGTGTACTGGCCTAGTTTCACCACTTGAGGTCTGCCGGTGAGGAAATCAAGGATCTAGTCGCAGAGTGATGAATTCAGTCCGAGGTCTATGAGTTTGGAGGCTAGCTTTATGGGGACTATAGTATTAAAAGCTGAGCTATAGTCAATAAATAGCAGCCTTACATAGTTCCTGTTATTGCTGTCAATGTGTGTGAGAGAAGAGTGCAGGATGTGAGAGATGGCATCATCTGTGGATCTGTTTGGACGATAAGCAAACTGAAGAGGGTCAAAAGTATCCGGGATGGAGGAGCAGATGACGTTTTTAACCAGTCCCTCAAAGACCTTCATGACTATTGATGTGAGGGCAACTGGACGATAGTCATTCAGACAAGAGGGTTTATTGTTTTTAGGCACAGGGATGATGACCGATTTTTTGAATGAGGTGGGAACCACCGATGTAGCAAGAGACTCATTAAAAATGGATGTAAACAAACCAGCGAGCTGATCAGCGCAGGACCGCAGAACACGGCCAGAAATCCCATCAGGTCCAGCTGCTTTCCTTACATTCACTCGCTTTAGTGCCCTCCGAACCTCGTCCTCCGACACGGTGATCGCATGATGATCGCTGCTCTGACTGCTGCTCCCTGACGCGCTGATCGGCAGACTCACACTGCATCGATTGCTTTCAAAGCGGCCGTAGAAAGTGTTTAGCTCGTCAGCCAGCGACGGATCTGCTCTCACCACTGTAGAGGATTTATTTCCAAAGTCACAGATGGTCCTTAGTCCTTGCCACATGCGTCGGGAGTCATTTAGCTGGAAATGTGACTCTATGCGTTCCCTGTGTCTGTGTTTGGCGGCTCTTACTGCGCGTCGGAGAGCATAGCACGATGCTTTGTACTCGCTCATGTTTCCCGACAGAAGACCGGCATTGTAAGCAGCAGTGCGTTTGTTTACTGCTGCACGGATTGATCTGTCCACCCACGGTTTCTGATTGGAGAATGACCTTATAGTTAGTTATAGTTGTGTCCGTAGCTTGTTCGTCTAGCGTGTTTACAAAGCTTAACGCTACATCCGTGAACTCGCTGACGTCCAATGAGCTTGCGCGAAACATGACCTAGTCTACGTCATCAAGAGCCGCCTGTAACGCGTTGCTTTGATTGGGCAGACCAACGTCACCACCCTCTGCACCGGGGATCTTGAACGAGCCGTTGTTTATATTCGGTGTGAGGAAAATGGCGGCATGGTCCGATTTGCGAAGCCGGTAGTGAGCGAGCTTTGTAGGCATTCTTAAACTGAGTGTAGCAATGATCCAGTGTATTCGGTCCTCTGGTTGGACAGGATATGTGTTGATGAAAATTAGGCATGACTTGCCTGAGTTTGGCTTTGTTAAAGTCCCCAGCGATGATAATAGCAGCGTCGGGATGTTTGTTGATGTTGCCGCTGAGCGCATCGTGAAGCTCAGACAAAGCCAAGCCAGTGTCTGCTTGTGGAGGGATGTAAACAGCAGTTATAATGATCGATGAAAACTCCCGAGGCAGATAGAATGGGCGGCAAATAATGGATACATGTTCCAGATGAGGCGAGCAGGAGCGCGACAGAGTGGAGATATTCCTGGGGTCACACCATTTCTTGTTAATCATGAAACAAACTCCCCCACCCTTGGATTTGCCGGCCTCGGCTGTCCTGTCCATCCGTAAAACAGAGAAGTTTTCAGACGGCGTTACAGCAGCGTCCGGGACCAAGGGCGTGAGCCACGTTTCAGACAAACAAAGGATGTTACAGTCCCTAATGTCCCGTTGGAAGTTTATCCTGGCTCTAAGATCGTCCATCTTATTCTCCAGAGACTGGACATTGGCGAGCAAAATGCTCGGTAAAGGAGGGCTGTGTGCTCTTTTCCTCAGTCTGTTGCGAATCCCAGCGCGTTTCCCACAGTGTTTCTTGTTCCGTCGCCTTGGGTGGTTATTCAGGTAGCCATTGTACATCTCGGCGTTCCGGAGAATCTCAGATGGCCACGATGGGTTGGAGGATAAAGTGTCATGAAACAGGTCAGTGAAGCGGTGTCCAATGTCCAAAAGTATTTCCTTGTCGTATGTGATCAGTGCAGAGGTAATGTGTGTAAAAAGAGAAAGCAAAAGTAGGTAAAAAAGTTAATAAAAACATAATCTGAGCGGAGCGACCTGGACGGCGACCAGACTCAGCGGCGCCATCTTGAACTGTCAAAAGACAATTTCGTAATTATTACATTAAAGGAAAATGTATTTTTGATATTGTGTTTTATACTGTTCTTTTCCAGGATGTGGAGTTCTGACCAAATAACTTCTTATCCCATTTTGTGTGCAGTTTCCGTTTTGTTTTAATGAAATGTAATGAATGTTTCAACAATATTCTACATATTCATAATACTCTACCTGTTTTTTGTATAATCCTACAAGTATAAATTTTTTTGGTGTGTGTTATGAAAATATGGTGAAACAAAAGGAATGTTTTAAAAACTTTAGTTTAACTCAGTTTAAATGTCCCCAAGCCGGAAGAGCGCCCCCGGCTCAAAGGTGATAAAAGCTGGCTGTTAGCCAAAAATCGCTCTTGGCTTCCTGTTTCCTCGGACCCTGTGTCTACCGACAGTCTGCTCCCTGCGGGGACCACCCCTTCTTGGCAAAATCGCAAAAGCTTCGAGCTTCGTGTTAGCACAAGTAAGATTTTCTTTGTTCTTTGCCTGCTAAAGTGTCTGCTCTTCCCAAAAGAGCGCGCGCAGAAGCAAGTTTTTAAGCAGCAAAGCAACAGCTGAGAAATCTTTCATGGACATTGCAATAACCTAAACAAACTCAAACTTTTACCCGGTACCCGGAGGCCCAGGCAGTGCTAACTTGGACAGCAACAGGACGCCCTCTCTCTTCCCGGGCTGCAAACCCCAATGTGTAGAACGCTCCTCAGTACGCGACGAAACTTCTGGAAAACACCCAGGACTCTCGCCTCGGACCCCTGAGGCCCACCAAACCGGGCCAGCCCCGCTGACTACAGAGTAAGTCCGCACATGACATACAACAGCCTTAGTGTCGTTAAATGTCCTCTGCCCAAACTATAGCCGAAACCACCATCTCCTCCTCCGTTAAAAGCCCCTTTTAGCTTCCATCATTTAGATTAACATGTCTAAACATTCCTTTGGAAACAAACCATCTGAAAGCAAATATTTATCCCTGTGTATTCCCTGTGTTCATTTCTGTGTCTTGTCAATTCCTTTCCCTGTTCCAATGTTATTTACCATTATAGATTTGTGTAATTTTTGATAAAATCACATTCAAGACAATAATGTTTCTCTGTTTATATTAAGAAATGTTCGAAAACTAGGATAATTCTCTTTCTTTCAGATTAATGAGAATAGATTAAACAGTTTCTCTGGACCTGTTGAAAACCAGGGTGGTGCCCTTTTAATCAGAAATTAATTTTAATGAATTAATATTAATATCAAAATTAATTATTAAAATTATTAAAATTAATCTTCGTACCCTCGTACGCTACAATACACACACTAAAACACACATGTACATACACACACATAAACACACATGTGAATACACACACATAAACACACATGTAAATACACACACATAAACACACATGTAAATACACACACATAAACACACATATAAATACACACACATAAACACACGTACATTCACATATAAACACACATGTACATACACACATAAACTCACATGTACATACACACACATAAACACACATGTAAATACACACACATAAACTCACATGTACATAAACACACATGTAAATACACACACATAAACACATGTAAATACACACACATTAACACATGTACATACACACACATAAACACACATGTAAATGCACACACATAAACACACATGTAAATACACACACATAAACAAACATTTAAATGAACACGCATAAACACACATATACATACACATATAAACATACATGTACATACACACACATAAACACACATGTACATACACACACACAAATACACATGTAAATACACACACATAAACACACACATGTACATACACACACACACATAAACACACATGTACATACACACACAAAAAACACACATGTAAATACACACACATAAACACACATGTAAATACACACACATTAACACACATGTAAATACACACACATTAACACACATGTAAAAACACACACATTAACACACATGTAAATACACACACATAAACACACATATTAATAAACACACATAAACACACATGTAAATACACACACATAAACACACACATGTACATACACACATAAACACACATGTAAATACACAAACATAAACACACACATGTACATACACACACAAAAACACACATGTAAATACACACACATAAACATACATGTAAATACACACACATAAACACACATGTAAATACACACACATTAACACACATGTAAATACACACACATAAACACACATGTAAATACACACACATAAACACACATATTAATAAACACACATAAACACACATGTAAATACACACACATAAACACACACATGTACATACACACATAAACACACATGTAAATACACAAACATAAACACACACATGTACATACACACACATAAACACACATGTAAATACACACACATAAACACACATGTAAATACACACACATAAACACACATGTACATACGCACACATAAACACACATGTAAATACACACACATAAACACACATGTTAATACACACACATAAAGACAAACACGGACACATGAGACACACATCTACAGAGGAGGATGTGCTTTTGGTTTATGAGAAGAAAATAATGAGTAGTCTGTTAAAGAACAGATATTGTATTGTATTTTTTGTGACACGGCAGCGTGAAACTTAAAGATTTGAAAAAGTTAAAAGATCCAAACCCTTGGATCCAAAATAAAAATAGTGAGTGATGTTTTGCGAAACAATTTTGTTGTAATTGGAAGAATTTATAATATATATATATCTTTATAGTTGGGCCATAAGCTCACATTTAAAAGAAAACAACAAGTAAAGAAAAGGAACAATTTGAGTATTTCTCTGGTTTGGTTCTGACAAAGTGTTGGAGAAAGTGGATTCAAAACAACCACTGTTTGGATTCATGAGAAATGTTTAAACACAAGATAACATTCTATGTAAGTCAAGGTAACAGGGGACTGTTATAATAATTGTTGTGCACGTCATACCAAGACGTCTCAGAATAACCAAGTTTCTGTTTTTAGGTTGAATGCAGAAAGCTATAAAGTCCTTATAAAGTAATGGTTTTATAGTACCTGTTTTTGAGCTTAGTGCGGAAAGATAATTCCTTATATGTACGTTTTTCTGTAATGAGAAAACTAACTGTTTTGCACTCACCCCTGCTTGGCTGGGTGCGACAGGATGTATGCTTTGTTGTAAATTCTGTGTGTTTCAATAAAAGCACTGGAGAGGCAGGTGGCCCGTTGGAGAATTCCGTGAACGGAGGTGGTGGAAGTCGTCCCTGTGTTCAGGCGCCACATGTCTGTCTCCCCCATTGGAGAATTCCGTAAACGGAGGTGGTGGAAGTCGTCCCTGTGTTTCAGGCGCCACATGTCTGTCTCTCCGTAAAAAGCTTACAGCTGAGTCTGACTATTTTATTTAATTTACGATTGGTTAAAGGTTGATCTCCAGAGGAATCTGTTTATCTATACACTGTTTTGTGTAGTGATTCCCTGACAGAAACTTGTCCTTCAAGCCGGATGGAGAGACGTTCCCGAGGAGGATAATTGACGACGGCTGAATGAGTCCCTGGCCAGGGCACCTAAGACCACCTTTCCACGTGGCCGGCTGGTCCTCCTTATCCTCATCGGTGGACAAACCTCCATCCTGTACTGGACTGTCCAGCGAACCACCTTTTTCAGCTTCTTCCCTCACGTAGGCGCTACAGGTCACTCTCTACCAAGACCAAACGCTTCACAAACAGCTTTTACCCCATAGCTATTAGGACTCTGAACTACTCTCTTTAGTCTAGCCTCTCCTCTTACACACTAAGAATGGTTATGTAAACACTGTATCTGTATTGCTACATGTTGTGAAGTATATTGTCTAATTGTTGTTTGTAAGTGTATGATGGTGTAGAGCTTAAACATACTGTACCGAAAACAAATTCCACCGGCATTGTCGTGTGGCTAAATAAATAAATAATCTAATCCGAACGTGAATGGAGACAACCATATAAAAGTCAGACTAGGGAATGAATGAATAGAGAAGAGTGTTTGTGAGTGAGTTTGGTGGAGTAAATTCATCAGACCAATACCTGGTCAAGGCTTTACAACCCTTGATTAGGCATTAAAGTGGGTAAAGGAGGTCCACATTAGGGTCTTTCAAAGAGAATAACTTAAAGGAATATTCTGTGGTGAAAACTTATAACTAACTCTCCCTAGAAGATTGTGGTCATAAGGACGGAATATTTAACCTGAAACAGTGTTCTCTGAGAAAACCACAATGGCATCAAGAGATTCAAAAATAGTAAGAGCTAAAGTTCGTGGAGTCCCAACGGACGCGGAATTCATGAAAACTAACTTCCCACCGTCAGTAAAGTATCTAACCAAATGTAAAAAGAGGTATTGGTTTAGTGGGAAATTAGAATTAAATAAAGTAAGGAGAATTAAGACCAATCTCAGACACCATGACCAGTTAAAAGGGCGTTCGCCCTCCAACCCAGGAAAACAATTGTTCACTGCGTGTGAAGCAGTGAGAGAGAAAAAGCCCACAAGAAGTGACGGGGCTTATACTGAGAATTATTGACCTAATGAGTTAAAGATAAAAGGTGTGTGTGAGAGAATAAATGTGTTATGAATGGGCCATTGTTGGATGAAGAATGAGTCTAATGATGTGAATCAGAACAAAAGTAATGGTTTTGCGTTTAAAGAAAGTTTGAACAACATGAGAGAGAAAGGTAGCTTCCATAAGCTATTTTTCTAGTTTGAGAAAACAGAAGTAGAGAAGAGATTTTAAAAGAAGTACACACATGTACTTCAAAACACTAATCATTTGAATTTTGTATAAATGTTTTCTGCGAGCATCTAGGTCTCGGCCTCCTCCCTCCGGAAAACAGTGCCCTCTCCAAACTTCCTCTGCACCCCACCTCCCACCTGTTTTTTTTTTGTCTGAAAAGAAGCTGCAGACAGACAAGCAGCAGCAACACGGTAAGATAAACGAATTCAGACAAACGTTTATTTTTAATTTTGATCTACTGAGATTGACCAAAAAGGTATTTGTAAAGTGTGTTTGTAAATTGGATGAAACTTGAAATTAATATGAATGTAAATTGCCATTGAGACGAGAGCGAGGTGGAGGTGGGCGTGGCAGACGAGAGGGCACTGAGAGGAGAGGGAGGAGGCCGAAACTAGGTCCAGACGAGAGACGAGAGGAGAATGACCTCATGACTGACCGCTTCAACTTAGGTCAGGTACATAAACACACAAATACACATAAAGACACATGTAAATACACACACATAAACACAAATGTAAATACACACATATAAAGACACAAACACAAACACGGACACGTGAGACACACATCTACAGAGGAGGATGTGCTTTTGGTTTATGAAAGAAAATAATGAGTATTCTGTTAAAGAACAGAGTTGGTATTGTATTTTATGTGACACGGCAATGTGAACTTAAAGGTTTGAAGAAGTTAAAGAGCCAACACTTGGATCCAAAATAAAAATAGTAATTGATGTTTTGCTAAACAATTTTGTGTATCTATTAGTACAAGAACTAATAGAGGTCCTTAATATCAGTGTGGTTCCAAACACACGCTCCCTGTTACCTCACTGTTCCAATTGGATCCCTCTCATTCACACACATGTATTCCGTCTTGCTGCGACTAACCTTCATTCCTCTTCTCTCCAGAGCAAACCTTCACCTCTCTAGACTTTCCTCCACCTGCTCCCTGCTCTCACTACAGATCACAATGTCATCAGCAAACATCATAGTCCATGGAGATTCCTGTCTGACCTCGACTGTCAGTCTGTCCATCACCACCGCAAACAAGAAGGGGCTCAGAACTGATCCTTTAATGTGAACCCCTCTGTCACACCTACCACACACCTTACTGCTGTCCTACTGCTCTCGTACATATCTCCTGCACCACTCTAACATACTTCTCTGCCACTCCAGATCTCCTCAATGCAGCTCTTTTTGACCCTCTCTGTACATTTCCATCAACATCCTCAAAGTAAATATTACATCTGTAGTGCTCTTTGTTGGCAAGAAAACATACTGCTGCTCACAGATGCTCACTTCTCCTCTTAGCCTAGCTTCCACTACTCTTTTCTTGAGTTTACCTTGAGTCTCAGTTCTTCAGCTTCATATACAATTTATTGTTCCTTATGGCTGATTCTGTTGCTGTAATGAGGTCTACTATGAGGTTTTTTTTTTTTTTTAAATAGAAAACGTCAAGTTCAGAGGTAACTTCTACAGCCAAAAACACGGCTGTGCCATGGGATCACTTGGATCCTTGATTGTGGCTAACCTGTACATGGAGGAAGTGGAAAACAGAGCTCTGGTCTCTTTCTCAGGTGCAGTGCCCAGTGACTGGTTCAGATATGTTGATGACACGTGAAGTAGAAGCCTTCACAGAACACATCAATGCAGTGGACATGAACATCAAGTTTAGCCGTGAAGCCTCCCCTTGAACATTGTTAAAGTTGAGGTTGTTCCAGATTTCTGCTGCTGAAACTAAACACTGCTTCACCCTGTTTAGTTCTAACTCTGGTCTCAAGCAGAAGGCCTGTCCCAGATGTTCTCAAAGTCCGAGGAGGTTCAAAAGCAACTAGCATGTCAGAAATATTTTCTGGTGCTAAACCACAGGATGTCACACACTCCGGGCGGATAGAACACTAGATGGCTGTTCTATCCGCCATAAGGACTCCTCTCATCCCGCCCATAGACTGTTCTCTCTCTTGCCCTCCGGCAGGCGTTTCAGGTGCTTCAAGACCAGGACCAGCAGACTGAAGAACAGTTTTTTCCCCAGTGCTGTCTCTTTATTGAACTCTGCTACCCGCTGATTCCTTTGCCCCTCATATACTGCCACAATCTTGTCACAGCTGTGTATTAACAGGCCTAAAGGAAGCATGTAAAGATTGAATAATAGGGGTCTCAAGATGTGGAATGTCCCTGTGGAACCAATGTATAACACATCACCATCTAGATTGAGAGTGTTCAGATATGTCTGAACACATACACACGTGGACAAAAATGTTGGTACCCTTCGGTCAATGAAAGAAAAACTCACAATGGTCACAGAAAAAAACTTTATTCTGACAAAGTAATAATAAATAAAAATTCTATGAATGTTAACCAATGAAAGTCAGACATTGCTTTTCAACCATGCTTCAACGGAATTATTTTAAAAAATAAACTCATGGAACAAGCCTGGACAAAATTGATGGTACCCCTAACTTAATATTTTGTTGCACAACCTTTTGAGGCTATCACTGCAATCAGACGATTCCTGTAACTGTCAATGAGACTTCTGCACCTGCCAGCAGGTATTTTGGCCCACTCCTCATGAGCAAACTGCTCCAGTTGTTTCCGGTTTGAAGGGTGTCTTTTCCAGACGACATGTTTCAGCTCCTTCTAAAGATGCTCAATAGGATTGAGGTCAGGGCTCATAGAAGGCCACTTTAGAATAGTCCAATGTTTTCCTCTTAACCATTCTTGGGTGTTTTTAGCTGTGTTTTGGGTCATTGTCCTGTTGCAAGACCCATGACCTGCGACTGAGATCAAGCTGTCTGACACTGGCCAGCACATTTCTCTCTAGAATCCCTTGATAGTCTTCAGATTTCATTGTACCCTGCACAGATTCAAGACACCCTGTGCCAGATGCAGCAAAGCAGCCCCAGAACATAACAGAGCCTCCTCCATGTTTGACAGTAGGGACAGTGTTCTTTTCTTGATATGCTTCATTTTTCCGTCTGAACATAGAGCTGATGTGCCTTGGCAAAAGTTCCATTTTTGTCTCATCTGTCCATAGGACATTCTCCCAGAAGCTTTGTGGCTTGTCAACATGTAGTTTGACATATTCCAGTCTAGTTTTTTTATGATTTGTTTTCAACAATGGTGTCCTCCTTGGTCGTCTCCCATGTAGTCCACTTTGGCTCAAACAACGACGGATGGTGCGATCTGACACTGATGTTCCTTGAGCATGGAGTTCACCTTGGATCTCTTTAGAAGTCTTTTTGGGCTCTTTTGTTACCATTCGGATTATCCGTCTCTTTGATTTGTCATCAATTTTCCTCCTGCGGCCACGTCCAGGGAGGTTGGCTACAGTCCCATGCATCTTAAATTTCTGAATAATATGTGCAACTGTAGTCACAGGAACATCTAGCTGCTTGGAGATGGTCTTATAGCCTTTACCTTTATCATGCTTGTCTATAATTTTCTTTCTATTCTCCTGCAACAACTCTTTCCTTCGCTTCCTCTGGTCCATATTGAGTGTGGTACACACCATGTCACCAGACAACACAGTGACTACCAGATGCCCTATAAATAGGCCCACTGACTGATTACAAGATTGTGATGCTAACTAGTGCACACACCTTGAATTAACATGTCCATTTGGTCACATTATTTACAGGCTTTTCTAGGGGTACCATCAATTTTGTCCAGGCCTGTACCATGAGTTTATTTTTTAAAATAATTCTGTTGAAGCATGGTTGAAAAGCAATGTCTGACTTTCATTGGTTAACATTCATAGAATTTTTATTTATTATTACTTTTGTCAGAATAAAGTTTTTTCTGTGACCATTGTGAGTTTTTCTTTCATTGACCGAAGGGTACCAATATTTTTGTCCACGTGTGTATGTGTTTTCAGTGACCCAGGTTTCACTATTACCAATGTCATTAAACCTATGTCTAGACTGGCCGTGAGGGCGAGCAAATCATCATGATGCTATTTAGGCTTCTCGTGTTTAGATATTTCAGAGAAAAAGAGTAGTTATTTGTTTTAGGTGTAGTGCACATACAATTTAAAGGAACGAGAAAAGACCAGCCTTGGATGAGATTAGCACAGAGGTACGGAAAAGGCTAATCCAGCTTCGGAGAGCTGAGACCATACGGGAGAAACTGTGGGAGAAGCACCGAAAGAGGAAATCCTTTTTCAAATACCCCTTACAATTCACAGCAGACCAACTAGGAAAGCCTAAGGGTGGGACTCTGTCATGTGCAAAGGAGGAGATAGAAAACAGCGTGGCGGCTGCAGACTCTTCTAGAGGTATTCCTCTGGGTGAGTGTCCTTTCCAACTGCTGATTATTACACCACGCACCCCTTTTAACATGGCAGACTTCACCATAGACAAAGTGAGGGCAGTGGTAATAAAAGCAAGGGCGGGATCAGCCCCAGGACCATCAGGCACCACCTATAAAATATACAAATGCTGCCCACTGCTGCTGAAGAGGCTCTCAAAGCTCCTACAGACATTGTGGAAGAAGAAGCTGGAACCCGGGGCTCTGGACTGTCGCTGAGGGTTGCTTCGTGCCAAAAGAGTTAAATTCCACAAGACTCGATCAGTTCCGGGAGATTTCGCTGCTAGAAGAGGGGAAAATCTTCTGGTCCATCATTGCCAAAAGGCTAACAACATACCTGCTCGTTAATGAGTTCATCAATCCCAGTATCCAAAAAGGAGGCATACCAGGATATTCTGGCTGCCTGGAGCATACAACAGTAATTAGCCAGCTCATCAATGAAGCCAAGAGTAATAACAACACACTCTCTGTCGTCTGGCTGGACCTCGCTAAAGCTTACCCAAGTGTCCCTCACTAGCTAATCGGAAAGGCATTGAATCACTACCGTGTTCCATCAGAGGTAGTTAAGCTAGTTATGGCACACATGGATGCGCTGCAGATCAGGTTCACCGTGGGAAGTGTTACCACCAAATGGCAAAGGCTTGAGAAGAGCATCATGGCAGGATGCACAATTTCTGTGGCCCTGTTTATAGCAGCTATTAATTTGTTGCTAAAGGCAGGAGGAATGCAGTGCAGAGACCCAAAAGCAAAGGATGGCATGAGACACCCCGCTTGTCGTGCTTTCATGGATGATGTGACGGTGATGACTCCATCTATCCAGGGGACACAGTGGATCTTGAGGGCACTGGAAAAGATGGCAACATGGTCACGCCTGAAGTTTAAACCGGAAAAGTCAAGGAGCCTCAGTATCTTGAATGGGAAGCTAACAGGACACATCTTCAATATCCAAGGCTCTGAAATTCCAACAATCCAGGATCAAAATATCTGATGCCTGGGAAAGCAGTATGATAGCTCCTTAAAGGACAGCGGTAACCTCATTAATTACAAGGCCCAGCTGAAAACCTGGCTTAAGGCAATCGAGCACAGCCAACTACTCGGCAGGTTTAAAGTCTGGTGTTTTCAGTATGCCATTGTACCCCTGCTTCAATGGCCCTTCCTACTTTACGACTTTCCCATCTACCAGGTGGAAGGAATGGAAAGACTTTGCAGTAAGTTCTTGCGGAAGTGGCTGGGAGTCCCCCCATCTTTCAGTGCAATCAACCTGTACAGCAAGACCTCCAAGCTTCCCTTGCCAGTCTCATCAGTGGTTGAGGAGTTTAAAGCCAGGGCAGTCAGTACACTCCTTGCATCTAAAGACGGGAAAATGCGGCAGGAAGTGGAAGCCCCTGCAAGCAGTGATGGAAGCGGAATCCCACTTGAAACACCAGGGCATTGGCAGAAGGGCGATACAGATGGAGGCACGGCAAGGTCCTCACGGAAATTGCCAAATGGGTGGAACAGCGGCGAGTCAAGGCCAACAACAAGCAGGCCCATCTGCCTGAAGCCATAACTTTTGTGAGGGAAGGAGACAAGGCTCATAAGTCTGGCAAGGTGGTTAATAACCCACCCTCTATTTTGCAACAGGCTTCTGACTGGGAGTTGAGAGTGGACCTGAAGAGGAAGCTTGTCTTCCCACAAGAGGTGGCAGTGACCACTCTCCATCCAGATATGGTCCTATTATCTAAGAACACAAAAACCATCATAATTGCTGAGCTCACGGTGTCCTGGGAAGAGAGGCTAGCCACGTTTCACCAACTGAAAAAAGCCAAGTACCAAGGCCTGGTCGTAGTTCTAAAAGGTTGGTACGCAACCAGCTATCCCATTGAAGTCGACTGCCGTGGGTTCCCAGCCAAATCAGTGCGCCTCTTCCTCCAGAGGATGGGCCTGGAGCCTAAACAGCTGAAGAAAGCCATCAGGGACATAGCTGCAGCAGCCGAGTCCAGTTCAAGATGGCATTGGCTGAAGAGAGCCCACAGTTGGAACTCTTCTGCATGTGAAGGCTAATCAGTCTTCGCTGCCCTACTCATGCGAGGTGTTAAGGTTAAGGGGCGAAACACCTGAGACCCTGAGATCCCTGCTGACGATGCGGAAGGGTCCCAACAATGTGGATGCTCCAAGGAATACTCTCGGAAGATGATCTGCATCACCATAAGTGTAGTTCTTGTGGCAAAGCATTTCCAATGTTTACTTCACCCTAGCTTTTTGAAACAATGCTGTTCAAGTATTCTTTCTAAAAGCTGACCTAGTTTAAGAATGTTTAATTTTTTTTTTTATTCTAAATGTTAGAATCCTCTTGGACACATTTGTAAATATGGTTTATAAAATTTGCACGTCAGATTTCCGATACTTGCGTTTAATGTGCGTTGATGATGTGACTCTTGATAAAGCTACAGTAAAAGGTGAAGGGTGTGTAAACAGAAGATTTAAAACAAAACAGTGCAGGATCAAGACCAATTACAGTTAAGTGTAGTGTCACATGTTTCCCATTTATGCATGTCAGGTTAGTTTTACAATCCATTAAAGATGAATTGATATAATATTATGCTTCAATTTTAAGTCTTGTGCTCAACAGAAGGCATCACAATCTAATGAATGCACAGCTTTTTTTTGTCAGTTTATTTACAACATGTGGCTGATCTGAGCCCGTGACCAGAAAGAGCAACCCATTACAACTTCATTTACTTTTTCACGACAGTTTTCTGTAACACCAAAGATCACAAGGCAGTTTTGTCTTGAGTACTGCGCTTGCTCGTCTAGATTGTATTCGATGTCATTATATATACATATTTTTATAATATTATATTTTTTGTAGTTCATCCAGTTTTTCGGCAGTGTGTTTGAATTTGTATTTCAGGGAGTCCTTTACGGATTTCGTGATGGAGTCAGTGATGGTTTCAATTAGAGAATTAATATGTATTTTGCTAATTTGACAGATGAATTTACAGTCTTGAAATAGTTTATCTAACTGTTACAGCAAACAGCAGTCAAATCAATTATTAGTATGTTTTTTTTACTACTATCCCTGTTCCCCTTGGGTTCATCCTAAGGGGTTAAATGCGGGGGCATTCTTTTCTCTAAATACTGTCTAACTCTATTTCTACTTCATCCACAGAAGAGACCAATCTTGGTTCTCATCTTGAGGTTCTATAACTATGTGATACTTTGAGGTGTTAGACATATTTTTCTTGTTAAGTTTCATTCTGTAAACCTTTGTTAACCATTTGATAAACTCCTAGTTCAAAACTAGGTTAATGACATTTTCAATAACCAGGCCATTTTTTAAACCCCCACCAGCCTTTCCAATCGGCACAGAGGTCTGATTTAAAGACCGCCGGACAAAAGCTGTCTTGGTCCACTCCAGGTTTTCGACTTCTGCAATTTCTCGACATCCATACATAAGCCTAAGGCAAGACCTCTACCAAAATCCTCCATAAATAGGTGGGACTGTCTTGAGGGATAGCACTCACTGGAGGAGTCACACACTCGGGGCCCATTTTACAGACAGATCGGTTTTAGGATTATATCAGGCTTTAACCAATCGACTTGCAATCAGGCCTGGCATCCACCTACAGTGATCTGTCAGCCGCAAAATTCATTAATATGTAGAGCCGAGTAGTGTTTTAGAGTTTCATAAAAATAGGAAATATCAGGGAAGAAGCCTTTATAGAAGAGGTGACGCACATTGTAACTGACCGCTTGACCATTATTGACCTTCGCAAAAGAGATGAACCCGAAGTAAAGCACACAGAGGGCATGGAACATGCATTATTGTCTTTCCCAAACTGACCTTCTCCACATAAACATCATCGAAGCGGTACCAGGTCTGGTCCTCACTGGCTTGAATGGTGGCTGTGTAATGTCCTCCTGCCAGGTTGCCATGGTGGTCCACTACACCACAGAGAGAATAGCTCTGACCCTGTAGAGACAGACTGTGTCAGAAGAGCACATGTTTAAGAATAAAACCATTAAAGACATCCTGCTCTTGCCTTTATCTCTAATGTCTCTGAGAAATCCACCTCATGGGTTGACTTAGAACATTGGATGGTGTCCAAGTTGAACCTCTTCAGAAGCAGAACCAAAACTTGAGGAGGTTTCGTTATTTCAAATTTCTGAAAACACAGGAGACGTTCCGTCAGTAGATATTTAAATATTAAAGAAAATGCATTTCTACAACTTACACATTTTGCATCTGTTGTCTTTCCACAGTCTGTGCAGTGAACAATGAAGGTTTTCTCAGTAAACATCCTGTTAAAGGCCTCCCTCTATGAAAACAGGTAAGGTTAGTTTGAACAGAGTTAAAACACTCACACAACCTGAAGTGTACGAACCACACTGTTGATTTCAAAGATAGGCAGAGGAAGAGTCCAGAACAGGGACGGCTCCTCTATAATGCAGTGGCCATTATAGCATTCAGTTTTATTCATCTGTTCTCCACGGAAAGTCTCAGAGGCCTTTTGGCTCATTTCATTTAAAATGAGTTCCAGGTATTGAGCAGCATCACGTTGTGTCCCAACTATAAATGAAACATGAAATGAATCTCTTCCAGAGGCCTGATTATTCCTGAAGGATTTGATCTTGACTTACCATCTTCGATCTTAAGGTGTTTGGTGATGTTCTTTGTTTCACATTTATGTTCCTTCAGATTTTCAAACAGTTCTTTCAGAACTCGATCTGTGGGATTTGAAGTCTGCAGTTCTGTGTGGAACTCTGGAGTCATGAAGAGAACCTGCAGGACACTGTTGAGATAACAGGTCGCTCCTTGGTTTATTAGGCCATGTGGAACTGGAAGACATAAAAATGGAAATGAATATAAATAAATATATCAATTGATCAAAGATAACACATTTCTAAATAAACCAAATGTTTTGTTATGATAATTGTTATTGTTGCTTTTGAGGTGTGTGCATGAGCATGTCATGACAGGCTAGACTGTGCAGTAGGCTAATGCAGTGAGCATTATGAAGACTATGAAATGTATCGGAGCTGTGGGCGCAAAGTCTCCCGTGCCTGTTGTGGCGGCAATCCCCAAACCCCGTTGGTGGACATCGAAAGTAAGGGATGCCGTCAAGCTGAAGAAGGAGACCTATCGAGCCTGGTTGGCTTGTGGGACTCCTGAGGCAGCTGATAGGTACCGGCAGGACAAGCGGGCTGCAGCCCAGGTGGTTGTGGAGGAAAAAACCCGGGTCTGGGAAGGGTTTGGTGAGGCCATGGAGAAGGATTTTCAGTCAGCCTCAAAGAAATACTGGGTCTGTATGGTGTGTAGCACATCAGGCTTCAAGACACGCCATTTGCAGGCTCTCCTAGTAGAGGGAGACCTAGCAATCAAAATAGTCTCTCCAACAGGGGCTGGGAGCCCAATGTATCTTAAATTGGTCCCCCTCAGGGGCCAAATGTGAAGTTTCCAGAGCTCGGGCCTGGGATAAAACACTGTCCCCTGTGCCTGACAAAGGAGATCCCGCATGGTCAGAATCGCCCATGGCGAGCCGTCGAGGAGAAATATTAGGTCTGAAAACCATACTCTGGTCGGCCAATGTGGCACTACTAGTAAGAGGTGTGACCCGTGTTGACAGACCTTCGCCAGGGCTCCCGAGAGCCGAGTCACCGGTGAAACGCATCATGGCGCAGTCTGGGCCACGTATGAGCCATTGCGTCCAGACCCAGGGGAGCTGGAGAAGTCAGAGAGAAGTAGAGGGGACATTGTGCTATCTACTGTAAAGCACAGAGGTCCACCTCTGCTTCGTCTTCCCCCGATTTGGCTCACTAGTTTGAGATGAAGTTTCCAGTCCCCCGTGTCGCAGCCTATCTGGACAATAAATCTGCCTCTCCCTTCGTGTGCCCAGGGATATGAATCCCCCTGAGGGACAGGACCTTGTCCTGAGCTTAAAGCAGAACCTGCTTGTTCAAGGGGCACGAACGCAGTCCACCCTGACGATTTAATTAAGAGACCACCGCTGTGCTGTCTACTTGCACTAGGACATGGTAGCCCCTTAGCTGCTGGAGGAAGTATTTCAGAGCCAGAAATAAAGCCTTCATCTTGAGGCAATTGATGTGTCATGCGAGAAGATTGCCTCTCTATATCCCTTGGGCTGGTCGGCCATCTAAGACAGCGCCCCAGCCCGTGAGGGATGCATCTGTCGTTAGCATCATGCGACGACAACATGAACCTAGATTGGGAACCAAAATGAGAAAATGGGGTCTGAACCACATAGATAGGATACGAAGCTCTCAGCATGTAACCTTATCTGCTTCAGGGGGTTGGCTCTTGGTTGAAACCCCCTGGATCTGCGCCACCGCTGAAACGGTATCATGCGCTGGAGCCCCAAAGGTATCACCGTGGATGCAGATGCCATAAGACTCAATATTCTTTGGAAAGGCAAGGCAAGGCAAGGCAAATTTATTTATATAGCACAATTCATACACTGGGTAGCTAAAAGTGCTTTACAAGAATAAAAGTCAATTTACAAGATTTAGATTAAGAAACATAAGAAAAATTAAAAAACATTTTAAAAGAAGAGTGCAGATTAAATAACACTTTAAGTTGTAGTGTAGGCGGAGCTAAAGAGGAAGGTGTTTAACCTCCCCTTGAACATTGTTAAAGTTGAAGCTGTTCCAGATTTTTGCTGCATGAAACTTAAACGCTGCTTCACCTTGTTTAGTTCAAACTCTGGGCACAAGCAAAAGGCCTGTCCCAGATGTTCTCAGAGTCCGAGGAGGTTCATAAGCAACTAGCATGTCAGAAATATATTCTGGTGCTAAACCATTAAGACACTTGTAAACCAGCAGTGCTGTTTTAAAGTCTATTCTCTTAGCAACAGGAAGCCAGTACAGAGATTTTAAAACTGGCGTAATATGGTTGTACTTCCTGGTTTTGGTTAGAACCCGAGCAGCAGCGTTCTGAATAAGCTGCAGCTGTCTTAACCCTCGTTTTGAGAGACCAAAAGAAAGAAGAAAGAAGTGCACAGTCACTTCCTGGCCTTGCCTGATAGCCTTGAGGGTAGTTAGAATGGACTCGACACGTGCAGGAGACAGATGTGTCTGCATCTCGGTTGAGTCCCAAACAACCCCTAGATATGTTGTACTCTGCGCAGCAGAGAGAACACTCTACTTGGCGCTGAGCCTCAACCGTAGAGATTTGAGACGAGCTAGGCCGACACTAGGCGCTAGCTCCTGAGACTGAGTTAATATAAGCCAGTTGTCTATATAATTCAAAATGCGGATGTCCTGGAGTTGCAGAGGAGCCAAGGCTGCATCCATGCATTTTGTATATGTACGGGGTGACAAGGCCAGGCTGAACGTAAGAACCCAATATTGGTACGCTTCGCCCTCGAAAGCGAACCTCAGGATCTTTCTGTGCTGTGGCAGGATTTCTATGTGAAAATATGCATCCTTTAGATCGATGGTCATAAACCAGTCGCCTAATCGGATCTGGGAGACATATTTATTGTGAGCATTTTGAATTGTTATGCTTTGAGGTAGCGGTTTAACCCACAAAAGTCTAAAATCGGGCGCAGCCTCGTTTTTTTTTTTTTTTTTTTTTTAAATACCGGCTGTAAACCCGGATTGTCTGGTGGGGGAAAACTTCCTATAGCCCCTTGGTCCAGCAGAACCTGCAGTTCCTGTTCTTTCTTCTTGTCAATACATGTGCTCGTCCTGGTTTCACAGAAGTGGAGACCACGCCGTTGAAACGCGGAGGACGATAGGCAAACTGAATCCTGTAGCCACTTGTCACAGTCTTCATTATCCACGGGGAGATATTCGTCAGTAGCACCCATTCTGCCAGTTTAATTTTGCAGTAGGATGTAAGACACCCGCCGTCCTGAACCAAGGCTGGAGACAGCCGGAAACTTAACATTGTGCTGGAGACCACTGCTCCCCGAAACGCCAGTGGCGGCAGAGAAAAACAGCAGGCTCCTGAGGATGCCAACATGGAGTCTTTATTCTCCGTTGTATTTTGTCGCGCCCCACCCATGGGGTTTGGGGGCGTGCCACACTCTCCTACTTGGCCATTGCACAGACCTGTTTTGAGTGTTTAGAGGGGGCCCTGCTCCTGCGGCCACCCAATATTGGCGCCCGCAGAAGCCAGGGATGAGGCGTCATCAACATGCTCGCGGGAAGCGCCCGAGCTTCACTCTCTGATCCCCACGCCACACCCAGATCGCACCTGACCCTCATGCACACCAAACAAAACATGGTTCTCATCATCAGAAATGAGCCTCTGGCACGGAGGAGATTAGATTAGATTAGATTCAACTTTATTGTCATTACACAAGTACAAGGCAACGAAATGCAGTTTAGGTCTAACCAGAAGTGCAATAGCAGCAAGTGCAGGATATATACAATGGTTGCATACGTGCAGGATATGGAGATGTACAGGATTTACAGGTAATATGTACAATGAATATAAATATACAGATGGTTATTACTATAACAGGTGAGTGTGTGCCATAAATATAATTACAGGTGTCTCTTTCTATAAACAGCATTTACAGGTGAATATGTACTATAAATGTAAATGTAATATACATATGTCTCCAACTATAAACATAATTTTACAGGTAGATGTACACAATTGTATGTTAGCTTAAGGTAAGCAGTAGATTTAAGGTAGTGCAATGAGCATGGACAGTGCAAATAAGTATGATGTGAAATGTAAACAGTTGGTACTGTATGAACAGTTGGTAGCTAAGGTGCAGTAGTGCAAGGGTAGTGGGATGGTGGGGGATGAGAGGAGAGTCTGTGAGGGGAGTGGCATGGTAGGGGGTAGAAGAGTCTATGAGGGTAGTGGGATGGTGGGGATGAGAGGAGAGTCTGTGAGGGAGTGGGATGGTGGGGGTAGAAGAGTCTATGAGGGTAGTGGGATGGTGGGGGTGGGAGGAGAGTCTGTGAGGGGAGTGGGATGGTGGGGATGAGAGGAGAGTCTGTGAGGGGAGTGGGATGGTGGGGGTAGAAGAGTCTATTAGGGTAGTGGGATGGTGGGGGTAGAAGAGTCTATGAGGGTAGTGGGGTGGTGGGGATGAGAGGAGAGTCTGTGAGGGGAGTGGTGGGGGTAGAAGAGTCTATGAGGGTAGTGGATGTGGGGATGAGAGGAGAGTCTGTGAGGGAGTGGGCTGGTGGGGGTAGAAGAGTCTATGAGGGTAGTTGGGTGGTGGGGATGAGAGGAGAGTCTGTGAGGGGAGTGGATGGTGGGGGTAGAAGAGTCTATGAGGGTAGTGGGATGTGGGGATGAGAGGAGAGTCTGTGAGGGAGTGGGCTGGTGGGGTAGAAGAGTCTATGAGGGTAGTTGGGTGGTGGGGGAGAGGAGAGTCTGTGAGGGGAGTGGGATGGTGGGGGTAGAAGAGTCTATGAGGGTAGTGGGATGGTGGGGGTAGAAGAGTCTGTGAGGGTAGTGGGATGGTGGGGATGAGAGGAGAGTCTGTGAGGGAGTGGGATGGTGAGGGGAGTGGGATGGTGGGGATGAGAGGAGAGTCTGTGAGGGGAGTGGGATGGTGGGGTAGAAGAGTCTATGAGGGTAGTGGGATGGTGGGGGTGGAGGAGAGTCTGTGAGGGGAGTGGGATGGTGGGGGGTAGAAGAGTCTATGAGGGTAGTGGGATGGTGGGGATGAGAGGAGAGTCTGTGAGGGGAGTGGGGATGGTGGGGGTAGAAGAGTCTATGAGGGTAGTGGGATGGTGGGGGTGAGAGGAGAGTCTGTGAGGGAGTGGCATGGTGGGGGTGAGAGAGAGTCTATGAGAGGAGTGGGTCAGCAAGGGTTAGAGTTCAGTAAAGAGACAGCTCTGGGGAAGAAACTGTTCTTTAGTCTGCTGGTTCTAGTCCGGAGGCACCTGAAACGCCTGCCGGAGGGGAGGAGGGAGAACAGTCTGGGAGCACTTTCCTTTTGAGCTTAGCCATAGTTTTTAAGCGCTCTTAAATATATCTAAGAACGGTCTTACTTTATTGCAGCGAGTAGGTTGCCCACACTTCACACAAAAGCGTTCTGAAGACAAAGAAACCTGAAGACGCTTCCGGTTTTAACCAAGTGGAGGGTTAGGGTTAGATTTTGTGAGCTCCTCAGCCACCTGAGAGAGTCTTCTGCCATCCATTTAAGTGCATCGTGAGTGAAATTAAAGGTGCATAACGTGTAGAGCAGGATTTTGTGATTTACTGTGTGTTTAAATCTAAAAATACAGCACCAACAACCCCACCTCGGTCCAGCAGTACTCTGATGTTTTCAACGAGATAGCAGGTAGCTCTCTCTGTTGAGTAATTGGCTCTAAAGCCTGCATTTGATGAAGGACATAGGGTGTGGTGTTTATATGATTAGTTAAAGTTTTGCCACAAGTTTTTTCCTACTTTTTGACACACAAGGAAGTATACTGATAAGTCTGTAGTTTGCCAGGGACTGAGGATCTCCACTTTTGAAAATTGGGACTACAACAGATGATTTCCAGAGGCTAGGGAACATGCTTTGTGAAAAGGACAAATTTATTATTTTACTAATGGGGGGTGTAATGGATGTGCTAAGCTCCTTGAGCATAACTGCATCCAGACCAAAGATGTCTTTGCATCGGGAGGGTCTGAGTGACTTAATGGTCTGTGATACCTCTGTTTCAGTCACACTTATTAAACTGAAACCTGCTGCGCTGGTATCAACCGAATATAAAGGCCTACTTGTAGTTACTGGTGTAAAGGTTTTTGCTATTTTGGCTACAGAGTGGATGAAGTAGCTAATGAAGGCTTCAGCTATGACTGGTGAATTATTTGTTAGTTGGTTGTTTATTTTGATTTGTAACACTGCTTGTTCTTTAGGGTAATTGCCTGTCATTTTCTTTAGCTGGTTCCATATAGTTTTAGAGTTTCCATTGGATTTATCAATTATAGAGAGAAAGAAATCAGCTTTTGCTTTCCTTATGGATTTTACTACTTTATTTCTTAACACCGTGTATTGTAATCGCGCAAGTTATTTTTAAAGCATTGTCTCGTTCTTTCATGAGTTTTAAGATATCTGAATTTACCCAAGGGACAGAGTTTTTATGCTGTTTGTGTTGATGAATTTTCTTATTGTCATTTCTAATTTTTTGTGAAATGTTTGGCTGTTCTTTTTACAGTTGTGGGCAATATTTCATTGAATTTGGTGAGCTGCATCTACAAAGTTTTGATATTTATTCTTAGGAATTTCAGTGGTTTCATTTTTCTTTATAAAGGGGTGGAAGCGTTTCTTGGTGAGTTTTCTTGCCATAAGATTAAGATTATGATCAGATAAACCTGTCAACATATTAAAAGATTTCACAATTCGTTCTGATCTATTGGTAAATATGAGGTCAGTTTGTGTCCTGGTGGTCTTAGTCATTCTGGTTGGCCCACAGACTATTTGTGTTAGGTCAAACTTATCTGTGATCTCTTTGAGCTTTTTTCTAGAAGCTGCATCCTCCCAATTGATGTTCAAATCCCCCATTATGATAACTTCTTTGTTGAAGTCACACTCTTAACATATTCACAAAATGTTCATAGAAGCTGATCTGTGGCAACAGCGGATGTTCAGACCTAAACATTCTAATTGCTTACAGTTTGACCACTGGATTGTATTACACATTAATTAATTTTTTTTATGTAAACCATAACTCCCCCTCCAGCTTTATCCATCCATCTTCTACCGCTTATCCGGGGCCGGGTCGCGGGGGCAGCAGTCTAAGCAGAGACGCCCAGACTTCCCTCTCCCCAGACACTTCCTCCAGCTCTTCCGGGGGGATACCGAGGCGTTCCCAGGCCAGCCGAGAGACATAGTCCCTCCAGCGTGTCCTAGGTCTTCCCCGGGGTCTCCTCATGGTGGGACATGCCCGAAACACCTCCCTAGGGAGGCGTCCAGGAGGCATCCGAAACAGATGCCCGAGCCACCTCAGCTGGCTCCTCTCGATGTGGAGGAGCAGCGGCTCTACTTTGAGCTCCTCCCGAGTGACCGAGCTCCACTCGGTCACTCGGTCACCCTCCAGCTTTAGAACTTTCTCTATCTCTCCTAAACATGTTATATCCAGAAATATTCACGGCTGCTGCTGGAGCATTTTGTTTGAGCCAGGTTTCTGATAAGCATAGGAAGTCAAGATTTAAATCCATTAACAGATGTTGTATTTGTTCACTTTTAGGCAGAAAACTTCTTATGTTCAGATGGCCACCTAAAATACCCTTTGGTTTAGCCACGGGGTCCCATTCTGTTTGTGAGTGATAGACAGTCTGAAATACCCCCCACTTCTGGTTCTCAGCTATTCCACGATTTAGCCACTTCCTGTTTACATAGTTACCATGGGTACGCGTGAGGCGGTTAGCTTTAGTTCTCGACCATCTCTGGGATTTAGGCAATCACGCATGCTCTCCAGGCACAGCCAAAACACAGGAACCATCCGACGGCCCTGCAAAGTAATCTCCCCGCAGGCTGGCTCCCGGTGGACCTTTGAGCGCACGTTGCACTCCATCGACCCCAACAGCAGCAGCATGGGAAAACTTGCACAGAGCGATCCAGCACAGCTCCCCAGCGTTTCATCCGTGGCAACATTGAGTGAAGACGATGGACAAGGAAGGTTAGAGTGCACAGTACCACATCGTGGCACATCATGTAAGAGTATACCTGTTGGATAGAAGAGGCGCGCTCTTCCCCAGACCTGTTGGTAGTTTTCTCAAAGACCTCAAATTGTGTTTAAACGGAATTTTAAACATTTCTGTGAACAAGCTTTTTATCATGACTTGTGGATCTGTGACTGGAAAAAGATTTTTCTTATTAATGATGTAGAACTAGCTTGGAAATTTTTTTATGATGCTTTGTCTGAAATGATCAACAAACATGCACCGTTTCACAAATTTAGAGTGAAGGGTCGCAACAATCCCTGGTTCTCCTGTGAGCTGTCTGAACTTTTGAAGGAAAGAGATCATGCTTGGGCTAAGGCCAGAAAAACAAAGTCTCAGGTTGACTGGCTGAGTTTTAGACAACTCAGAAATCGCTGCACTTCCCTTATTAAAAAGAGCAAATCTGAATATTAATTGTCTAAAACCACAAGTAATCTTATGGCGCTTTTCCACTACACAGTACCAGCTTGACTCGACTCGCTCGACTCGCCTCGGCACGCTTTTCGCTCCGTTTTCCATTGCAGATAGTACCTCCACAATAGTACCTAGTCGTCATCATAGCGACGCCGCAAGAACCTGTCGTGACGTAATCTTCACGTGACACACACCCGCTACTCACACACATAAACAATGGAGGAAATCGAGTTTTTTTTATCCTCGGGATGTGGCTGTTTCTCACAGCAAGACAGCAAACGTTGTTTCAGGAGAGGCTGAGGGCAGCAAAAAGAAACAATGCTGATAACAGGAGAGTTTGGGAATTACTACAGAGTTCAGACTACGAGACGGATCTGTTTTTTCAAAGCCGACGCAAGAGGCTAAGTTATGCTAACGTTTACATATGTGTAAATACTATAAGTTACTACTTACAAAGTATTTGAACAACTTTATAGCTACCAGTATTACGTACTAAAATGTGTATGGTTTATGTGTTTCAGATCTGTAGAACAGCAGATCTACAACAGGAAAATATGTCGAGCACGGGTTGTGGTTGAAAACGCTTTGGTAGACTGAAGGGAAGGTGGCGTTGTCTCATGAAAAGAAATGACTGTGATGTTACAATGGTGAAATCTATGATTCTTACTTGCTGTGCTTGCATAACCTTTGTGAGAGTCATGGAGAGGACTATGACAATGACTGGGATGCACCTGCAGCAGCAGAGCCTGTGGTGGCAGTGGCACAGGGTGTAGAGGAGGAAGGCAGTGATGTATGAGAGGGTCTGATGCGTTACTTTAATTGCTAAAAATAAATACATTATCGTTAAAAATGTTGTCTCTGCTGTTTTAAGGTTATCACAGTATAAAATCTGAAAATACATGGTCAAACCCTTGTACAAAAGCAAACCATCAAAAAGACACTTATTTGTAATAAGTTTCAAAAAGTTTTATTTAACCACACACATACAAATAGAACAAACTCTAATATAAATTCACAAACAACTATATACATGTTACATGTAGTGCAAACAATTTTAAAAAATGCTGTATTTAATTATTACATAATATACATTTTCAGTCCAGGGGTGGTGGAACAGCGTCCCGCCGGTTCAGTGCCTGTACAAGCCCAGGATTCCCAGAAAGGCCTGGTTGAAGGACGACATTGCAGCAATCTCCTCCTCAAAGCCGCTTCTAGTTCTCTTGCATGTGCTGCATCGTCGAGTACCATCTGTAATGCCGCTCTCGCTGTGTCCGGTTCAACTCCATCTGCTCCACATCAGATGTCTGCATCTCCCTCAGGACAGTCAGATGCTCCTGCTCCCTCTGTCGTTTCCTCCATCCTGGACAAAAAATAATTACAATGAATGAATTACAATAAAGATAAACGATTTCACGTTTAATTCAAACGTTGTGTGCATTTGAAATTACCATGTGTACAGTATACATACAGTATACAGTACACATGGTATGCACACATTGTGTATGTATGTCTCGAAAGTTATAAAAATACTGAACAGGTTTATTAATGAATCTTGATTCCCATAACTGGGAATGCTTCCTGTTGCTATGCAAGTACATTGACGTTATATTAATAATAATATATGATATACTAATGGGTTATAAACACGATTAATATTAATTTAATTATATTAATAAGTGTATATAGATTCACAGACAACAGGCTAGAAGGTTTTACATTTTCTCCTATTGTACTAACTGGTTGCCGGTGTGACGCTGGTGCCAATGGTTCTGGTGCTGTTGTTGATGCCGACGCTGCAGCCGATGCCAACGTGGCATCAGTGGGAGCCACAGAACCATTCTCGTCGAAAAAGGAATCTTGAATAGAAAGATCATACAAAAGTCAACACACTACGAAATAGCAATGGCAGGCAGCTAGCAACTAGTTAGAGCTAAAAGTTAGCGGCAATTGCTATCTGCGACACAAGTTTACAGTCTTCATTGTTATTAGTGAGCTTCAGCTTTCCAAACGCCAGCCTAAAGAAAACAAAACTCTCAAGCAGAGTGCACCTACAGGGTTAATGTAATGTAAACTTAAAACACTTACCGTCCTCCATCAGCGACTCGGAGACTTCTTTGTTTACTCTTTCGTTCCTCGTTGCCCCATCAAGCTCTCGCTGGATCTTCTCTTCGCAACCAAACAAAGAAAAGTCTGCACCTCCTCGCTTGACCACGGAGCATTTTTCCGAGTTGCCATAATACTAAAGTCTGGGACTGGGTAAATTATCACGCAATCTCTGGCCAAACTATTTAAAAATGGCGGGGTTATTCAGGATACTCCGTCTGGCTCTTGCAACGATGACGCGGTGAACAGTGACGATTCTCTCTGGCCAATCAGCAGTCTGTCGTGTGTTCACGTCACAATTTAGTATCGCCTCAGCCGGCTTAGAACCTCGCCGGAGGTGATACGAAAAAAAGGACCTGGAAGCAGGTACAGGTACAACTTTTACGCAGTGGAAAACCAAAAAAGGCGTCGTGCTGGAACTGTGTAGTGGAAAAGCGCCATTAATGATCCCAAAAAATTTTGGAAAGTTATTAAATCATCTTACGGAAACATACAGACCAATGAACTCCCAACATGCATTATGGAAAATTCACTTATTCTCACAGATAAATCTGAAATACTAAATTGTTTTAACAAACATTTTGTTTCATCAGGTTGTCTATATGAGACATTGAATCCAACTACCAAAACTTTTGAGCAAAAAGGGATTTCATCGCCCCCTCTATTAGCTTCCTCAATAGGCTCGTTTGTTTTCAGACCAGTGACTGAGGCAGAGGTCTACAGAGCTCTTAAAGAGCTGGAAACAGACAAATCTGCAGGTCCAGACAATCTTGATCCTTTTTTTCTTAAAATGTCAAAAGATTTTATATCTGAACCCTTGACATATCTTTTTAACTTTAGCCTTTTAAACAATATCATCCCTATGGTCTGGAAGTCTGCTTTTGTTCTTCCCTTGTTGAAAGGAGGGGACTCGGCCAATCTTAATAACTATAGGCCGATATCAAAGTTATGTTTCCTGGCAAAGGTCTTTGAGAAAATTGTTGCAGAACAGCTTAGAAAATTTATTGAGGCTCATGAAATTTTATCAAACAATCAATCTGGTTTTCGAAAATTACACAGTACAATAACTGCTGCAGTTAAAGTAGTTAATGATATCATTGATGCTCTTGATTGTAAAAAGTTCTGTACAGTGTTGTTTATTGACTTGTCAAAGGCCTTTGACACCGTCGATCATGTCACCCTGTTAAATCGGCTTCATAAAATTGGTCTGTCTGACAATGCTATTGGCTGGTTTTCTAACTATCTATCAGGTGAAAACTCAATAACTAAAGGAGTACCCCAGGGTTCTGTTCTGGGGCCATTGCTGTTTTCTATTTATGTGAATGATCTTGGTAAAAAGGTGTCAAATGCTTTTTTTCACTTTTATGCTGATGACACAGTTATCTATTGTTCGTCTCCTTCAATTGAACAAGCCTTTGATTTCTTACAGTCTGCGTTTGATGCTGTTCAGTCTCATCTAAATCAGCTGAGACTAGTGTTAAATGCGGACAAATCTAAAGTTATGGTTTTCTCAAACAGAAAACAGCTACCCTCTCAGCTTCCTAAAATAAAAACAGCTGATGGAAAAGAAATCCAAATGGTCTCTTCTTACAAGTATTTAGGCTTTGTTATTGATGAAAATTTGTCCTTTAAACAGCATATTGAGCATCTTGTACGTAAACTGAAACTAAAGCTCAGTTTTCTTTTCAGAAATAAATCATGTTTCTCTGTTTATACAAGGAAACGCTGATTTCCTGCTACTTTACCTTTATTGGATTACGGAGATCTCCTTTTTATGAATGCATCGGACCGTCTTTTAAAAAGCTGGACACTGTTTATCATTGTGCTTTACGTTTTATGACTGGCTGTGGAAATCGTGTTCACCATTGTACACTGTATGCTGCAGGTGAGTTTCCGTCCCTGTATGTTCGCAGGTGGTCTCATTTGTTGACTTTCATTTATAAATGTATTCTTGGGCTCCTCCCATCTTACCTCTGCAAATACATGCGAAAAAACCAACAACAGTGCTCTGCGTTCTCAGAAGAACATACTGATGGTGGTTCCCAGAGTGAGAACAGAGTTGGGTAAGGCAGCATTTCAGTACACTGCCCCCTGTGCATGGAATGAACTGCAAAAGGACCTAAATCTTTCTGAACTTGTGACATTGGGAGAATTTAAATCTATTCTAAAGAAGCGTGAACTCAATGAACTTGGAAAATGTAACTGTTTTTAAACTTGTACACATTGACTAAATATCACTTGTTTTTTTGATGTCATGTATGTTTTTTAAATTGTATGTAAATGCTGTTGTCTTGGCCAGGTCACTCTTGAAAAAGAGATTTTTAATCTCAATGAGTTTTTATCTGGTTAAATAAAGGTTAAATAAAATAAATAAAAATAAAAAATGTAGCACGGTTCGGTCCAGGGCACCGGTGTATGTCTCCAGATAATAGCAAACAGATAGATATAATCAGCTCATTAGACAATTGCAGGCAAAAAGTTGTCTTGTTATTTTTCTTCCCATTTGTTTTATAGAGAGACGGGTAAATAAGAGTCACAAATAGGATATGTTTCCCATAGCCAAAGCTTGATTTGGCGTTGATGTTAGTTTGCTTATAAAGAAGATCCAGACTGTTAAAGTAAATATTCCGAAAGAAATATAGTTGTTGCTTGTTGTTATTAATATGTTTATGGTTAAAATCTACTTTAGAAGGTCCAAGATTAACAAACAAGGTGTACAGGAAGAGAGCAGTGACTACACACTCTCGATGTCCCGGGGCTATCTCTCCCCCGGGACATCGTCCTCCCTGAGGAAACCTACACTCCCCAACAAGCCAGGCTGGTGCAGCACTGCACACCATGGCGGTTTTAATAATAATAATAATCTTTATTTTTATATAGCGCTTTTCCACCTACTGTAGTAGCCCTCAAAGTGCTTTACATACATTAAGCTATTTACCAGTGTTACAGAACACTCACTGAAGGCAATGTAGGCTAAGTGTCTTGCCCAAGGACACAATAACAGTATGTGGGGGAGAGCGGGATGTTATGATGTTTTTGGGAGGTTTTGAGCGGGAAGCGAACCGCCCACCCGCTGGTCGAAGGACGGCCGCTCTACCCACTGAGCTACTGCCGCCCAGGCGTTTTGCAGGCGTATCAGGCTGACCTGCTCAAAGACTTGAGCACAAGGGATACTGTGGACGAGGACGCGTTTTCAGAGCTACGCCGTGCCACAGACCTCTCTCACCGCGCAACTAAGCAGACAGCCCACGCTATTGGCCGCTCCGTGTCTGCTTTAGTTGCGACGAAAAGGCATCTGTGGCTCAACCTCACGGGCATCAAGGAGAAGGACCGCATCTTCCTTCTTGATGCACCCATCTCGCCTTCCAGTCTTTTTGGCAACGCGGTGCACTCCGTCGCCACTAAGTTCCGGGAGGCAAAACGCTACGAGGAGGCGTTTTTGAGGTTCCTCCCCCACCGTGCTCAGCAGTTGGGACCGTCTGCCACACAGTCCCGACCAGGTCCGGCTCCTTTCAGAGAAAAGGCTGGTCTCCAGCGCAATGTTAAGTGTCCGGCCGTCTCCTGCCTTGGTTTAGGATGGTGGGTGTCTTACATCCCCCCCACAAAACGACGAAACTAGTGCCCCTTTTGGAGAAACTGGCAGCATGGATACCCGAGTGACCGAGTTCCTCCCCTTATCTCTAAGGGAGCGCCCCGCCACCCTGCGGAGAAAGCTCATTTCGGCCGATTGTATCCGGGATCTTGTTCTTTTGGTCATGACCCAAAGCTTATGATGATAGGTGAGAGTAGGAATGTAGATTGACCGGTAAATCGAGAGCTTTGCCTTACAGCTCCGCCCATTTTTCACCATGACAGACCGGTACATCAACTGCATCACTGCAGAAGCTGCACCGATCCATCTGTCAATCTCACGTTCCCTCCTTCCCTCACTCGAGAACAAGACCCCAAGATACTTGAACTCCTCCACTTGAGGTAGGAGCTCTCCACCAACCTGAAGGGGACAAGCCATCCCTTTTCCGACTGAGAAAAGATTTGGAGGTGCTGATCCTCATCCCAGCCACTTCACACTCGGCTGCAAACCGTCCCAGTGCACACTGAAGGTCCTGGCTTAATGGAGTAATGGAGCCAAATGGACAACATCATCTGCAAAAAGCAGAGACGAGATCCTGTGGTCCCCAAACCAGACTCCCTCCGGCCCCTGGCTGCGCCTAGAAATCCTGTCCATAAAGATAATGAACAGGACAAAGGGCAGCCCTGCCGGAGTCCAACATGCACTGGTAACAGGTCTGACTTACGGCTGGCAATGCGAACCAAGCTCCTGCTTGGGCTGTCCGTACAGGGACCGGACAGCCCTTAGCAAAGGGCCCCGGACCCCATACTACCAGAGCACCCCCCACAGGGCACCACGAGGGACACAGTCCCTTATGCCCTCTCCATATCCAAAAAACACATGTGGACTGGTTGGGCAAACTCCCATAAACCCTCCAGCACCCTGGAGAGGGAATAGAGCTGGTCTAGTGTTCCACGACCGGGACAAAAACCGCATTGTTCTTTCTGAATCCGAGGTTCAACTATCGGCCGCATTCTCCTCTCCAGTACCCTGGCATAGACTTTCCCGGGGAGGCTGAGGAGACAGTTTCTGACAGGGTGCTCTGCCAAACGTTCCCGACAGACCCTCACAGTACGTTTGGGCCTGCCGAGTCTGTCCAGCTTTCTCCTCCACCATCGGATCCAACTCACTACCAGGTGGTGATCAGTTGATAGCTCCGCCCCTCTCTTCACCCGAGTGTCCAAGACGGCCGGAGGTCAGATGAAACAACTACAAAGTCGAACATCGATCTCCGGCCTAGTGTGTCCTGGTGCCACATGCTCAAATGGACACCCTTATGCTTGAACATGGTGTTTGTTATGGACAAACTGTTGCTAGCACAGAAGTCAAATAACAGAACACCGCTCGGGTTCAGAGGGGAGCCGTTCCTCCCAATCACGCCCCTCCAGGTGTCACTGTCGCTGCCCACGTGAGCGTTGAAGTCCCCAGTAAAGCAGAGTCCCGGTCGGAGCACTTTCCAGAACCCCTCCCAGAGACTCCAAGAAGGCCGGGTACTCTGCACTGCCATTTGGCTCGTAAACACAAACAACAGTAAGAGACCTATCCCCGACCCAAAGGTGCAGGGAAGCGACCCTCTAGTTCACCGGGGTAAACTTCAACACATGGCGGCTGAGCTGGGGGGCTATGAGCAAGCCCACACAATCCTGCCGCCTCTCACCGCAGGCAACTCCAGAGTAGTGGAGAGTCCAGTCTATCTCTCGAGGAGTTTGGTTCCAGAGCCCAAGCTGTGTGTGGAGGTGAGCCCGACTATCTCTAGTCGGTATCTCTCAACCTCCCGCACAAGCTCAGGCTCCTTCCCCGCCAGCGAGGTGACATTCCATGTCCCTAGCACCAGATTCCGTGTCTAGGATTGGGTCGGCGAGGCCTCTGCCTTCGACTGCCACCCAATCCACTTTGCAACGGCCCCTTACGGTTCCTCCCGTAGGTGGTGGGCCCACGGGAGGTTTGCCCCACGTCGCTCCTTCGGGCTGAGCCCGGCCGGGCCCCGTAGGGAAGACCCGGCCACCAGACGGCTTGCATGCGAGTCCCAACCAGGGGCCTGGCTCCAGGGTGGGGCCCCGGTTGCGCCATACCGTGCGACATCACGGTCCTTGATATTGTCCTATCCATAAGGGGGTTTTAACCGCTCTTTGTCTGGCCCGTCACCTAGGACCTGTTTGCCTTGGGAGACCCTACCAGGGGCATATAGCCCCCAACAACACAGCTCTTAGGATCATTCAGGCACTCAAACCCATCCACCACTTTAAGGTTGCAGTTCAAGGAGGGGCTTTACAGTTGGTATTTTCAAGTTCTGAAAAAGAACGGGGGGCTGCGCCCGATTTTAGACCTTAGTGGGTTAAACCGCTACCTCAAAGCATTAAAATTCAAAATGCTCACAATAAAAATTATTGTGTCCCAGATCAGATTAGGCGACTGGTTCGTCACCATCGATCTAAAGGACGCATATTTTCACATAGAAATCTTGCCACAGCACAGAATGTTCCTGAGGTTCGCTTTTGGGGGTGAAGCATACCAGTATCGGGTTCTTCCTTCTTTCAAAGAATATTGGGTCTCATGACATCTGCAGCCACAGTAATACCTTTGGTCCTTCTGCACATCGTTTCAGCTGTGGCTCAGAGCCAAGGGGTTTCATCCAAGGGCCAATCCCCTGAATCAAATGAGGGTTACTCGTCAAGGACCTCGTACCCTATATATGTGGTTCAGACCCCGGTTTCTCACTCTGGGTCCCACCCTAGGTCCATTTTGTCGTCGCATGATGCTAACGACAGATGCATCCCTCACGGGCTGTGGCGCGGTCTTAGATGACCGTCCAGCCCAAGGGATATGGATAGGCCATCTTCTCTCATGGCACATAAACTGCCTCGAGATTAAGTCTGTATTTCTGGCCCTGAAATATTTCCTCCAGCAGCTAACAGGTCCTAGTATAAGTAGACAGCACAGCGGTGGTCTCTTACATAAATTGCGGACTGCGTTTTGTGCAGCTTGAACGCTTTGGGCTCAGGACAAGTTCCTGTCCCTCAGGGCAATTTATATTCCCGGGCGCATGAATGTGGGAGCAGATTTATTGTCCAGACAGGCTGTGACACATGGTGAGTGGAAACTCCACCCCGAGGTAGTGAGCCAAATCTGGGAAAGATTTTAGGAAGCAGAGGTGGACCTCTTTGCTTCACAAAAGACAGCACAATGTCCCCTCTACTTCTCTCTGACTCCTCCAGCTCCCCTGGGTCTAGACGCAATGGCCCATGCGTGGCCCAGACTGCGCCTTTATGCGTTTCCTCCGGTGGCTCTGCTCCCAGGAGTCGTGGCGAAGGTCCGTCAACACGGGTTGCGCCTCTTACTAGTAGCACCCCATTGGCCGACCAGAGTATGGTTCTCAGACCTAATATCTCTCCTCGACGGCTCGCCATGGCCGATTCCAACCAGGAGAGATCTCCTTTCTCAGGCACAGGGGACAGTGTTTCATCCCTGGCCCGAGCTCTGGAACCTTTACGTCAGGCCCCTGAGGGAGACCGAGTGCTAGGTCTCCCTCTACTAGGAGAGCCTATGCCTGCAAATGGCGTGTCTTTGAAACCTGGTTTGCTACACACCATACAGACCCAGTTCACTGCCAGATTGTTTCAGTGTTGGAGTTTCTGCAGGACAAACTGTCCTCAGGCACTAATCCTAGCACACACAGGGTCTTTGTGGCCGCCATTTCGGTTTGCCACGCCCTGACTGACGGGTCTCGATAGGGAGACACCCTCTAGTTGCACACTTCGAGGGGCCACCCAATAGAGCTACAGTTCCTTCCTGGAACGTAGTGCTGGAGGGCTAAGTAAGGACTCCTTTTGAACCACTAGAGTCAGCGTCTGTCAAGTATCTGACTATGTTTTTTTCTGGCGAACGCAAGAAAATAAAGAAATATCAAGGGCTCAAAGAAGACCTGGAAAAAGCTTGGAAGGTGAAGGCGACAGTGGTGCCCGTGCTCATCGAAGCTCTCGGAGCAGTGACCCCCAAACTGGAAGAGTGGCTACAGCAGATCCCTGGAAGAACACCAGTCATCTTGGTCCAGAAAAGTGCAGTACTAGGAACAGTAAAGATACTGCGCAGAACCCTCAAGCTCCCAGGCCTCTGGAAGAGGACCCGAGCACGAAGAATGAGATTACCCGCGGAGGGTGAAGGACAAAGTTTTATTTATATATAGATTTACATTACATTTACCTAAAGGATTATTAGGAACACCATACTAATACTGTGTTTGACCCCCTTTCGCCTTCAGAACTGCCTCAATTCTACATGGCATTGATTCAACAAGGTGCTGATAGCATTCTTTAGAAATGTTGGCCCATATTGATAGGATAGCATCTTACAGTTGATGAAGATTTGTGGTGTTGCCCTTCCAGAGCACAAAGCTCCCGTTCCACCACATCACAAAGATGCACTATTGGGTTGAGATCTGGTGACTGTGGGGGCCATTTTAGTTCAGTGAACTCATTGTCATGTTCAAGAAACCAATTTGAAATGATTCGAGCTTTGTGACATGGTACATTATCCTGCTGGAAGTAGCCATCAGAGGATGGGTACATACAGTAGTGGTCATAAGGGGATTGAAATAGTCAGAAACAATGCTCAGGTAAGCCGTGGCATTTAAACAATGCCCAATTGGTACTAAGGGGCCTAAAGTGTGCCAAGAAAACATCCCCCACACCATTACACCACCACCACCAGGCTGCACAGTGGTAACAAGGCATGATGGATCCATGTTCTCATTCTGTTTACGCCAAATCCTGACTCTACCATCTGAATGTCTCAACAGAAATCAAGACTCATCAGACTAGGCAACATTTTTTTCAGTCTTCAACTGTCCAATTTTTGTGAGCTTGTGCAAATTGTAGCCTCTTTTACCTATCTGTAGTGGAGATGAGTGGTAGCCGGTGGGGTCTTCTGCTGTTGTAGCCCATCCGCCTCAAGGTTGTGCGTGTTGCGGCTTCACAAATGCTTTGCTGCATACCTCGGTTGTAACGAGTGGTTATTTCAATCAAAGTTGCTCTTCTATCAGCTTGAATCAGTCGGCCCATTCTCCTCTGACCTCTAGCATCAACAAGGCATATTCGCCCACAGGTCTGCCGCATACTGGATGTTTTCCTCTTTTCACACACATTCTTTGTAAACCCTAGAAATGGTTGTGCGTGAAAATCCCAGTAACTGAGCAGATTGTGAAATACTCAGACCAGCCCATTTGGCACCAACAACCATGCCACGCTCAAAATTGCTTAAATCACCTTCTTTACCATTCTGACATTCAGTTTGGAGTTCAGGAGATTGTCTTGACCAGGACCACACCCCTAAATGCACTGCAGCAACTGCCATGTGATTGGTTGATTAGACTCTTGCATTAATGAGAAATTGAACAGGTGTTCCTAAAAATCCTTTAGGTAAGTGTATATGCAGTGGGGATTGAAAGTTTGAGCACCCCAGGTAAAAAATTTTATTAATGTGCATAAAGACGCCAAGAAAAGATAGAAAAATCTCCAAAAGGCATCAAATGACAGATTAGACATTCTTATAATTAGTCAAAAAAAGTTAGATTTTATTTCCATCATTTACACTTCTCAATCATCGCCTGGATAGACCAGGTGATGTCAATCTCAAAGGTTTTAAATGCCCAGACTCATCTGACCTTGCCCCAACATTCAGCACCATAAGTTCTTCGAAGCAGTTGTCTAGAAAACTGAAACTGAAAATAGTTGACGCTCACAAAGCAGGAGAAGGCTATAAAAAGATAGCAAAGCGTTTTCAGATGCCAATATCTTCTGTTGGAATGTAATTAAAAAATGGCAGTCATCAGGAACAGTGGAAGTTAAAGCAAGATCTGGAAGACCAAGAAAAATATCAGACAGAACGGCTCGCAGGATTGTGAGAGAAGTAAGTGAAAACCCACGTTTGACTGCACGATCCCTCCAGAAACATCTGGCAGACACTGGAGTTGTGGTACACTATTCCACTATAAAGAGATACTTGTACAAATATGGACTTCATGGAAGAGTCATCTGAAGAAAACCTCTTCTACGTCCTCAACACAAAAATCAGCGCTTGCAAATGAACATATAGACAAGCCTGATGCATTTTGGAAACAAGTTCTGTGGACCAATAAGGTTAAAATAGAACTTTTTGGCCGGAATGAGCAAAGGTATGTTTGGAGAAGAAAGGGCACAGAATTTAATGAAAAGAACCTCTGTCCAACTGTTAAGTATGGGGGTGGATCGATCATGTTTTGGGGTTGTATTGCAGCCAGTAGAACACGGAACATTTCACGAGTAGAAGGAAAAATGGATTCAATAAAATTTCAGCAAATTTTGGATGCTAACTTGATGCCATCTGTGAAAAAGCTGAAGTTAAAGAGAGGATGGCTTCTACAAATGGATAATGATCCTAAACACACCTCAAATCCACGGTGGATTACATCAAGAGGCATAAACTAAAGGTTTTGCCATGGCCTTCACAATCTCCTGACCTCAACATAATTGAAAATCTATGGATAGACCTTAAAAGAGCAGTGCGTGACAGACAGCCCAGAAATCTCAAAGAACTCGAAGACTTTTGTAAGGAAGAATGGGCAAAGATACCTCAAACAAGAATTGAAAAAGAAATTGACTCTTGGCTAGTTACAAAAAGCGTTTACAAGCTGTAATACTTGCCAAAGGGGGCAGTACAAGGTATTAACTCTGCAGGGTGCCCAAACCTTTGCAGACACAATTTTTTTGTTTTCTGTTATTTTGAAAGTGTAAATGATGAAAATAAAATCTAACTTTTTTGACTTATTATAAGGATGTCTAATCTGTCATTTGATGCCTTTTGGAGATCTTTCCATCTTTTCTTGGCATCTTTATGCACATTAATAAATTTTTTTGCCTGGAGTGCTCAAACTTTCAATCCCCACTGTATAAATATATATATATATATATATATATATATATATATATATATATATATATATATATACACACACACACACAGATATACACATACACACATTTGCACAAACAGACGTGGATACAGTATCAGACCCACAGTTGGACCCAGAGTCAGACCCAGATTCGGTTCCAGATATAGATCCAGGGTCGGACCCAGAGTCGGATCCAGGCTTGGACCCAGAGTCAGAACCCAATGTTGGATCCCAGGTCTTCCCAGAGTTGGGCCTAGAATCATCATTATTTGATTTGACTGGAACAGTTCATGTTAATGCACACTCATGTTAATAAGACACAACCACATAAATGTAAACATGTCAGATTGTAGCCTCATTTCCATCCATTGTCCCAACAATTTCACACATTTATACACCAGTGCTGTGTCACTGGAGGCAAGGAGGGTTAAGTGTCTTGCCCAAGGACACAACAACAGTATGAACTGTGGGGAGAGCGGGAATCGAACCGCCAACGTTCCGGTTATAGGAAAATCGTTCTACCACTGAGCCACTGCGTCCCTAGTTGACCCAAAGAGAGGTCCCAGACTTGGACCCAAGTGCGCATCCAGGGTCAGGACACAGAGTTAAACCCAGAGTTGGACCCAGACTCGGACCCAAGGGAAGATCCCGGTTCGGACCCAGAGTCAGGCCCAGAGCCAAATGCAAGGGAGGACCTAGAGTTGGATCCAGAGTCGGGCCCAAAGTCAAACCCAAGGAAAGACCCAGAGTCGGACCGAAGGCCTAAGCCTGGGTTGGACCTAGAGTTGGACTTAGAGTAAGCTCCAACTTCGGTCCCAGATTCGGACACAAGAACAAATCCAGAGTTGGACCCAGAGATGGACAAAAGGGCAGATCCAGGGTAGAACCCAGAGTTGGAGCCAGAGTGGGACCCAATGCTGAATCCAGAGTCAGATCCAGGGTCGGACCTGAATCCCACTGTGTTACACGTATGATGGGTTATATCAGGTCATTTTCATGTCATCATCCAATGTATTCTGATGTTGATCTTATTACATGAGTTAGTGTTAGGCGTTAGTGAAGGAGTCAGACTTAGGGATGGACTCAGAGTCAGACCCAAGGGCAGATTGCAGGTCGGAGCCAGGATTGGACCCATGGCGGACTCTGAGACGGACCCAAAGTTGGACCCAAAAGTCGATCCAGGGTCGACTTTTGGGTCCAACTGACTCTGGACTTGGGTCCAGAGTCAACTCCAATGGCAGATTCAGAGTCGGACCCAGAGGTGGTCCCAGAGTTGGACCAAGAGTGGGATCCAGATTCGACCCCAAGGGCGGACCCAGAATTTGGACCCAGAATGAAACTCAGAGTTTGACCCAGATTCGGACCCAAGGGCGGATCCAGAATCGGACCCAGTATCAGACTCAGAGTTGGACCCAGAGTCATACCCAAGGGTTTACCCTGATACGGACTCATAGTCAGACCCAGAGATGGGCCCAGAGTCTGACCTATAGTTGGACCCAGAGTGGGACCCAGAGTCAGGACATAGAATAGGATCCAGGGTCTACCCAAAGTTGTGCCCAGAGACCACCCCAAGGGTGGTCCCAGAGTTTGACCCAAGGGAGGAACCAGAGTCGGTCCCAAGGCCGGATTCAGGGTCGGACCCAGAGTTGGACCTAAAGTCGGCTTCATCTGCTGCTCCAGATTTGGACACAAGGGCGGATCCAAAGTTTGACTCAGAGTTGGACAAGAGTAGGGGTTTGAGTCAAACCCAAGGAAAGACCCAGAGTCGGACCCAATGCCTGATCCAGGGTCGGACCCAGAGTTGGACCACACAGAAAAACAAGGTAGGCGGACAAAAGCGACAAAGTCAGAAAATTGCAGTTGAGTACCAGGGCCAAACCTGTCACCCACTGTGTTACACGTGTGCTGAGTTACATCAGGGCATTTTCATGTCATTATCAAATGTATACTGATGTAATCTTATTACTATTATTTGGGGGGCTAGTCTCAGAAAAAATAATAGAGAGACCTGGTTCAACTTTAGGTGTTAGTTTAGAGACTCAGATACAAACCAGGATGGATGCTATACTGAACAACATGGACATGTCTTTTAGTGATAAAAGACTGGGAAAGAAAAACATCTATCTATTCTTTTCCATAAAATAGGTTTAGACGGAAAGACCTTTATGGTTTATATGGGCGGCAGTAGCTCAGTGGGTAGAGCGACCGTCCTTCGACCGACGGGTGGGCGGTTTGATCATCCCAAAACATCATAACATCCCGCTCTCCCCCACATACTGTTGTTGTGTCCTTGGGCAAGACATCTAACCCACCGTGCCTCCCGGGGTGTCAGCTGTAACACTGGTAAAGCGCTTTGAGGGCCTACTAGGTGGAAAAGCGCTATATAAATACGGGGCCGGTGCAATATGAATTGGGTGGCCTGAAAACACATCTCTTCCATCAACACCTGACTGACAAACACTGAATTCTACTCCCTTTCTATTGATTCCTTCTCTATTTAATAAAATAATATATTTTCTATCCTGAGCTTTGTATACTGTGCTGGGTTCTGACTAGAACTGACTAGTTTCTAGTGCACTTATGCTTTTAGTTACCTTGTGTTGTTTAAATTGCTTCCATTGTTTTCCTCACTAAGTCGCTTTGGATAAAAGCGTCTGCTAAATGACTAAATGTAAATGTAGTTGAAGGCTTGGTCCTCAGCGACCCAATCCCTGAACACAGAATCTGGCGCTAGGGAATGTCACCTCGCTGGCGGGGAAGGAGCCTGAGCTTGTGCAGGAGGTTGAGATTGAGAGTGGCCGAGGGCTCAGAGGTGGACTCGTCCATCACCCAAGATGAAGTCACTTAGGTAGTTGGGAAGCTCCTCGGTACTTCAAGTCTCAGGATGTTGAGGGGTTGTCTTGGCTGACATCAACATCGGATGGAGGTTGGGGACTGTACCTCTGGAGTAGCAGACTGGGGTGGTGGTTCCTCCCATATGTGCTTTGTGGATCTGGAGAAGGCATTCGACTGTGTCCTTTGTGGCATCCTGTGGGGTGTGCTTTGGTTGTATGAGGTCCGGGGCCCTTTGCTAAGGGCTAACCGGTCCCTCTACAACCAGAGCAGGAGCTTGGTTCGCAGTTAGACAGTTAGACAGACCGGTTTCCGGTGCATATTGGAATCCTGCAGGGCTGCCCTTTGTCACCAGTCCTGTTCATTATTTTTATGGACAGGATTTCTAGGCGCAGCCAGGGGCCAGAGGGAGTCTGGTTTGGGGACCACAGGATCTCGTATCTGCTTTTTGCAGATGATGTTATCTTGTTGGCTCCATCAAGCCAGCACCTTCAGTGTGCACTGGGACGGTTTACAGTCCAGAAATCCAGAAATGAGAAATGAAATGAGCTTTCTCCGCAGGGTGGCGAGGCGCTCCCTTAGAGATAAGGTGAGGAGCTCGGTCACTCGGGAGGAGCTCAAAGTAGAGCCACTGCTCCTCCACATCGAGAGGAGCCAGCTGAGGTGGTTCGGGTATCTGTTTCAGATGCCTCCTGTACGCGTCCCTAGGGAGGTGTTTCGGGCATGTCCCACCGGGAGGAGACCCCGGGGAACCTAGGACACGCTGGAAGGACTATGTTTCACAGCTGGCCTGGGAACGCCTCGGTATCCCCCCGGAAGAGCTGGAGGAAGTGTCTGGGGAGAGCCGGCTGATTAGACAGCGACCCCCACGACCCCGCCCCGGATTAGCAGAAGATGGATGAATGGAGTGAAGGTAGGACGAATCAGTGCAAAAGTAGTTCCTAATTGTTTAATTTTGATTGATTAGACAAAATAAATAAATAAATAAATAAATAAATAAAAGAACTGTTGCAGCTGAGAATTCATAGGCATTTTTTAAGAGCTTTTTATGAGTGTTCGGTTCAATGTAAAACAAGTGAGGGTCTGTAAATCTCTGCTCTGAACACAGATAATAAAAAAAGTTAACATTGCACAATACGAAAACTCAGTATTTTACCTGAGTCAAGATGTTGTTGTAGATCTGTTTTTTTCTCTTTTATTTGTCCTATTTGTAATTGTATTTTCTTCAGTTGGCTCTCTAATCGTGGTAGCTCTTGTAGTTTTTCTTTTATTTGTCCTATTTGTAGTTGTATTTTCTTCAGCTGGCTCTCTAATCGTGGTAGCTCTTGTAGTTTTTCTTTTATTTGTCCTATTTGTAGTTGTATTTCCTTCAGCTGGCTCTCTATTTGTGGTAGCTCTTGCTGCTTTTCTTTAATTTGTTTCATTTGTAGTTGTACCTCCTTCAGTTGGTTCTCTAGTACTTGTTGATTTTGCTCTTGTTGTTGATCTGGTTTATTATTTGTCATTTGTTCATCATGTTTGTCACGTGATTGATGAGCTCCCATCTCAAGGCTGTCTCCTCACCTACAAACACAACAGTGATGAGTGTTAGAAAAAAAATATTTTTATTTCTGTCCTGTTGTGATTTGCTATGACCATTTCTAAAGCCACAACATGCACATAAACTTGCTGTTTGAGTAAAAACCAAACCATGCCAAATTAATTGAGTGACATAAATCTATGTATTGTTGTTTATTTGCTGAAATGATTGGTATTTCTTAAATGGGGACACTGGGGGCAGGGACTGTTCAAAAGTGGGACATTTTTATGCTTTTACAGATATTTGTTGACACATGGGATAGGGAGTTAAAAGTGGGACTGTCGCCATTAAATAGGGACACATGGTCACCCTACCTTTGCTGTTACTCCAAATTTTAAATAAAAAACAACAGCAAAAAAAAAAAAACTTAGAAACATTGGTGGCTTGTACTTTGTATATATATAGATAAATTATACTAGAGTATAATTAAGCCAGACATTTTTGTGTCTAAATGACCTTTTTGTCATCCTTGGCCAACTCTGACCTTTCTGTAAGGAGTCTGCATGTCCTCCATGTGTTACTGTGGGTTTTCTCCGGCAAGGCAAGGCAAGGCAAGGCAATTTTATTTATTAGCACAAATCATACACTGGGTAACTCAAAGTGCTTTACAGGAATAAAAGACAATTTACAAAATTTAGATTAAGAAACATAAGAAAAATAGTAGCTCAGTGGGTAGAGCGGCTGTCCTTCGACCGGCGGGTGGGCGGTTCGATCCCCGCTAGAAACATCCCAAAACATCATAACATCCCGCTCTCCCCCACCTACTGTCGTTGTGTCCTTGGACAAGACACTTAACCCACTGTGCCTCCTCTCTCCCAATACACGCATTGGGGGGCCAGGACTCCACTGCGAAAGAGATTTATAATCTCAGTGGGACTTTCCTGGTTAAATAAAGGTTAGAAAAAAAAAAACAAAAAAAAAAAAACTGGCTTAAAGGAAGCATGTAGAGATTGAATAATAGAGGTCCCAAGATAGACCCCTGTGGAACCCCACATGTCAGGGCCATTTGGTCTGACACACAGTTACTAACCGAAACAAAGTACTTCCTGTCTTCAAGATAGGACTGAAACCATTTAAGGGCAGTTCCAGTGATACCTATCCATTCCTCTAATCTTTGTGACAGGATTCCATGGTCCACTGTATCAAACGCAGCACTCAAGTCCAAAAGAGCTAAGACAGAAACTTTGCCTGCGTCAGTGTTCAGACGGATGTCATTTGTGGCTTTGATAAGTGCAGTCTCAGTTTGTGATGGGGCCTGAATACTGCCTGAAAAGGATCAAAGCAGTTGTTAAGTAATAGAAAGTCAGTAAGTTGCTGATATACCATCTTTTCGATGACTTTACCTAAAAATGGCAGGTTTGATACGGGCCAATAGTTGTTGAGCACTGTAGCATCAAGACTGCTCTTCTTTAGGAGAGGCTTAATGACAGCAGTTTTTAAGGCCCTTGGAAATGTTCCAGACTGTAAGGAATTATTGACTATATCAGTGAGTTGTGGTAACAAACTGCTTAGTACTGTTTTTAGAAATCTAGTGGGTAAAACATCGAGGCAGCAGGTGGATGAACTCAGGCTGGAGACAGTTTTTTCAATTGTTCTGTCATTAATTTGTGTAAAATGTGTTAAACCAACCAAGTGTCTCCTAGGTGGCTGCAGTGTTGTTGCATGCCCTTTGGACTGTAGCATGTTTAATGCCTTGTACCTTGTCATTGAAAAACAATGCAAACTCATTGCATTTAGTGTTGGAAACTAATTCTGGAGGAAATGGAGCTGGAGGGTTTGTTAATCTGTTCACTGTAGCAAACAGGACATGTGAGTTGTTACTGCTGTTGTTGATGATCCCTGAGAAGAATATTTCTCTTGCTTTTTGCAAAGTTTGATTGTAAACATGCAAATTTTCTTTGTATACCTCACAATGAATTAAGAGATTCAATTTACGCCATTTTCTTTCGGTTTTTCGGCATTCCCTTTTCTGTTCCCTGACAGAGTGACATTCTGACCAGCTGCATCACTGTGTGGTATGGCGCCTGCAACTCATCCTGCCGGGAAGCGCTTTAACGCATATTGAGAGCAGCTGAGAAGATCGTTGGTGTCTCTCTTCCTCCCCTCCAGGACATTTACAACACCCGCCTCACCCGAAAAGCCCTCGTCATTGCAAGCGACCCCACCCACCCATCGCACAGCCTTTTCAGTCTGCTGCCGTCAGGGAAGAGACTACGCAGTCTCCAGGCAAGGACCAATAGACTGAAGGACAGCTTCATACCCCAAGCTGTCAGGACACTGAACTCCCTCCCGTCTCTGCCCCCTCTCCCCTTTTTTCCCCACGCACCTGATCTCTGGATCACCCTCCCTCATTAGTTCTCCATTTTTATCTACCTCATTATGTTGTTTCTCTTGCATTCACTCCTATAATTTATAACTGCACTGACCTTATCCGTAATTGCATTATTATTATTATTATTATTATTATTACTATTGTTTGCACTATTTCTCATCGCACCTTATCTCATAATTCACACACTCATCTGTTGTGTTACTGTTAATTTGTTGTTGTTGTTACTTGTAGGCACCTAGGGTTAGAGAGTCACAGAATTTCAAATCTCTGTATGTACTGTATATATAGTAGAATTGACAATAAAGCTGACTTTGACTTTGACTTTGAGAGTGAGAATTGCTCCACGAAGCCTTCTGCCTCTTCCTAATCACTTTAATATTAACAGGAGCAATGGTGTCTATAACATTTAAAACACCTGAAGTATAACAATTCAACAAATCATCAACTTGACCTGATGAGGCATTTTCAAACCTGATTGCCTCCGTAAACTTTGTCCTGGTGTTATTATTAATGTGTCTCTTCTGTACAACAGTAGGTCCAACAGCAACTTTTGTAATTACGGACAGATGGAAAAAGACACAAGAATAATCAGATCGAGCAACATCAATCACAGTGACATCTGAAATATGAACACCTTTAGTAATGACCAGGTCCAGAGTGTGACCTCTGTTATGGGTCGGCTCATTGACATGCTGACAAAGACCAAAAGTATCAATAATAGTAGAAAGTTCTCTGGCATTTCTGTCACAAACATTATCCACATGCACATTAAAATCACCTGATATGACTACTTGTTCAAATTCTGTGCAGATAACTAAAAGCATTTCAGTAACTCCAATAAAATTATGACATTGTTGGGGTGGTTTGTAAAGAACTACATAGATAAGAATATTATCTCTAAAAAGGCACATACACCACCACCCTTTTTGTTTTCTCGCATTTTGGATAAAAATATAAAATTCGATGGGGTGGATTAGATAAGGACCGCATTTCCAGTCCTGCTGTCTAACCATGTTTCTGTTAAAAACATAAAATCAAGCTTATTTGAAGTTATAAAATCATTAATTAAAAATGGTTTCCCAAAGACCTGACATTGAACAGTGCAAGTTTCAAGATTGTTTGAGCAGGACCTGACTTTATCTGTTTCCAGGGGATTTGAATCAAGTTTGTCTGATTAGACAATCTAACTGTTATTATCATCTTCAATCTGCGACTTCTGACTGTAGATATGGAGCTAGGAGGGAGTGTTCTCTCCCAGGGCTTCAGGTTGATAAGTGTTTTATTATGACAAAATGTCCTGGAACAGCAGAGGCCCTAAGTGTCCTAATCACTGATAGTACAAACGTGGACAAAATTCTTGGTACCTTTCGGTCAATGAAAGAAAAACTCACAATGGTCACAGAAAAAACTTTATTCTGACAAAAGTAATAATAAATAAAAATTCTATGAATGTTAACCAATGAAAGTCAGACATTACTTTTCAACCATGCTTCAACGGAATTATTTAAAAAAAATAAACTCATGGAACAGGCCTAGACAAAATTGTTGGTACCCCTAACTTAATATTTTGTTGCACAACCTTTTGAGGCTATCACTGCAATCAGACGATTCCTGTAACTGTCAATGAGACTTCTGCACCTCTCAGCAGGTATTTTGACCCACTCCTCATGAGCAAACTGCTCCAGTTGTTTCCGGTTTGAAGGGTGTCTTTTCCAGACGGCATGTTTCAGCTCCTTCTAAAGATGCTTAATAGGATTGAGGTCAGAGCTCATAGAAGGCCACTTTAGAATAGTCCAATATTTTCCTCTTAACCATTCTTGGGTGTTTTTTGCTGTGTTTTGGGTCATTGTCCTGTTGCAAGACCCATGACCTGCGACTGAGACCAAGCTGTCTGACACTGGCCAGCACATTTCTCTCTAGAATCCCTTGATAGTCTTCAGATTTCATTGTACCCTGCACAGATTCAAGACACCCTGTGCCAGATGCAGCAAAGCAGCCCCAGAACATAACAGAGCCTCCTCCATATTTGACAGTAGGGACAGTGTTTTTTTCTTGAAATGCTTCATTTTTCCGTCTGTGAACATAGAGCTGATGTGCCTTGGCAAAAGTTCCATTTTTGTCTCATCTGTCCATAGGACATTCTCCCAGAAGCTTTGTGGCTTGTCAACATGTAGTTTGGCATATTCCAGTCTAGCTTTTTTATGATTTGTTTTCAACAATGGTGTCCTCCTTGGTCGTCTCCCATGTAGTCCACTTTGGCTCAAACAACGACGGATGGTGCGATCTGACACTGATGTTCCTTGAGCATGGAGTTCACCTTGGATCTCTTTAGAAGTCTTTCTGGGCTCTTTTGTTACAATTCGGATTATCCGTCTCTTTGATTTGTCATCAATTTTCCTCCTGCGGCCACGTCCAGGGAGGTTGGTTACAGTCCCATGGATCTTAAATTTCTGAATAATATGTGCAACTGTAGTCACAGGAACATCTAGTTGCTTGGAGATGGTCTTATAGCCTATACCTTTATTATGCTTGTCTATAATTTTCTTTCTATTCTGCTGTGACAACTCTTTCCTTCGCTTCCTCTGGTCCATGTTGAGTGTGGTACACACCATGTCCCCAGACAACACAGTGACTACCTGAAGCCCTATAAATAGGCCCACTGACTGATTACAAGATTGTACACACCTGTGATGCTAGTGATTAGTGCGCACACCTTGAATTAACATGTCCATTTGGTCACATTATTTACAGTCTTTTCTAGGGGTACCATCAATTTTGTTCAGGCCTGTTCCATGAGTTTATTTTTTTAAATAATTCCGTTGAAGCATGGTTGAAAAGCAATGTCTGACTTTCATTGGTTAACATTCATAGAATTTTTATTTATTATTACTTTTGTCAGAATAAAGTTTTTTCTGTGACCATTGTAAGTTTTTCTTTCATTGACCGAAGGGTACCAACATTTTTGTCCACGTGTGTAGCCTTGATGCTAGTCAAGGCTTTTGAAGCTGGTCTGGGAGGGGGTGGAGGGGGTCTGACAGGGGTGACTCTAGGTAGTGGCCGAGGTGGAGCAGTGGTACTCCTGGGTGGTTTTGGGGGTGATGTTTTTATGGATGATGATAGAACCCATGATCTGGCCAAGTTAGGTGTAAGGGGTATCATCTTAATTCCAGATTTTACCTAAATTTCCAGGTGATCTGGAAATTCCATTGGTGAATCACCCTCAGAATAAGGGCGGCAGTAGCTCAGTGGGTAGAGCGGTCGTTCTTCAACCGGAAGGTAGGCAGTTCGATTCTCACTCTCCCCACAGTTCATACTGTCGTTGTGTCCCTGGGCAAGACACTTAACCCACCTTGCCTCCAGTGACTGTAACACTGGTAATTACATTAGAACAAATAAGTCGCTTTGGATAAAAGCGTCAGCAAAATGAATAAATGTAAATGTAAATGAATCCGGAGATGGGACGGAGAGGGTGAGGTCCGCAGAAGGGGTTGATGTTACTGGAGGGGTCCAGGGTCCTATTCAGGGTCCATTTCAGTGGTGGAGGTGTTGATGGTGTCATGGTCAGAGGAGGATCCTTGGCTGGTGAGGCAGGAGTGCTTTTTTCATTCAGTGGCTGATGGATTCTCAGAGGACCCTTTCTTTGTTCAAGAGGGCGCCCAGAACCATTTAGGTGTCTCAGGGAGTGCAGGAGATTATCCGTTAGCCTCCTGACCCCTCCCCTGTTTAGATGTGGGCCCTTTCCTTTGAACAGGTCGTCACGTTGCCAAAACAAGTTAAAGTTATCAATAAAGTGTACTCCTCTTGTCTCACAGGCCTTGGACAGCCATGTATTTAGTGCAAGTAGCCAAATAAATTTATTGATCCGCCTGTTGATGTTTGGGAGTGGTCCACTGATAAAGTTAAAAACCTGGAAGTGCAATCCTTTATCTAAAAGCCTGGAGAAATCCTTTTTTAAAACTTCTGATTCCCCCTTCCTGGTGGCAACTGCACCCACGTGTAACATCAGCTGTTTAATCTCTGTGTGTTTAGACATGACTTGGGGGAGGAGTGCTGTTATATCAGTGACCGTAGCACTTGGAAAGCTGCATGTAACAAATCTACTGTTGGTCTCTGATAGCACCGTCTCCAAGCAGCAGGATATCTCTGTCCTTGACTTTTGGCATAGATTCTCTGTCTCTGTTTGCCTGGTGCTTTTCCACAGATTCATGTCTCCTGTTCTCCATAGAACAAGCTTGATTAACTCCATGTTTTTCAGTTACAGCAGAGTTTTCTCATCAATCTTTAGCTCAGTCAGTGGTTGAAACAGAAGTCGCATTAACTGAATATTTCCCGTCATAGACAGGTTTTTTTATATCTGGGATGGAAAAATCTGAATACCATCCGTCATTTTGACGGTTTATTCTGAGGGTGATCTATTGTAATTCCTACTCCTGACCAGTTGGTGGTAAATGTACATATATCAATCAGCAATTATTTTGAATTGTGTTGTCTTTGTCACGATGCATTCAGTTGAAAAAAGGTCACGACAGCTGAGTGTGAGTAGGTTTTTCAAACCGCCAAAAAGTTCTGATATTGTAAATAAAGGTGAAAAAAGAGGACATGATGCAGTGGAGGGTGAAGAAAGACAAACGGAGAACACTGAGCAGTGACCGACAGCTGTTACGGGACAAGCGGCAAAAAGGAGGTGAAGAAGAGGGAGTATCGTGTTCAGTGGGAACAGGAGTTTACGTGGCTGAGTTGAGAAGGAGGAAAAATGTTCTGCGACATCTGTTGAAAAGCTAACATAAGTGACGGACAACAACAACAGCAATAAAATTAAGTTCAGTTCATTTTTTTCGGCACATATTGTGTAATATATTGCGTGCTATAGAGTTCAATCACAAAATATCCTTTCACTTTTTGTGTAATGTTATCTGTTGTTCTTAAATAAAACAAATAATCTGCCCTCTATGCTCGTCTTGAAATTTCTTGAAACGTGAGTAAAACAAAAAGCCATTATAAGTATTGTTAAAGTATGAAAATTAAACATTCCGTCAAAATGACGGAAAGGGAGAAAGTCTAGCGCGACCTCTGGGTTGAAATCTGTTTTTTAGCTGGATGTCTGGTGATGCTACATATTCTCTTGTGATGCCAGTCTTCTTTTTTCTAATCCTGTGCTGCTTTGACTGGGCACCAAGTTTATGCCAGGTGCCATCATTTTGTTTAAATTCTATTGCTTTTCTCAGTTTTGGGAATGACACTGTATCATCCAAGTTTAAATTCACAGTCTTACCACATTGTGTGATCGGGATTGTCTCCTGAAGTCCTCTTTAAGATTCCAAAGCAAAAATCTTTGTTTGTAGCACACTAATTTCCTGTTGATATTTCCAACAATTTTGGCAGAATGCATGTTGAAAAATAAATACATAGCAAGGCTCCAGTCGCTCAGCAGGTCCAGCGTGTTTAAAAAAAAAAAAAGTCAAAACATAAAAATCCAGTTAAAGGAAAGTAAAAAGTAATGTAAAAAGTTGATCATAAAATTATTGGTTAAATGTGGAGATAACTAAAAAGAAAAGTAAAGCTAGCATGAGCAAACAGAGGAGGTTTGCACTCTTCAGAAGCAGGAATACAGGTACTCTAGATTCATTTTACCGTCCGTGTACAGGTCTATTGGCAAATCTTAAGTGTCACTAGTGCATGAATGAGAGAGTAAATGGTTTTCTGTCACTGTCTATGTCTGGCCATTGTCCAAAGTGTACCCTGCCTCAGCCCCAAAGCTGTTGGGATAGGCTCGAGTCACCCGCTGCTCCTAATGGGACTATGCAGAAGAAATGGAACTTTTGTTAGCATGCTAAGCTAATGATAGCCGGCAGGCTAGCTTGGATTTATTCTCATTTGTAGTGTTTGACTTGTTGTTGTTCTCTGTACTGTCCTGCTCAAACCTGACCCATCGGACCCCATTCATTCACATAAGACTACCACACAAAAGAAGAGCCCATGTAGTAAGAATAAACATTAAGCCTGCATTTAATAAATGACATAAAAATTACATGCATATCTGGGTTCAAATACTGTCATTCATTTTCAATATTTAGAATGATAAATTTGGTCAAATCACAAGTGACGTTTCCTCCCAGACGCCAAGGGAAGCCAGGTTACCTCAGTTTTTCAGACCAAAGTGGTTATTATCCCCGCCTTATTGTGGTGGAGGGGTTTGAGTGCCCAAGTGATCCTGGGAGCTATTATGTCAGGGGCTATATGCTCCTGGTAGGGTCTCCCAAGGCAAACAGTTTCTAGGTGACGGACCAGACAAAGAGCGTGTTCAGAACGGTTCATCTCTGCTTAGACTGCTTCCCCTGTGTTTTCTCACATAATGATTTCCTGATGGTTTAAAGAGAGACCGTTGACACTTGCCACATCAAGTCAGACTCTGATTCTGCCCCCGGTGCATTTGAACTTAAACACTCAGAGATAAAACACACTGTTGTTCTAAATAAAACACTTTACACCAGCTCAATCTAATGTCATATATACATACAGTACATACATTCATATTAAAATCCCAAAACTTCAGCTTTAACCCGTTAAGCCCGAGGTCACATGTCGAAAACAAACCGCACGATACAATACACACCCCAAACCTAATATGGCAAAGCATCAAATTGATTAGCCGAGACTCAGCTACAAGCACATCTAAGCCATTTACATTTACTCCAAACACAGACCAAACAGAAAGCCAACAAAAACAGGTGGTGCCAAAATTTACCAAATTCTGCCTTGTTATTTATAATGGAAACTCCGCCTGACCATTTCATACTAAAATCTTAATAGTTTTGGTTGTTTCACATTAGAAGAATTATATTTGGTGCAGGTAAATGTTGATATGTGTGGCTGTAATTTAAAATAGTGTTTGAGCTGCAACTGACTTCATCTAAAGGATCATAATCTAAATATTGTTTTTTATTTAAGGCGGAAATGTTTTTGGGGTTATTTTGCTGTTTTCCATTTGATTTATTCTGAACCTCTACCATAGCACATTCAAAATTTCCCTTCTTTGAAACAAGTCCCCCCTTCATTTTGACACCAGAATTATGGAAATACACCTTGTAGTTGCAGAGATATAATCAATTTACTGTGAACATGTCCTTTTCGAGCAGACACACCAAAAAAAAGGGCTCGGGTTTAAAGGGTTAATGTAAGTTGAGGAAAATTAGCTCTTACCCAGAAATGAAGATGTGAACAAGAATTTGAACCCAGTCGTCAAATGCTGCAATGACACTAAATGAAAAAAATCTGTGAGTGAGTTCAACAGCACAAAGTTGTGTGTCTGGTTTTGTAACTTTAATTCTCAGAAAAATGGGAAGGGCCTTACATTGTCACACATTCATACAGTGTCACTGAAGGCAAGGGCACTACGACAACATGAACCGGGTAGAGCAGGAATTCAAACCATCAACCTTACAGTCATAGGATTCTTTTCTCTTCCATCTAAGCCACTGAGCACCCAATTTTTATCTCTAAACTAAAACGTCTGATGAAAACATGAAGTGTGTTACCGGCACCAGGAACAAACAAGTATGATGCCACAGAAATGTTGCAGGACTTCTTTTAGTTTCATCAAAACCAAAACCAAACATCAGTGTTTACCCAAATTAACCCTGTACTGTCCCTGGAGTAATTTCTGACCCCAAATCAAGTTTGACACTGCATAATTTTGTCTTTTTTTAAACAAATTATATAAAAATTGAGGCGCCTAATATGGCTTCTGTAGAAAAAAAATTATTTGAAGGAAATTGATTAAAAATAAGAATTTTATTAAATGGAGTCACAGTGGTGGTCTTCAGGGGTCATTTTTGACTCCAATTTGCTCAATATTACCTGCATGACTATTTTGGACTGATCCAGGTAGCATTTGCTCAGATGTGCAGTGGAAGTTGTTTTTGAATGAAGTCATTTGTTTGAATGAGAGCAAAATGTTACACTGGCTGTCCTTTAGGGGTCATTTCAATGGGTCTTAATAAATCCTGCAGAGTTTACTGTGCTTCACTTTCAATAACAACATAATTCAAACTCCAAATTATTTACCAACGGGCTGTGACTTGATAAAAAAAAAATGTACTAATTATTCGCAGGTTTGGCTGTAATATTGATAAATCACAACTAGTAAACTTTAAAAAAACACATACTCAGAAGTAATTAACTTCTTTTCAAGAATTTAACTTTGCCATACTTTAGCTTTTGTATTAAATGTAAATGTAAAAAGATTAAAATTAGAATGTTCTGGCAGATTTTAAAACTAAGCGCAGTGATTAATACAAATATTATTTTGCAAATAACTTAGATGGTAAATGATGTGCATTTATAAAACACTTTTTTTTTTTATAACTGTGTTATAAGAATTCTTTATCCTTATATTATCCAGTGAGACACATAGTCAGAGTATAATTTAAAAAGTAATGGCCAGGTTTAATTCTTGCAAGTATTAAGCAAAGCACAAAACAAGTGGAACAGGGTAAGATTTGCTTGGGGATGTAAACAATACATTAGATTTTATATCACTGCAGTGAAAGCTGTAGGAGGCGTATCTTTTATACACACTCTCCAGAACAAGCTCTAGGTGCAGAAGTCCTCCTGTGACAAGTTATGTCTATGTCCAGATAACATAAATGTTAGAGAACATAAACAGATTTGACATGACCTGAAGAGAACTATGAGCACCCAGTAACTATAAACAATATAACCAAATATGAAAATAAAAATTATTATAACAAACTGGCTGTTTCAAAGCACTTTACATGATGCTTCCATTCACACAATCTCACCCCTGGATCAGACAGAGGCTGTTATAATCATTTATACTATCCTTTAGTTAATAATTACTGGTTGCCTCTAGTCCTGTTCATGACATATACTTCATGCTTATCTAAACATAGACATATGTATATTTATCCCCTGGGTGCAATACCTGTCTCTCTACCTAGCTGGGATATTTTCCTTGGAAGAGTGGTTCAGTATGGACTAATCAAGACCGGTAATAACAACATAGGTGAGATTAAGAGAGTCAAAAGAACTGTATGTGGTGGCTGGAGACACGTGCTTGCTTGAGTCAGTAGTGTCCCAAGGGGGCAGCTACGATAGAAGTAGTCAATGGGACGCTATGACCTAACATAAAGGTGAAATCCATGTGCCAATTCGTGGCTGGCTAATAGCGAATGCTCAAGAAAGACGTTTCTAGGAGTTAAGATAAATCCTACGTAAGCACAGATCAAAGTGAGATCCCCTTCTCACTTTGCCAGATTAACTCAATGGGACACTCAATGAGGAGTACTGTTGTGGGGTCTGCAATACAAGTAATGCAATTTGTTTATATTTTGTCAGTGTTCAAAGCAAGAGCAGTTGGTTTGTGTCAGGTTTGTTTATATATTTTGCTTATATTTTAAAGTGCATGCTATTACTAACATGGGGTCACAATCCAGTAAAACGTGCTGTGTTAAACATTAACAACTATGAGTAAAGTCGGAGGTAGATTTGCCTAAAAAGGAGCGTAAAGAGGTGAAAGCAGTGTTAAAGACAAACCCTCATCTTAAAGTTATTCCCAATAAACCTAATGATAAATTAAAGCCACAAGCGGCGATAAAGGCCCTCGCCTCCCTTGAGACCGCGGGGACACATGCACTCGGAGGAGTGCATTTCGTGCTTTAAAGCGTAAACTTCACGGTTAAAGGATTTTGAGGAGTTTTCTAAGACTCTAGCCGTGGCTCTGGAGGGGCCTCCTCTAAAGGAAGGATCCTGGCAATTGGGAAATGGCATTTATTTCCCAAAGGTTGCCTCTTCACAGACTCATTACGACCACAGCCACAAATGTATCAAAAAACAAATTGATAACTTTTTTTTGCACACATGTCTAGATGATACTCACCAAATTTGGAGCTGTTTAGATGAAAAGCCTTTAGACAGAAGGGTGCGATTTAGGTGGTCACGCATTCCACCCAACATAGTAGATTTTCTGTTGAGTTTACGGTATGGCTGTAATAAACTTTTCTGTTTGCCCTGAGGTGTCCTATGGATGTACCAAGTTTTGTATTTCTACATTGGAAAAAATTACTTTCATTTTCCATAGAACCAATGTATTTTGACTTTTCTAGGGTCGCCACTGAGTCATTTTTCATATTTTTTTCGGGACTTCAAATACATAAATTTTTGCGGGCTTGAAGTCTGGGACCAATAAAAATGACTTTTAGTTGCACGTTTACTGGGTCAAATTGAAAATCATTTTCAGAAAAATTATAATAAAAATATATACCAAATTATAATAAAAAAATATCTCGAGCAAAACCACCAGAAAAACGCCTGTCTATTTTACACACATGTGTTTAGCTCATTTTGCCCAAGTTTGGTGTCTGTGGAATGAAGCAGCTATTTTCTGTTGTTTTTTAAAAGAGAGGTGTATTCTAAGTCGGTTCACATCTTCAATTCAAAATGTCCGCCTTCCCGTGTGTGATAAGGTGTGGTCCCCGTTGGCTTTTTTGTTCATAAGCCCATACTGGATGTGTGTACCAAGTTTCATTTGCCTACGACAAACTAAAATTTTCACTTCCCATTGACTTTTTCCACATATTTGGGACGTTGCTATGGCAATACGTTTATAGATAGGGGGTGGTTGTCATTGGCTTTTATGCTCGTCATGACATAAGAGATGTGTGTACCAAATTTCATGTCTCTATGACAAACAAAATTCTTGGGTCCCATTTTAAGTTTGTAGGGGGCGCTGGAGAGCCACTTCTAAAGATAACCCTTTTATTTACATATTTTTGTGTTCAGGTCATGAATGTGCACAAATGCCTTTTTGGGTCCGACTCGATCCGAGAAGGCGTTTGAGAGTGAAGAGACATTTTATTTTCACAAAAATGGCCACCTCGTTACAGGCATGCCACACCCATACCCGATAAGATATCAACAACAAAGTCACAACTTTGTTTGGCACATGTGTCTAGATGATACTCACCAAATTTGGGGCCATTTAGATCAAAACACAATGATTTGCATCTTTCTGCGCAAGGGGTGCGATTTTAGTGGCCGCGCATTTCACCCCACATGGCGGACTTCCTGTTGAGTTTAGGGTGTGGCTGTCATAGACTTTTCTGTTTGCCCTGAGGTGTTCTATGGATGTACCAAGTTTAATTTTTCTACGTTGCAAAAAAGTTACTTTCACTTTCCATAGGCCCAATGTATTTTGACTTTTCTAGGGGTCGCCACCAAGCCTCTCCCATGGTACCTCTCAAATGGTCGTTGCGTAAGGGCGCCGCCATACGGAGATTTACCGCGAAATCCAGCGAGATACAGCCGTCCACCAGAGGGCAGGCTCCAAAAGCGGAAATATAAGGAGAAACCCAATGACGACTTTACAGGTGTAAAAATCATGTTTACAGCCTGGTACAAAAGATGGCTCCTGTCTCTAGAACTAAGTTTTTAAAATGTGACAACTCTTGGGGGGGTGAATTTTTGATTATTACGTCCGTTTATGCTATCTGAAAAGTGTAGTTTTGTGAATAAATTTGGGTGTGGCTACCTCGGTGTGCATGTGTCAATCACCAAGCCACGCGAACGTCGTGTGGCTAGCTGGCTAACAAGTGGCTAGTTAGCTTGCTGGAGCAGTGTCACGGAGCTGCCCGGAGCTAGGCTTCTGTTCCTGACCTTCGGCTGTTCTCTGAGTATTTGAGAAGAACGTTGTTGAAATGGCTTGCCTTGCTGTTGGCTGTACTAACAGACTCTCCAAGAAGTGTGGTCTTTAGTTTTTTCGGTGAGTAATACAATTTTTTTGGTTTTATGGATGGTTTTAAGAGCTCTTTAGCGGGTAAATATATAGCATTACTCAGCTACTTAGCCTAGCTACCAACTTTTCCCCATCTAACACAGCTCAAAACCCACATAAATTCTAAATTACCGTTAGATGTTAATCATAATACTGTTAAGGTAGAGTTTCAAATTTATTTTTACTGGCTTTGCTTTAAAAAATAGATCCAGATAGGCTATACAATATATCATGTCATTTCTTGCTCAAATCCAAACACTATTTGCATTGCGTACATGGCTTTTAAACATAGTTTAACATCAAAACAATAGATTTATTCATGATAGCTGTAATATGTTTCTAAGTGATCGAATTAAGTATGTTATGGCTTTGACATATAACCTGCAAATGAGCGCAACTTGGTAACTTGGTAAACCTGCATTATTCACCGGGTGCACTACGCACTACCCTCAGAGTGTGTTATAAAGTATGACAACTGTACCTAGTACCTTCAATGTATTACCCTGGTAGTACCTAGTGCTGTTAACACTTTTCATTTACATTCAATACATCTAAGGTATAAACTACTATTTTAATATTTATAAATCTGGGCTTAAAAAATTGGTAATGTAAACATATGTACATAGCTTATGTTAAAACATAATCTTTTTTTAGTCACTTAGTCTAAGATAAATTATTATAAGCTTATGACCATGATATTTTGTTTATGTGAAGCCCTGTTGTTATCTACCCTAACCTGCAGTTGTTATTGTAACACTATATGTACAGTACAAGTTTGGTAACCTTTTAAGGTCATACTAACACCTATTGTGTTTTTGTATGTTTGTTTAATCCAGACAGACTGGACCAGTGGGTGTTTAAGATGAGGAGACAGAACTGGACTCCTACCTCGGTTGTGCAGTCAACACTTTGAGATGGATTGCTTCTGCACTGATTTGAGGGTACCCAAGCTTTGTGTTATCTTTATTACAAGGACAGTACATACTGACCAACAGTACAACTGTATAATAACATTAGTCCACATGGGTTATTGTAGAACTGCAGAACTGCTGTGAGTCACAAGCGAGCAGCAGCTTTATCAGAAACGTCATTAATTACATGCAGGCCATTAGGAGACAAATAAAATACAAAAAATAATTCAAAATTAAAAGGACAAATAGAAAACATGCGTTAGTTACACTACAGACATCTTATTAAGCAAAGAGAAACAGAAGTTGTTAAAACAGCAGGGCACAGAGGGGTTTAATACTGACAAGTCTGATCTGATAAGCCACATTTTTTGAAGAGAGTAAAATAATCCAGTTAAATTAATTTTTCTGATGGTAGTTTGAATAATATTCCATTATTTGGAAGCTCAAAAAGAAACGGCAGACTGACTGAAAGCTGTTTTTCTAATCTATTTAGTCTATCAATTTGTTAGTATTTTTCTATTGAGATGCACTCTTTTTACACTTATTTGCTCACTTTGCTACTAGATTAGACACCTACTCACTCACCTGTTGAAACAAGTTACAACCAGTGGACATAGTGGGAAAGTACTGATACAGACTGCTTCCAGGGTGCGGCCATAGATTACTATTACTTTTGTGGTGTCAAGTTGACCATGGACACAACTCGTTGATACAGGAATGCTCTAAATAAAAAATATGTACAACTTTGATTCTACAAGAAATACATTAAATAAAGTAGCTACAATGCCTTATAATGTCTTTTCTTTATGTCTCTTTTAACAGGGAAGGACTTGACTTGCTCGACAAGCACAGCTGTGCACACCAATTTCTTTTTTTCAAAAGACAAACATCCAAAGCCTAGACGGTCACGGCAGGTATGTTGGTTGAGAGGTTGAGAATGTTAATAATGTGTCAAATGACAGTGTTGAGTGTCAAAGTGTAAATATTATGTATGTCATGTACATTTGTGGCCTTGCAAACCTTAAATGGGAAATGAATTGAACTTGATTAGACCATTTTCTATATGTCTTAGAGCCTGCATGAACGGGGCCTAAGTACATTTCAGAGAGTCTGTGTGTGCAATAGTTTACATCGTTGGTGGAATATGTCTGACAGGATTTGTTTTTAATAGAGTTGGCAGAATAATTTCCTCTGTTATGTTCCTCTGTGGGCATGAAAGTTCGCTTTCATGCCCAGCCTAGTTCATTGTATTTTTACATGTTCTGTATTGTCTTGTTCTATTATTTTTAATCCTTATGTCCTGTTTCTGGATGTGCATTTTATTTAACAGTTGTTGTCCCATCTTATATGTTCCCACTCAAGGCACACTGCACCTGGTTGTGGTGATTGGGCTTTCAACCAAGACAGGCCAACTTGAATTTGTTTTGTGATTTATTTTTTTGTCTGACTTTCCACAGGGTCCCGTCCTGCAGCAGTCATTTTAAACTCCTCATCACATCCTCGCCACGTCCACCTTCACCCTTACAACCTGATGGGACAAGGCTTCGTTTGTTGCTTCTCAAACCTTTTGGAACTGCATCACAAATATGTGACACCTTTTACACACTTGAGCATTAAAAAAACTGTTTACAATTCATTTGCACTTTTTTATTTTCAATGAAATGTATTGTATCATGTTTTTACAGTTTTAAACTTTTTTTCTGCTTTAAGTATGGGCATCCCTTACTTATAATTTAATCTACCATCTATAAAATCAAAAACTACAAAAAACTGCTGCAGATGTTTTAACAGATGTTTCCAGGTGCAGAAGCAGAGGGCAGGTCCATCGTGAAAACTACAAGAGTGATGTATAACGTGGCTATAACTAAGTAAAATATAGTATCCAAAGTTATGTGTAACTGCACTTGTCTGGGCAGTGGGCTCTTGAGAGTGAGCAATTTGAACAGTGACCTTTTCCATATTTTAAACTACAATAGAAAAAGTTAGATTAGCATGCTATATTATAGCTACATACAAGTATTATTCAAAGCCTTGTTAACTATATAACATATTATAGAGATACATAGTGTGGTCATAAATCTCGGTGGGAAGCTCCACTTGCGTTAGCCTGGTGTTAGCAACAGGTTAGCAACAAGATAGCAATTGCCTTAGCCTCGGCTACAGCGGAGTGGGCGTAATTACCCACGCACGCACTCATAATGCCCTCCCACGGGCTTACGATGCAACGCTCCCTTTGCCCATTTTAGTAACATCCTCTGACGAAGGAGTCTGAAATGTCCGGATGTATTCGCCATTTTTGCCCTGACTTTGAGGCTATTTCGGCAAATAGGGGACCAATGGGCGGATATCATCCATAATTATTATACAATCTATGGTCGCCACTGAGTCATTTTTTGTAGTTTTTTTTCGGGGACTTCAAATACATAAATTTTTCGCCGAGCTTGAAGTCCGGGACCAATAAAAATGACTTTTCGTGCATGTTCACTGGGTCAAATTTAGGATCATTTTGCAGAAAAAGAAAGAGAAAAAAAATTAAAGCCGCAAGCGGCGATAAAGGCCCTCGCCTCCCTTGAGACCGCGGGGACACATATATTCGGAGGATTGCATGTCGTGCTTTAAAGCAAATTTGGAGCTGTTTAGATGAAAACCCTTTAGCACAAAGTGTACGATTTAGGTGGTCATGTATTCCACCCAACATTTTCTGTTGAGAAGGATCCTGGCAATTGGGAAATGGCATTTATTTCCCAATAGTTGCCTCTTCACAGACTCATTACGACCACAGCCACAAATCTATCAAAAAACAAATTGATAACTTTTTTTTGCACACGTGTCTAGATGATACTCACCAAATTTGGAGCTGTTTAGATGAAAAGCCTTTAGACACAAGGGGTGCAATTTAGGTGGTCACGCATACACCCAACATAGTAGATTTCCTGTTGAGTTTACGATATGGCTGTAATACATTTTTCTGTTCGCCCTGAGGTGTCCTATGGATGTACCAAGTTTCATTTTTCTACGTTGGAAAAAAGTTACTTTCACTTTCCATAGGCCCAATGTATTTTGACTTTGTAGGGGTCGCCACTGAGTCATTTTTCATATTTTTTTTGACTTCAAATACATAAATTTTTCGCCGAGCTTGAAGTCTGGGACCAATAAAAATGACTTTTAGTTGTACGTTTACTGGGTTAAATTGAGGATCATTTTGCAGAAAAATTATAATAAAAAAAAATATACCAAATTATAATAAAATAAAATATAACTCGAGCAAAAAGTCTAGAAAACGCTTGTCTATTTTACATACATGTGTTTAGCTCATTTTGCCCAAGTTTGGTGTCTGTGGAATGAAGCAGCTATTTTCTGAGTTCTTTTAAAAAAGAGGTGTATTTTAAGTCGGTTCACATTTTCAATTCAAAATGGCCGCCTTCCCGTGTGTGATAGGGTGTGGTCCCATTGGCTTTTTGTTCATAAGCCCATGCTGGATGTGTACCAAGTTTCATTTGCCTACGACAAACTAAAATTTTCACTTCCCATTGACTTTTTCCAAATATTTGGGACGTTGCTATGGCAACACATTTATAGATAGCGGGTGGTTGTCATTGGCTTTTATGCTCATCATGACATAAGAGATGTGTGTACCAAATTTTATGTCTCTATGACAAACTAAATTCTTGGGTCCCATTATAAGTTTGTAGGGGCGCTGGAGAGCCATTTCTAAAGATAACCCTTTTATTTACATATTTTTGTGTTCAGGTCATGAATGTGCACAAACGCCTTTTTGGGTCCAACTCGATCCGAGAAGCCGTTTGAGAGTTAAGAGACGTTTTATTTTCACAAAAATGGCCACCTCGTTACAGGCTTGCCACACCCATACCCGATAAGATATCAACAACAAAGTCACAACTTTGGTTGGCACATGTGTCTAGGTGATACTCACCAAATTTGGGGCCATTTAGATTAAAACACAATGATTTGCATCTTTCTGCGCAAAGGGGTGCGAATTTAGTGGCCGCGCCTTTCACCCCACATGGCGGACTTCCTGTTAAGTTTAGGGTGTGACTGTCATTGACTTTTCTGTTTGCCCTGAGGTGTCCTATGGATGTACCAAGTTTCATTTTCTACGTTGGAAAAAGTTACTTTCACTTTCCATAGGCCCAATGTATTTTGACTTTTCTAGGGGCCGCCACTGAGTCATTTTTCGTATTTTTTTTTAGGACTTCAAATACATAAATTTTTGCCGGGCTTGAAGTCTGGGACCAATAAAAATGACTTTTAGTTGTTCGTTTACTGGGTTAAATTGAGGATCATTTTGCAGAAAAATTATAATAAAAAATATATACCGAATTATAATAAAAAAATATAACTCGAGCAAAAAGTCTAGAAAAACACTTGTCTCTTTTACATACATGTGTTTAGCTCATTTTGCCCAAGTTTGGTGTCTGTGGAGTGAAGCAGCTTTTTCTGTGTACTTTTAAAAAGAGGTGTATTTTAAGTCGGTTCACATTTTCAATTCAAAATGGCCGCCTTCCTGTGTGTGATAGGTGTGGTCCCCATTGGCTTTTTGTTCATAAGCCCATGGTGGATGTGTGTACCAAGTTTTATTTGCCTACAACAAACTAAAAATTTCACTTCCCATTGACTTTTTCACATTTTTGGGACGTTGCTATGGCAACACATTTATAGATAGGGGTGGTTGTCATTGGCTTTTATGCTCGTCATGACATAAGAGATGTGTGTACAAAATTTTATGTCTCTATGACAAACTAAATTCTTGGGTCCATTATAAGTTTGTAGGGGGCGCTGGAGAGCCATTTCTAAAGATAACCCTTTTATTTACATATTTTTTTGTTCAGGTCATGAATGTGCACAAACGCCTTTTTGGGTCCAACTCGATCCGAGAAGGCGTTTGAGAGTTAAGAGACGCTTTATTTTCACAAAAATGGCCACCTCGTTACAGGCTTGCCACACCCATACCCGATAAGATATCAACAACAAAGTTACAACTTTGGTTGGCACATGTGTCTAGATGATACTCACCAAATTTGGGGCCATTTAGATTAAAACACAATGATTTGCATCTTTCTGCGCAAGTGCGATTTTAGTGGTGGCGTTTCACCCCCACATGGCGGACTTCCTGTTGAGTTTAGGGTGTGACTGTCATTGACTTTTCTGTTTGCCCTGAGGTGTCCTATGGATGTACCAAGTTTCATTTTTCTACGTTGGAAAAAGTTACTTTCACTTTCCATAGGCCCAATGTATTTTGATTTTGTAGGGGTCGCCACTGAGTCATTTTTCGTATTTTTTTTCCGGCGCCTTCAAATACATTAATTTTTCGCCGGGCTTGAAGGCTGGGACCCATAAAAATGACTTTTCGTTCATGTTCACTGGGTCAAATTTAGGATCATAGGTGGAAAAGAAAAATAAAAAATAATAAAATTAAAAAAAAAAAAAAAATCCGAGCAAAAACAATAGGCCCTCCCGGTCATCACCGGCTCGGGCCTAATTAGGGCGGCAGTAGCTCAGTGGCAGTAGCTCAGTGGTAGAGCGGCCGTCCTTCAATCAGAAGGTAGTAGGATCGATTCCCGCTCGCCCCACAGTTCATACTGTCGTTGTGTCCTTGGGCAAGACACTTAACCCACCTTGCCTCCAGTGACTGTAACACTGGTAATGTAATGTAAGTCGCTTTGGATAAAAGCGTCTGCTAAATGAAGAAATGTAAATGTAAATGTAATTAAAGCCGCAAGCGGCGATAAAGGCCCTCGCCTCCCTTGAGACCGCGGGGACACATATATTCGGAGGATTGCATGTCGTGCTTTAAAGCAAATTTGGAGCTGTTTAGATGAAAACCCTTTAGCACAAAGTGTACGATTTAGGTGGTCATGTATTCCACCCAACATTTTCTGTTGAGAAGGATCCTGGCAATTGGGAAATGGCATTTATTTCCCAATAGTTGCCTCTTCACAGACTCATTACGACCACAGCCACAAATCTATCAAAAAACAAATTGATAACTTTTTTTTGCACACGTGTCTAGATGATACTCACCAAATTTGGAGCTGTTTAGATGAAAAGCCTTTAGACACAAGGGGTGCAATTTAGGTGGTCACGCATACACTAAACATAGTAGATTTCCTGTTGAGTTTACGATATGGCTGTAATACATTTTTCTGTTCGCCCTGAGGTGTCCTATGGATGTACCAAGTTTCATTTTTCTATGTTGGAAAAAGTTACTTTCACTTTCCATAGGCCCAATGTATTTTGACTTTTGTATTCGCCACTGAGTCATTTTTCATATTTTTTTCGCGACTTCAAATACATAAATTTTTCGCGAGCTTGAAGTCTGGGACCAATAAAAATGACTTTTAGTTGCACGTTTACTGGGTCAAATTGAGGATCATTTTGCAGAAAAATTATAATAAAAAAATATACCAAATTATAATAAAATAAAATATAACTCGAGCAAAAAGTCTAGAAAAACGCTTGTCTATTTTACATACATGTGTTTAGCTCATTTTGCCCAAGTTTGGTGTCTGTAGAATGAAGCAGCTATTTTCTGAGTTCTTTTAAAAAAGGTGTATTTTAAGTCGGTTCACATTTTCGATTAAAATGGCCCTTCCCGTGTGTGATAGGGTGTGGTCCCCATTGGCTTTTTGTTCATAAGCCCATGCTGGATGTGTGTACCAAGTTTCATTTGCCTACAAACTAAAATTTTCACTTCCCATTGACTTTTTCCAAATATTTGGGACGTTGCTATGGCAACACATTTATAGATAGGGGTGGTTGTCATTGGCTTTTATGCTCGTCATGACATAAGAGATGTGTGTACCAAATTTTATGTCTCTATGACAAACTAAATTCTTGGGTCCCATTATAAGTTTGTAGGGGCGCTGGAGAGCCATTTCTAAAGATAACCCTTTTATTTACATATTTTTGTGTTCAGGTCATGAATGTGCACAAACGCCTTTTTGGGTCCAACTCGATCCGAGAAGCCGTTTGAGAGTTAAGAGACGTTTATTTTCACAAAAATGGCCACCTCGTTACAGGCTTGCCACACCCATACCCGATAAGATATCAACAACAAAGTCACAACTTTGGTTGGCACATGTGTCTAGATGATACTCACCAAATTTGGGGCCATTTAGATTAAAACACAATGATTTGACTCTTTCTGCGCAAGTGCGAATTTAGTGGCCGCGCTTTCACCCCACATGGCGGACTTCCTGTTAAGTTTAGGGTGTGACTGTCATTGACTTTTCTGTTTGCCCTGAGGTGTCCTATGGATATACCAAGTTTCATTTTTCTACGTTGGAAAAAGTTACTTTCACTTTCCATAGGCCCAATGTATTTTGACTTTTCTAGGGCCGCCACTGAGTCATTTTTCGTATTTTTTTCGGGACTTCAAATACATAAATTTTTGCCGGGCTTGAAGTCTGGGACCAATAAAAATGACTTTTAGTTGTTCGTTTACTGGGTTAAATTGAGGATCATTTTGCAGAAAAATTATAATAAAAAATATATACCGAATTATAATAAAAAAAATATAACTCGAGCAAAAGTCTAGAAAAACACTTGTCTCTTTTACATACATGTGTTTAGCTCATTTTGCCCAAGTTTGGTGTCTGTGGAATGAAGCAGCTTTTTCTGTGTACTTTTAAAAGAGGTGTATTTTAAGTCGGTTCACATTTTCAATTCAAAATGGCCGCCTTCCTGTGTGTGATAGGGTGTGGTCCCAATTGGCTTTTTGTTCATAAGCCCATGGTGGATGTGTGTACCAAGTTTTATTTGCCTACAACAAACTAAAAATTTCACTTCCAATTGACTTTTTCACATTTTTGGGACGTTGCTATGGCAACACATTTATAGATAGGTGGTGGTTGTCATTGGCTTTTATGCTCGTCATGACATAAGAGATGTGTGTACAAAATTTTATGTCTCTATGACAAACTAAATTCTTGGGTCCATTATAAGTTTGTAGGGGCGCTGGAGAGCCATTTCTAAAGATAACCCTTTTATTTACATATTTTTTGTTCAGGTCATGAATGTGCACAAACGCCTTTTGGGTCCAACTCGATCCGAGAAGCCGTTTGAGAGTTAAGAGACGTTTATTTTCACAAAAATGGCCACCTCGTTACAGGCTTGCCACACCCATACCCGATAAGATATCAACAACAAAGTCACAACTTTGGTTGGCACATGTGTCTAGATGATACTCACCAAATTTGGGGCCATTTAGATTAAAACACAATGATTTGCATCTTTCTGCGCAAAAGTGCGAATTTAGTGGCCGCCTTTCACCCCACATGGCGGACTTCCTGTTAAGTTTAGGTGTGACTGTCATTGACTTTTCTGTTTGCCCTGAGGTGTCCTATGGATATACCAAGTTTCATTTTTCTACGTTGGAAAAAGTTACTTTCACTTTCCATAGGCCCAATGTATTTTGACTTTTCTAGGGGCCGCCACTGAGTCATTTTTCGTATTTTTTTCGGGGACTTCAAATACATAAATTTTTGCCGGGCTTGAAGTCTGGGACCAATAAAAATGACTTTTAGTTGTTCGTTTACTGGGTTAAATTGAGGATCATTTTGCAGAAAAATTATAATAAAAATATATACCGAATTATAATAAAAAAATATAACTCGAGCAAAAAGTCTAGAAAAACACTTGTCTCTTTTACATACATGTGTTTAGCTCATTTTGCCCAAGTTTGGTGTCTGTGGAATGAAGCAGCTTTTTCTGTGTACTTTTAAAAAGAGGTGTATTTTAAGTCGGTTCACATTTTCAATTCAAAATGGCCGCCTTCCTGTGTGTGATAGGATGTGGTCCCAATTGGCTTTTTTGTTCATAACCCCATGGTGGATGTGTGTACCAAGTTTTATTTGCCTACAACAAACTAAAAATTTCACTTCCCATTGACTTTTTCACATTTTGGGACGTTGCTATGGCAACACATTTATAGATAGGTGGTGGTTGTCATTGGCTTTTATGCTCGTCATGACATAAGAGATGTGTGTACAAAATTTTATGTCTCTATGACAAACTAAATTCTTGGGTCCATTATAAGTTTGTAGGGGGCGCTGGAGAGCCATTTCTAAAGATAACCCTTTTATTTACATATTTTTTTGTTCAGGTCATGAATGTGCACAAACGCCTTTTTGGGTCCAACTCGATCCGAGAAGGCGTTTGAGAGTTAAGAGACGTTTTATTTTCACAAAAATGGCCACCTCGTTACAGGCTTGCCACACCCACACCGGATAAAATATCAGAAAAAAAGTCACAACTTTGGTTGGCACACGTGTCTAGATGATACTCACCAAATTTGGGGCCATTTATGGCGCTTTTCCACTACACAGTTCCAGCACGACTCGCCTCGACTGGGCTCACCTTTTTTGGTTTTCCACTGCGTAAAAGTTGTACCTGTACCTGCTTCCAGGTCCTTTTTTTCGTATCACCTCCGGCGAGGTTCTAAGCGGGCTGTGGCTATACTAAATTGTGACGTGAACACACGACAGACTGCTGATTGGCCAGAGAGAATCGTCACTGTTCACCGCGTCATCGTTGCAAGAGCCAGACGGAGTATCCTGAATAACCCCGCCATTTTTAAATAGTTTGGCCAGAGATTGCGTGATAATTTACCCAGTCCCAGACTTTAGTATTATGGCAACTCGGAAAAATGCTCCGTGGTCAAACGAGGAGGTGCAGACTTTTCTTTGTTTGGTTGCCGAAGAGAAGATCCAGCGAGAGCTTGATGGGGCAACGAGGAACGAAAGAGTATACAAAGAAGTCTCCGAGTCGCTGATGGAGGACGGTAAGTGTTTTAAGTTTACATTACATTAACCCTGTAGGTGCACTCTGCTTGAGAGTTTTTTTTTTCTTTAGGCTGGCGTTTGATTCAAAGATTCAAGATTCAAAGTGTTTATTGTCATGTGTACAGACAGAAAGCATGTTTCCCTGTACAATGAAATTCTTACTTTGCCGTCCACAGTAAAATGTCACACAAGTAAGTAAAAATAAAAAATAAGACAAATATACAAGTGATAATAATGCAGTACAAAAATACAAATATACAAAAAAATACAAGAGGGCAAAAGGAGTAAAGTAGTAAAGTGAGGTAGTGCAGTTGTGATGGTGTAAAGTGACGTGTAAAGTAAAGTGACGTGTAAAGTAAAGTGACGGTGTAAAGTAAAGTGAGGTAGTGCAGTAGGTAACAATTGTTCATGTAATGTTGTGATTGTGATTGTAGACTCCTATCTGCTGTTTAGGAGTCTTATGGCAGAGGGAAAGAATGAGTTCTTCATTCTGGAAGTCCTGCATTTCACACTTCTGTACCTCCGTCCTGAGGGTAGAAGTGTGAACAGACCATGTTGGGGGTGGGAGGGTCTTTGAGGATGGAAGCAGCTCTTCTGTGGACTCTGCGGTGGTAGATGCTCTGCAGAGAGGGCAGTGGAGTCCTGGTGATCTTCTGCAGTCTTCACCACTCTCTGCAGGCGTTTGCGGTCCATGACAGAAGTGCTGCCGTACCACACAGTGATGCAGCTGGTCAGGACACTCTCAATGGTGCATCTGTAGAAGTTGCTGAGGATCTTGGGCGACATGCCAAACTTCCTCAGCCTCCTCAGAAAATACAGCCGCTGTTGAGCCTTCTTGACCAGCTGCGTGATGTGAGGTGTCCAAGTGAGGTCCTCATTGATGTGGACACCCAAGTATTTGAAGCTGCTCACCCTCTCCACTTCAAGTTCCCGGATGAACAGTGGCTGAGGCGTTCTCCTCTCTCTCCTCATGTCCACTATCATCTCCTTTGTCTTGTCCGTGTTGAGGGTGAGGTTGTTGTCTTCACACCATGACACCAGACTGGCCACCTCCCTCCTGTAAGCTGCCTGCGTCACCGCCAGCGATGCGTCCTATCACTGCGGTGTCGTCAGCAAACTTCAGGATAATGTTGTCCTTGTGAGAGGCGACACAGTCGTAGGTGTACAGGGTGTAGAGGATGGGGCTGAGTACACAGCCCTGTGGAGTACCAATGTTTGTGATGGTGCTGGCTGAAGTCCTATTACCAATCCTGACAGACTGAGGCCTGCCAGTCAGGAAATCTAGGAGCCAGTCACAGAGGGTGGGGTGCAAACCAAGTGTGGACAGTTTGTGGGTGAGTTTGTGTGGGATGACCGTGTTGAAGGCGGAGCTGTAATCTATAAAAAGTATCCGTATGTATGAGTCCTTGTTCTCCAGGTGTGAGAGGAGTAGTGGACAGCAGTAGCGATAGCATCCGAGGTGGACCTGTTGGGTCGGTAGGCATACTGCAGGGGGTCAATGGTGTCGGTATGCTGCTCTGAATGTGGGCCAGCACCACTCTCTCGAAACACTTCATAATGATTGGAGTGAGTGCCACTGGCCTGTAGTCATTCAGGCAGGTGGGTGGGTTCTTCTTGGGCAGGGGGACGATGGTCGTGGTCTTGAAGCATGGTGGTACAATGCGCTGGCTGAGGGAGAGGTTGAAGATGGAGGTGAAAACATCAACCAGCTCGTTGGCACATGCTCTGAGGCCCGCCCAGGAATGTTGTCTGGTCCTGCTGCTTTGCGGGGGTTGATCTTCCTCAGAGCTCTGTGTACCTGTGTTGTTGAGATGGTTGGTGGAGGGGAGGGGGGTTGGGTGATCCAGGTGTGTGTGAGAAAGCTTTGGAAAGCTGAAGCTCACTAATAACAATGAAGACTGTAAACTTGTGTCGCAGATAGCAATTGCCGCTAACTTTTAGCTCTAACTAGTTGCTAGCTGCCTGCCATTGCTATTTCGTAGTGTGTTGACTTTTGTATGATCTTTCTATTTAAGATTCCTTTTCGACGAGCGAGAATGGTTCTGTGGCTCCCACTGATGCCACGTTGGCATCGGCTGCAGCGTCGGCATCAACAACAGCACCAGAACCATTGGCACCAGCGTCACACCCGCAACCGGTTAGTATAATAAGAGAAAAAGTAAAACCTTCTAGCCTGTTGTCTGTGAATCTATATACACTTATTAATATAATTAAATTAATATTAATCGTGTTTATAACCCATTAGTATATCATATATTATTATTAATATAACGTCAATGTACTTGCATAGCAACAGGAAGCATTCCCAGTTATGGAATCAAGATTCATTAATAAACCTGTTCAGTATTTTTATAACTTTCGAGACATACACAATGTGCGTACCATGTGTACTGTATACTGTATGTATACTGTACACATGGTAATTTCAAATGCACACAACGCTTGAATTAAACGTGAAATCGCTTTATCTTTATTGTAATTCATTCATTGTAATTATTTTTTGTCCAGGACGGAGGAAACGACAGAGGAGCAGGAGCATCTGACTGTCCTGAGGAGATGCAGACATCTGATGTGGAGCAGATGGAGTTGAACCGGACACAGCGAGCAGCATTTACAGCTGGTACTCGACGATGCAGCACATGCAAGAGAACTAGAAGCGGCTTTGAGGAGGGAGGAGATTGCTGCAATGTCGTCCTTCAACCAGGCCTTTCTGGGAATCCTGAGCCAGCTTGTACAGGCACTGAACCGGCGGACGCTGTTCCACCACCCCTGGACTGAAAATGTATATTATGTAATAATTAAATACAGCATTTTTAAATTTGTTTGCACTACATGTAACATGTATATAGTTGTTTGTGAATTTATATTAGAGTTTGTTCTATTTGTATGTGTGTGGTTAAATAAAACTTTTTGAAACTTATTACAAATAAGTGTCTTTTTTGATGGTTTGCTTTTGTACAAGGGTTTGACCATGTATTTTCAGATTTTATACTGTGATAACCTTAAAACAGCAGAGACAACATTTTTAACGATAATGTATTTATTTTTTTAGCAATTAAAGTAACGCATCAGACCCTCTCGTACATCACTGCCTTCCTCCTCTACACCCTGTGCCACTGCCACCACAGGCTCTGCTGCTGCAGGTGCATCCCAGTCATTGTCATAGTCCTCTCCATGACTCACAAAAGTTATGCAAGCACAGCAAGTAAGAATCATAGAATTCACCATTGTAACATCACAGTCATTTCTTTTCATGAGACAACGCCACCTTCCCTTCAGTCTACCAAAAGCGTTTTCAACCACAACCCGTGCTCAACATATTTTCCTGTTGTAGATCTGCTGTTCTACAGATCTGAAACACATAAACCATACACATTTTAGTACGTAATACTGGTAGCTATAAAGTTGTTCAAATACTTTGTAAGTAGTAACTTATAGTATTTACACATATGTAAACGTTAGCATAACTTACCCTCTTGCGTCGGCTTTGAAAAAACAGATTCGTCTCGTAGTCTGAACTCTGTAGTAATTCCCAAACTCTCCTGTTATCAGCATTGTTTCTTTTTGCTGCCCTCAGCCTCTCCTGAAACAACGTTTGCTGTCTTGCTGTGAGAAACAGCCACATCCCGAGGATAAAAACATAGACTCGATTTCTCCATTGTTTATGTGTGTGAGTAGCGGGTGTGTGTCGCGTAGAAGATTACGTCACGACAGGTTCTTGCGGCGTCGCTATGATGACGACTAGGTACTATTGTGGAGGTACTATCTGCAATGGAAAAACGGAGCGAAGCGAGCCGAGGCGAGTCGAGCGAGTCGAGTCGAGCTGGTACTGTGTAGTGGAAAAGCGCCATTAGATTAAAACACAATGATTTGCATCTTTCTGCGCAAGGGGTGCGATTTTAGTGGCCGCCGTTTCACACATGGCGGACTTCCTGTTAAGTTTAGGGTGTGACTGTCATTGACTTTTCTGTTTGCCCTGAGGTGTCCTATGGATATACCAAGTTTCATTTTTCTACGTTGGAAAAAAGTTACTTTCACTTTCCATAGGCCCAATGTATTTTGATTTTGTAGGGGTCGCCACTGAGTCATTTTTCGTATTTTTTTTTCGGCGACTTCAAATACATACATTTTTCGCCGAGCTTGAAGTCTGGGACCAATAAAATGACTTTTCGTGCATGTTCACTGGGTCAAATTTAGGATCATTGGGTCGGAAGAAAAAAAAAAAAAAAAAAAAAAATCCGAGCAAAAACAATAGGCCCTCCCGGTCATCACCGGCTCGGGCCTAATAAAAAATAAAAAATTCCGAGCAAAAACAATAGGCCCTCCCGGTCATCACCGGCTCGGGCCTAATTATAGACAAGCATGATAAAGGTAAAGGCTATAAGACCATCTCCAAGCAGCTAGATGTTCCTGTGACTACAGTTGCACATATTATTCAGAAATTTAAGATCCATGGGACTGTAGCCAACCTCGCTGGACGTGGCCGCAGGGGGAATATTAAAGACAAATCAAGGAGACGGATAATCCGAATGGTAACAAAAGAGCCCAGAAAGACTTCTAAAGAGATCCAAGGTGAACTCCATGCTCAAGGAACATCAGTGTCAGATTGCACCATCCGTCGTTGTTTGAGCCAAAGTAAACTACATGGGAGATGACCAAGGAGGACACCATTGTTGAAAACAAATCATAAAAAAGCTAGACCGGAGTATTCCAAACTACATGTTGACAAGCCACAAAGCTTCTGGGAGAATGTCCTATGGACAGATGAGACAAAAATTTAACTTTTTTTCAAGGCACATCAGCTCTATGTTCACAGACGGAAAAATGAAGCATATAAGAAAAGAACACCTGTCCCTACTGTCAAACATGGAGGAGGCTCTCTTATGTTCTGGGACTGCTTTGCTGCATCTGGCACAGGGTGTCTTGAATCTGTGCAGGGTACAATGAAATCTGAAGACTATCAAGGGATTCTAGAGAGAAATGTGCTGGCCAGTGTCAGACAGCTTGGTCTCAGTCGCAGGTCATGGGTCTTGCAACAGGACAATGACCCAAAACACACAGCTAAAAACACCCAAGAATGGTTAAGAGGAAAACATTGGACTACTCTAAAGTGGCCTTCTATGAGCCCTGACCTCAATCCTATTGAGCATCTTTGGAAGGAGCTGAAACATGCCGTCTGGAAAAGACACCCTTCAAACCGGAAACAACTGGAGCAGTTTGCTCATGAGGAGGGGGCCAAAATACCTGCTGAGAGGTGCAGAAGTCTCATTGACAGTTACAGGAATCGTCTGATTGCAGTGATAGCCTCAAAAGGTTGTGCAACAAAATATTAAGTTAGGGGTACCAACAATTTTGTCTAGGCCTGTTCCATGAGTTTATGTCTGACTTCCATTGGTTAACATTCAGAGAATTTTTTATTATTACTTTTGTCAGAATAAAGTTTTTTCTGTGACCATTGTGAGTTTGTCTTTCATTGACCGAAGGGTACCAACATTTTTGTCCACGTGTGTACTTATGAGCAATCAGTCTCCATACGTTTGGTGAAATAAGTATGTTTTGAGTTTGCGTTTGAAAACCTCAACAGAGTCAGCTCGTCGCACTTCCGGGAGCACATTCATTTACATTTAGTCATTTATCATTGTATGTTGGTGACGCTTTTGTTAATAAATTAGTTATATATACTTACACATACCATATAGTTATGTTAGGCCTACGGTGGCTGATGTACTTTAAAATAAACCTTGTTTTTTGTTTTTGTTTTTCTGCAAAATGATCCTCAATTCGACCCAGTAAACAGGCACAAAAAGTCATTTTTATTGGTCCCAGACTTCAAGCCCGGCAAAAATTTTAGAAAAGTCAAAATACATTGGACCTATGGAAAGTGAAAGTAAATTTTTCCAATGTAGAAATACAAAACTTGGTACAACCATAGGACACCTCAGGGCAAACAAAAAAGTATATTAAAGCCACACTGTAAACTCAACAGGAAATCCACTATGTTGGGTAAAATGCGTGACCACCTAAATCGCACCCCTTGTGTCTAAACAGTTCCAAATTTGGGGAATATCATTTAGACACATATGCCAAAAAAGTTATCAGTTTGTTTTTCGATACATTTGTGGCTGTGTTCATAATGTGTCTGTGAAGAGGAAGGCATTTCTTTGGTAAATAAATGCCATTTCCCAATTGCCAGGATCCTTCCTTTGGAGGAGGCCCTTACAGAGCCAAGGCTAGAGTCTAGAGAAAACTACTCAGAATCTTTTGGAACTTGTAAACTTGTACTTTTAGAATAGTAAAAAGTAATATTTACATTTTTACTTTTTAAACAGGGTGGTGCAGCGATTTCTGAGTCATCTCAAATCTCCAGCCAGTTTATTGTTTTTCTCGCCTTAGCCCAAGCATAATCTATTATTTTCAAAGGTTCAGACAGACAACACTAAATCATCACTAAATCAGGACCTATCCAGGACAAAATCAGGACTAAACCAGGACTAAACAAAGACTAAACCAGGACTAAATAATGACTAAACCAGGACTGAACCAGGATTAAATAAGGACAAAACCAGGACTAAATTAGGACTAAACAAGGAATAAACCAAGACTAAATCAGGACTAAATCAGGACTAAATCAGGACAAAATTAGGACTAAATCAGGACTAAATCAGGACTAAACCAGGTATAAACCAGGTCTAAACCAGGACTAAAACAAGACTAAACAAGGGCTAAACCAGGTCTAAACCAGGACTAAATAGGGACTAAATCAGGACTAAATCAGGACTAAATCAGGACTAAACAAGGAATAAACAAAGACTAAATCAGGACTAAACCATGACTAAACATGGACAAAACCAGGTCTAAACCAGAACAAATCCAGGTCTAAACCAGGACTAAACCAGGACTAACCAGGTTTAAAACAGGAATAAACCAGGACTAAACCAGGTCTAAACCAGGTATAAACCAGGACTAAACCAGGACTAAACCAGGTCTTAACCAAGAATAAATCAGGACTAAACCAGAACAAATCCAGGTCTAAACCAGGACTAAACCAGGACTAACCAGGTTTAAAACAGGAATAAACTAGGACTAAACCAGGAATAACTCAGTACTAAACCGGGAATAAACCAGGATTAAATCAGGACAAAACCAGGACTAAACCAGGAATAAAACAGGACTAAACCAGGACTAAATCAGGACTAAATCAGGACTAAACCAGGATTAAATCAGGACAAAACCAGGACTAAACCAGGACTTATCCAGGACTAAACCAGGACTAAATCAGACTAAACCAGGACTAAACCAGGACTAAATCAGACTAAACCAGGACTAAACCAGGATTAAATCAGGACTAAATCAGGACTACACCAGGACTAAATCAGACTAAACCAGTACAAAATCAGGACTAAATCAGGACTAAATCAGGAATAAACCAAAACTAAACCAGGACTAAACCAGGTTTAAAACAGGACTAAACCAGGACTAAAACAGGAATAAATAATGACTAAATCAGGACTAAACCAGGAATAAACCAGGTTTAAAACAGGATTAAACAAGGACTAAACCAGGACTATATCAGGACTAAATAAGGACTAAATCAGGACTAAATCAGGAATAAACCAAAACTAAACCAGGACTAAACCAGGTTTAAAACAGGACTAAACCAGGACTAAAACAGGAATAAATAATGACTAAATCAGGACTAAACCAGGAATAAACCAGGTTTAAAACAGGACTAAACCAGGACTAAATAGGGACTAAATCAGGACTAAACCAGGACTAAAACAAGACTAAACAAGGACTAAACCAGGTCTAAACCAAGACTAAATAGGGACTAAATCAGGACTAAATCAGAATTAAAAAAGGACTAAACCAAGACTAAACCAGGACTTAATCAGGACTAAATCAGACTAAACCAGGACTAAATTAGGACTAAACAAGGAATAAACCAAGACTAAAAAAGGACTAAATCAGGACTAAACCAGGAATAAACCAAGGCTAAATCAGGACTAAATCAGAACTAAATCAGGACTAAACCAGGACAAAACACGGGACAAAACCAGGACAAATCCAGGTCTAAACCAGGATTAAATCAGGACTAAACCAGGACAAAACCAGTACTAAACCAGGACTAAATCAGGGCTTATCCAGGACTAAATCAGGACTAAACCAGGACTAAATCAGACTAAACCAGTACAAAATCAGGACTAAATCACGATTAAACAAGGACTAAACCAGGACTATATCAGGACTAAATCAGGAATAAACCAAAACCAGGTCTAAACCAAGACTAAATCAGAACTAAACAAAGACTAAACCAGGACTAAACCAGGTCTAAACAGGGACTTATCCAGGACTAAACCAGGACTAAATCAGACTAAACCAGGACTAAACCAGGACTAAATCAGACTAAACCAGGACTAAATCAGGACTAAATCAGGAATAAACCAGGATTAAATCAGGACTAAACCAGGACAAAACCAGTGCTAAACCAGGACTAAATCAGGGCTTATCCAGGACTAAATCAGGACTAAACCAGGACTAAATCAGACTAAACCAGTACAAAATCAGCACTATATCAGGATTAAACAAGGACTAAACCAGGACTATATCAGGACTAAATCAGGACTAAATCAGGAATAAACCAAAACTAAACCAGGACTAAACCAGGTCTCAACCAAGAATAAATCAGGACTAAACCAGGACAAATCCAGGTCTAAACCAGGACTAAACCAGGACTAACCAGGTTTAAAACAGGAATAAACTAGGACTAAACCAGGACTAAACCAGGAATAAATCAGTACTAAACCAGGAATAAAACAGGATTAAATCAGCACAAAACCAGGACTAAACCAGGACTAAAACAGGACTAAACCAGGACTAAATCAGGACTAAACCAGGATTAAATCAGGACAAAACCAGGACTAAACCAGGACTTATCCAGGACTAAACCAGGACTAAATCAGACTAAACCAGGACTAAACCAGGTCTAAATCAAGACTAAACCAGGTCTAAATCAGGTCTAAATCAGGACTAAACCAGGACTAAACCAGGTCTAAATCAGGACTAAACCAGGTCTAAATCAAGACTAAACCAGAACTAGTCCAAGTTCACCTCCCACAAAAAAACTTGTCTAAACAAGTTCCTGTTTCCTTCCTCCTCAAACACACACCTCAAAGGTCAAATGTCTCTGTTAAAATAACTGATCGAATCTCTCCTCTTGCTTCGCCCCCAGGTGGCACCAGCACCAAGGACATTAGGAGAACAGGTCCCATAAAAACAGCTCAAAAGGCCTCAAATTTGGGGGGAATGATGAGTGGGTCCTTAAAGGTCACCAAGACCATGACTAAAACACTAACTGAACCCCCCTCACTCATTACAGAACCCACTGAGTCCTCCTCCCTGGCGACTGGTGCCACCTCCGTGTCTTCATCCACCCTGGGCTACCTTCCAGGCTCCTCCCAGACTAAAACACCCTTCACCTCAACACCTCCCCCCCTCAATTTATACAAACCTATCTACCACCTGGTCAGACCAAGTAGGAAGCTCCAGGACTGGTACATCATTGGAAGAAGGCCTGTCCTTATCCTGGGGGACTCCAATATCAATCGAATCCCACCTCACAAAAATATCCAGTTAGACAGTTACCCAGGAGCCAATATTTATCACTTTCACAAACTTATGGAAAAATCACAAATCAATACATCCACCAAAATCCTCATTCTGGCCATAGTCCTAAACAATAGGTAACAGGACCCCCAGCAAACATCTGTCAAACAAATGAGTTCACTGTACAAACAAGCAAAGTTGACCTTCCCTAATGCAGACATATACTTTCCTAAAATCAATTTCTCCCTCAATCTCCCTCAAAAACAAAAGGAAAACCTTATTCAGCTTAATAAATACATTGCCCACCACTTTCCCTCTCTAGTAGAAATCCCTCAAGACACCTTCATTACAGTTGCAGATAATATCCACTGGACACCTACCACCGCGAGCGCTATATTGAGTAACTGGCTCCGTCAACTAAATTTAATCTAGATTACTATTCCAACCCGGTCTCCCCCAAATACAACTCCCCATTTATTACCCAGTTCTTTTCTCCCACTCGACAAACTACAGTGGATCTGGGGTGGAGCTCGGCCTCCAACATCTTAAACTTATCCACCCTCTTCACGCCAACTACCGCACAAGTTAGCTTGCTGGAGAGAGGCCTTACTTTTATACCACGTCCCACAAAACCTAACCGGGAGGAACTTCAAAAGGACTTTCACTACTATCGCCGTCGCCTCAAAATAGCCTCTTATTTCCACAATAGAACCTCCTCCAGTAGCCGACCCTTCACCCATCCATCTTTGTGGGAACCAGCTACTTCTCAAATAAACATATCCATACAACGCTATATCAGCAGCAACCTCCGTACTCTTCGCACTTTCCAACCCACGCCAGATATTAAAGATAACCTCGCCCCTCAGGAATGTTCAGCCCTCCGTCAACTCATTCATAACCCCAATATCATTATCAAACCTGCAGACAAAGGTTCCAAAATAGTCATCCTGGACCGACAACAATACCTCTTCGAAGCAAATCGTCAGCTCAATAATCCCCAGCACTACCGTCCCCTGGCCAACAGCATACAATCTATCACCCAGATGCAACTACGATCCATAATACAGTCTCTTTATGACAAGAAAGTCATAACAAACAAACAGCTACACTTTCTCTACGGTCCAGATCAGCCCCGCACTCGTATCTTCTATCTCCTTCCTAAAATCCACAAAGATCCTCATACCTGGACTATTCCTTTGAGGTTCCTCCCGGTCGCCCAATAGTCTCGGATTGCAACAGTGCCACTTACAATATAGCTCAATACCTCAACTCCTTCCTTAATCCACTCTCCAACAGGCACCCCAGCTACATTAAAGACACCTATCACTTCCTGGACACCATCAGGCCCATGGCTGTCCACAACCACACTTACCTTTTCACAATTGACATAGATTCTCTATAAACTAATATCATAACCAACTTGGGCATCTCTGCCGTTCAAAAAACCTTCAGTAGATATCCAGACCCTAATAGACCGGACTCAGAAATCATTTAGCTTCTTAAACTCTGTTTAGACAACAATGACTTTAGTTTCAATAATAAACATTATCTCCAGATAAGTGGAACAGCCATGGGCCAAAGGTTTGCTCCCGCCTACGCCAACATCTACATGAGCGAGTGGGAACGGGAGGCCCTTACAAAATGCCCCCTCCAACCCCTGTTTTTTCTCCGTTATCTGGATGACATCATTCGAGGATAGCCACACCCTCTGCACATTTTCCAACAATTTATAGACATCTTGAATAATCACCACCCATCCATCAAACTCAAATACACCATACATCCACAGCAGGTTAATTTTCTTGACACAAGTCTTTTTCAGTCCCCTAAAAGATACCCAAAAACAGATCAAAACCAAGGTTTACTTCAAAACGACAGATACACATGCCCTTCTTCATAAATCAAGCTATCACCCCAAACACACCTTCTCTGGAATAATAAAATCACAGCTCATCAGATTTCATCGCATCTGTTCAAATACCACAGACTTCAACCAGGCTACTTCAACCCTGTTCTCTGCTCTCCGTAAGCGTGGCTATTCAAAAAAATTTCTACGTCACCTAAAATACCAGACCATGGCCTCCCTTACTTCCACTCGCTCCGAAAGAGGCCGACTTTCACCCCTGGTCCAAGAAGAATGGTTGTCTACACTAACCGCCACCCCTATCTCCCAATCCGCCCCTTTCCCCTACCCTAACCAGGGTTTAAATCCTTTCCCTCCAGTCCCTGTCGATACTGCCCTTGCCCCCTACCCTAACCAGAGTTTGAATCCCTCCCCTCCAGTCTCTGTAGACACGCATATACAGAACTTGCGTATCCTTCGGTTGATCACCACATTCTCCCACACAATCTTAAACCTACACAAAACAATTAAACAGTCCTTCACACACCTACAACAAGACTACCAGCCATTCTGTCAATACTGCATTGTCTCTGCCTTCAGACGCAACAAAAACCTTCAAGATTATCTGGTCAAATCATGTTACAAAGAACACAAGCACATTCCCAACCCCCTCAATCAGTTTTACAAAAAGCGCAAATTCATTCATAACCCTCATAGCAACACTGGTCTGCCAGTCCCCATTACACTCTCACTACAAACATCCAACACAGTCTATGTCATCACCTGCACCTTCTGCAATAAGCACTACATAGGAGAAACCAAACATACAATTCAAACCCGGCTAAAACAGCACCTGTACAATATTAGGGAAGGTCGACAGAACACGTCCCTGGTCACACACTTACTCATCCATCCCACAACTCACCTGATCATCACCGGAAACGAGCACAACAACCACTGGACCATAGGCCAGAGGAAGAGAGCAGAAAGAATCTGGATACAAAACCTGGCTACACTAGCCCCTAGAGATCTAAATGACAAGTAATCAATAACAAAAAAACAACCCCCCCCCCCCCCCCCCCTTTTCTTTATTTTGTTATTTTATTTTTTTTATTTATTTATTTCTTTTTTCTCCCATAACCCTCAATATTTCCCTAACCTTAACCATTACCCGTCCCTAACCTTAACCATCACCCATCCCTAACCTTAACCATCACCCATCCCTAACCTTAACCATCACCCATCCCTAACCTTAACCATTACCCATCCCTAACCTTAACCATTACCCATCCCTAACCTTAACCATTACCCATCCCTAACCTTTGCCCATAAAACACTTTCTCCACCAGGTCCACACCTGTCTCTGATTTGAGTAGAACTTGAACCACTCTCCAGCATTGCCCACCTTTCCACTGACACGTTCTCTGACTATACCTCCCTCAGTCAAACAATTGTGTGTATTGTGAATAATTTGTGTCTGGGTGTGTTTTTTTTAATAGAAATTGCTCGTTATTTAATATTTTTTAATATTTATTTATTGTATGAAGCAATCTTCCTGTTAGCACTTATTACTGAATCTAAAAACTAAATGCACTTACCTGAGGCATGTCATATTAATGTCAGTGGGACCTGGCTCTATGGAGAGGGATCTAATCGTTCTACTCATATGTACAACAGCATAGACCCAGACACAGGAACGAGCACATTAATGGGGAATCCATGGATCAAGTCTCGGACAATTGTTTGACTAACGGTGTGATTACTAACAAGGTTTTATTTTTACTAACTTCTAAATTTTATTAGAAGTTTTACTAACTTCCATAGGCCTGTGCCAAACAAAAAAACAAACACCAGTAAAAAATGCCTCTCGTCTGGCCTCAGGTGGTAAAATTCAGGCAGGATTTGACTGGACCCCCAGGTGACCTACAGGTTTTCTGTCTTTTTTCTTCCTTTATTCATCAGGTCAGTAGGCCCGTGCACTATATCCTAAACTAGGATTTTTTTTTCCAAATAGAGCCCTAATCCTCAACAGGACTAAACCAGGACTAAAATATGTTTAAATCTGGAATATCAGACCTTTTTTACACTCTCAGTATCAAGTTAATATTCAGATGTTAAAATGAGAAATGTGTGTAACCCAACTCTAAGGTATAACTGGTCTCACCTGTTCAAGTTAATGAGGGAGGTTTTCTTTTGGTTTTAGTGAAACTTAATGGAATGAACTCTTGCAACATTTCTCTGGCATCAGGAAATTCAGTTTGTTCATGTTCACTGTATACACTACACATTCCAGAAAGACTTACAAAATGCTTGAGAATGCTTTTAAATTGTTTTTGCTGACGTTACCCAAAACAATTTATTATATAATCTAATACATTTGGTTCATGTTGAGTCCAAGTTTTAATTTGTTTTTTTCTGTTTCATAAAATTATCTTGTTTCAAACTCAATAAATCATCATGGAAACAAGAAACATCAAGGCAGTACACTGGCCAGGACAGCAGAAACACAAATAGAGTTGTTATTGTTTCTCGGCAGTCTTTCTCTTGTTAAAGCGGGTTACAGTTTACTTGTTATTCACAAGATTATTTTATCATCTTCCTTTCTAAATGACACCGACCAGGCAGGACAGTATGGAACCATTATTATTCAGCATGTACTGAAGTTTGTTCCACTCCCACACTCAGTGGCGCTAAAAGGGGGTATTCGACATATGGGGCATAGGGGCTCAGCACCTTGGGGGGCGCCAAAGAGATGGTAATAATAAAAAAAATATATATATATATATATATATATATATATATATATATATTGTAGTATTTCCTAAATGTAGCTCAGCTGCTGTTGTGCGTTTCTAAATATTTCAGTATTTCCTCAATACTATATAACATTTTAGAGGACTAACAGGCTACAGTAGGCGCCCTCATTAGATTCCATAAATAGAAAAAATGGAATAGTGGGCGTGGCTGGCGGGGGCGCCGTAAGGCGCGCTGAGCGAGCAGGTAATGTTATGTGTTGTCACAGTACGCACACAGTTCTTTGAAAGATGGATCAAACAAAACAAAAAAATAAAGAAAAAGGGAAAAGGAGATGGCGTGTCAAGGTATGGGACAGCTGATAAACAAGTGGATGGAGAAAGGCAACAGGTAGGACTTGAGACCTCTGTGCTTGGAGGCTTGGAGGCAATATTTATGTTAACAGACTTAGCGGTAGCGTTTTGCTAACACTGGGAATGTAGCAGCCAAATGGGGTTTAAATAAAATTAAAGAGACATCGAGGTTTGCGTCCACTCTAGGAGGAGGGAGAAACCTACAGCTACAACCAGTGTAAAAGTATGATCAATTAGTCTCCATACGTTTGGTGAAATAAGTATGTTTTGAGTTTGCTTTTGAAAACCTCAACAGAGTCAGCTCGCCGCACTTCCACCGGGAGCCCATTCCATAAAAATGGGGCTCTATAAGAAAAGGCTCTGTAGCCAGCAGACTTCTTCTTTACTCGAGGAAGTTGAAGGAGGCCAGCGTCCTGAGAGCGAAGGGTACGAGCTGGAGTATACCGGGTGATAAGGTCAGATAGGTAAGAGGGCGCGCGTCCACAAAGGATTTTATATGTTAACAGGAGAACTTTAAAATCAGCTCTAACATGAATAAGAAGCCAGTGTAATGAAGCCAGGACTGGAGTAATGTGATCAAACTTCCTGGTCTTTGTTAAAAGTCTGGCGGCTGTATTTTGGACCATTTTTGGACCACATTGCCTGGATATGACAAATGCATGAATGAGAATTTCAGCATCAACTAAAGAGAGGGAGGAGCGAATTTTTGAGATATTCCTCAAGTGTAAAAAGCCCAGTTTAGTGAGCTCACTAATGTGCTGCTGCAGAGATAGTGTGGGGTCAAAAATGACACCAAGGTTCCTCACAGTGTTGCCGTGCTCCAACACACAGTTGATCGAGACAGTAAGATTGTTGAACTTGTGCCGATGACTGGCAGGACCAATTAACAAGAGCTCTGTTTTATCCGAGTTCAAATGGAAGACATTTTTAGACATCCATGTTTTAATTGAAACGAGGTTGGCCTCTAGACGCTTGATGTCAGTAGTATTATTCGCTTTTATTGGTGGATACAGCTGTGTATCATCGGCATAACAGTGGAAGTTTACTCCATAACTTCTGATGATTTGTCCCAATGGTGTAACATATAGTGAAAAAAGTATGGGACCAAGCACAGACCCTTGTGGCACACCAAATTTCACTGGTGCCGTGGAGGAGAAGGATTTATTAAAAGTGACCTATCACACAGATAGGATTCTAGCCAAGCAAGAGCAGAGCCAGAGATGCCAAACACATCTTTTAGTCTGTTGATTAGCACTGCATGATCATTTGTATCAAATGCAGCGCTGAGATCTAGCAATAACAGTAGAGATGTTGAGTCCTCGTCAATATGAAGGAGGAGATCGTTAGTCACTTTAACTAAAGCTGTTTCAGTGGAATAAGAGGCCCTAAATGCAGACTGAAACGGCTCGAGGAGGTCATTTTCTGATAGATATAGAGTAAGTTGTTTTAACACAACTTTTTTGAGGTCTTTAGATAGAAAAGGTAAACTGGAGACAGGACGGAAATTAAATAGGCATCCAGGATCCAGAGTAGGTTTTTTGAGCAGGGGTTTGACCACAGCCTGTTTGAAGAGGGAAGGCACGGTGCCAGTAGACAGGGACAAGTTTATAATGTTTAACATAATTTGCCCTACATAGGGCCACAGTTCTTTAAGCTGTTTTGCTGGCAGGATATCCAGAAGGCACGTAGTTGCTTTACCTGAAGAAACCACCTTTTTCAGCTCATAAAGGGATACAGGATCTAAGACTGAGTGACAAGAGGTCAGTGCAAGTGAATGGGACCTGGAGCTGAGGAAGACAAAACCAAAATATTATCCCTGATATTTTCAATTTTATGATTAAAGAAATCTAAAAAGTATTGTGCATTAAAGGGAGAGGAGTCTTCAGTTGTTTTTGGTTGGATTAGTTTAGCAACTGTCCCAAAGAGAAACCTGGGGTTATGCCGGTTTTCTATGATTAGAGATGAGAAATAGGCCCTCTTTGCAGTGCTGAGGGAGTGCTTATAGGTGTTTACACACAAACACCACTTTTGATAATTTAGATTAGTTTTTGACTTGCGCCATATGATCAAAACTCAAAACTCCTACAGGCCTGTTTTAAAGCCCAGGTTTCCTCGTTATACCATGGTGTAGGTCATCTGGTTGGTCTGGGCTTAGTCCTGAGGGGTGCCACTGAGTCGGTGATGGCCGTGAGGGTTGCATGGACCTCCTTTGTGTAGGCTTCTACTGAGTTTCCAGGTGGAGTTAAATTAGGAAGAACATCTGTCAGCCGTGTGGCAAACATTTCCATTGTAGCCACGCTAAAATTCCGTGTAGACACTACGCAATTGTCGGAATTTGAGGGGAGTTTATAACTTATCTCAAATTCCACCAGTGAGTGATCTGAAACAGCAGATGAAAGAGAGGAGACGAAGAGATGGGAAACATCTATTCCCCGAGCCAAAACAAGATCCAGATAGTTTCCACTAATGTTTGTGAGCTCATGAACAAAGTGGTTGAAAGACAGGGTTGTAAGCAGTGATTGAAATGCTCTGGCCAGAGGATCATACTCCTTATTTAGATGAATATTAAAGTCACCAACTAGAAGGGTGTTATCAGCATGGGTTAATAAGTCCGAGAGGAAAACTCCAAACTCATCCAAGAAAGAAGAGTAGGGACCCGGAGGGCGATAGACTACAGCTAAATAAAATGGCTTCCTTCCGTTATTTTTTGGAAGGAGTATGTTTGATGAGTAACACTTTGAATGAGTTAAATTTTGGCTGTGATGATGGACCTGTAAAGCAAAATGCAGCTTTATAAAAGGCTGCAACACCACCACCCTGTTTCGACATGCGACCTACCTGTGCATATGCATAATCAGGGGGAGAGGCTTCATTTAGTGGCAGAAAAACATTGGGCCTAAGCCAAGTTTCACAAAGACAAAGTAAATCCAAGCAATGAGAAGTAATAAGATCATTAATTAAGAGTGCTTTGGAGGATAGAGACCGCACATTCAGGAGACCAATCTTCAGTCTTGATGTAGGACCTGCATTTGAGGCTGATCCAGTGGAGCGATAGTGACAGGAACAAGCTGTCGAGCTCTAACAGTTCTGCCGGGTCTAAAAGAATGCCTCTGAGTTATAATAACATGAGGACAGCATGCTTTTGGGTCACTGACTCAGATGTGTTTGAGGACTAAATAAATTCACCATATCTAACAGATTTAGGCAGTAGACGTCGGGATGACACGGCCTAATTAGACAACTAAAAGCTGCTACATTATCCAGTTCCACACCCGCACTATCATGACTGGCAGGTTCTCTAATTTTGACGACCTGCTGTGTCAAATGCTTTGAATGCACCTGTCTATATTACTAGACGAAATGGCAGCACCTTGTCCAGTAGGATGCAGACCGTCTGCCCTCATCAGGCCTGGGCGGCTCCAGAAAGAAGGCCAGTTATCCACAAAACCATAACCTTTCTGATTACAATGCCGGCCCAGCCACCGGTTCATGGAAACTAATCTGCTATACTGTTCATCACTACCCCTTACGGGGAGGGAGCCAGAGACAATTAATTGATGCAGACTCATCTTGTTCCCTAGTTCAAAAGTCCTGGCTAGGCTATCTTTGGTTACCTCAGACTGCCTCATTCTCACATTATTGGTGCCAACATGAATAACTATCTGCTTGTATGTAGTGCGAGTATGTGTCTGGGGAAACTCTCCCTTCCTGTGTGATGTCAGCACCCTAAGGTTAGCCTCTATGTCGGAAGCCCTGGCCCCCGGTAAACAGTGGACAATGGCTGGCGTCTGACAAGTCTAACATTGCGGGTAATGGAGTCCCCTATCACCAGAGTACGATGCTCGCTCCGGCTGGCAGGCGCAGAGGGAACAGGCCGGTGATCGGCGAGAACAAGCGGACTTGAAAGTGCCGAAAACCGGTTCGCGGTCAGAGGGGGTGACCGCGAACAAGAGCGGACAACCGAAGGCTTGCCCCTGCCTGCACCCCTGCGCCGGCAGACTGGTCCGAACGTAGGACTCTTTGCAACAGCTGCCGAAGCAACTGAGCCGCAACTGGAGTTATCGCTAGCAGGACTGCTATCAGACCTGCATCTGATACTATCCGGAAACCCTGACACATCTAAAGTAACCAAACCCTGTCTATGCTGATCTAGCTGCCCTAACTCACAAACACGTCTCTCTAATAGAGACAATCTGTCTAGTAATACCGAACAAGAATGGCAAACCATTGCCACACGCAACAACAACAAAGAAAAACTTAGCTAAGCTAGTGTACGTCAAGACAACTGTTCTCACAATGATAAATTCTAACACACAACCACAAGTTACAGGGAAAACTCAGTACACACAACAAGACTAACTACCAGTAAGAGAAACGGTAACAAACACAACAATCGAGGTATGCTAAGCGCTAACTCAAATGCTAAAAACCCGCTAGCATGTTAGCTAGCCCAAACAGAAGTCCCCTGTTCACAAAACAACAACAACTCTAGTACTAACCTCTAGCAGAAGTATAATCAGTATAACAATGAATGAGTTGTGGTGCACAGTTAAAGTGTTGACAATGTTTAAGAAATAATAAATACGTAACTTTAGGACAATGCCAGGAGAGATTCATCACCGGGATGCGTCCTTCGGCCACCGGCAAAAAATCACAGTGACGTCAGCGTTAGACGGGAAGCATCAGATTTACCTTTATCTTTTATTTTAAATTGCACTATTGTATTGTTCACCGTCGTCTCTGGTTAGTCTGAACAAAAAATTCTTATTACAACAATTTATAGACAACACCCTTACAAGGGTGAGCCTGTTGTAACTGTGCATTGACTCTGCTTCTCGTGTGAATCTATTTAAAATCATTAAAGTTTTGTCCCATCTTGTCCCATCTCATTGCAGTCTGGAGATCTACCGAGAAAGCATGTGGTACAATGTCTAACTGGAACCCAGACTCTCTTCTATCATCATCGGTATTCTGATCAATAAATGTCCAAATCAAGCTCAATGTAGACATTGGTATGATAGAGGTATTCATACACCAGAGGTGGGTAGAGGCGCCTAAAATTGTACTCAAATAAGAGTAGTGTTACTTCAAAATAATTTTATTAAAGTAGAAGTACAAAGTAGTCCTTCAATAAATTACTCAAGAGTGAAATGTATTTGGTTAAAAGTGTTCTTAAGAACTGAGTAACTGTGTGATCATAATTTATTTCAGACAAAAACATAAAATAATTCCGCGCGAATTTTGTTTCTTTCAATTAAAATAACAAAATGAGTTAAAATAATTTAAATCTTTACAAAATAACAAATTAAGGAACAAGAAACACAAATTTCTAAATCTTACTTTTTCACAACATGAAGCTTTTGAAACTAATCCTTACAGAAGGCCTCTGTGTTTTGGCTCTGTGTGAGCCAAACATGCTTTGTTTATGAGGCCAGTGTTCATCCTCTTCAGTTTCAACACTGAAGACAGTAGCCTCTGACATTTTTCATGTTTTTATTACTGCTAAGTGTGAAGAGTTTGTGCCGCTATGTCTCCACCGTTTCTGTTGGTCATGTTTACTGCAGGGCTACGTCTGATTGGTGAAACAGTCAAGTTGGAAAACAGACATCCTGAATTTAACTCCAAATTTCAACCTTGAGGCTGAATGGGACTCTGTGCTGTGTTCATCTAGAAATCCTGACCACCAGCAAATTCATCTGAATTTTTCTCACAGGATGTTTTTGACCCCTCAAAAACTGTACAATATACAATAACTCAAAACAGACCCAAATTACAATCTGTGCCATTCGAGCTCAGTCGGTACCTTTTTCCTTTTGGTTTATCCCCTTATCACCTTTGGATTTGATCCTGAAGTGTGCACTATCCCCCTCTGATCCAACTGAGCCCAAATCAGCACTTGCAAGTTGAGCTGCCACCGACCCGAGTCGAAGTCTTTGGTCACGTTTACGTTTTACACGAGAACTTCTTCAGAAGATGGAGAGCGTTGTTATCCAGAGCTGCGAGTATTTACAACAGTGTGATTCACTGAAAGAAGTTGTAGGTGGAGCGTCTCAAATCTTTCTTTAGATCTGCTTTAACCTTTGCCAAGAAGATGGTCACAACCCTTGTGGAAGCCCATGGACTCTTTATCTCGTAAGTTGTCCACAGCGAGAGTGCATTATGCTAGAAGAGACTCTGGGACCAAACAGTGGTTGATATCAAAGCCCTTTTTAACATAGGGTGACCTGCATTTAAAATAATAAAAAAACAAATTTATATAAATAAACTACAGCAAAAGTTATTCAGGAGAAAACAACACAAGTTGAACCGGGTCTGTTCTCATAACTTTTTCAATGAGTGTAAACCCAGCCCAAACTTATTCTCTAAAATCCTTTCCTCTCGCTTTTGTTTTTTGTGTATTTTAAGTGTCTAGAAAAGAAAAATATCGGCAAAATAACAAATCCCGCTTTCCAGCCACTGTGTGTTGACCATGTCTTTTCTCTCTTCTGTCTTACTGCCTGCAGCGTCACTCGTCACGTGACTATTAACGGGGCAACCTGGCAGACTCGTAACATGCAAGCGCTGGTTCTGAAATGGGGAACATGTCAGATTTTCTCTGATTACTTCTCATCTCTAATTACTTTCAGGCTTTGTTTTGTAGGTCAAAAGTACAAAGTTGTATTTGTGTCTAAACAATGTATATTGTATGTGATCTTGCAGTAGTGCTAAAACAGTACTTTCCTTATTTTCTACAGGGCTGCAGTGTACTTAATTTTAGAAAAACAGTGAGCTCATGTGCTTTTGCATCTGGCCTCATTGTTGATGTATTTGTGGGAGTTCCAGTATTCCAGTTCACAGTAAAAACTGAGTAGTTAAACATAGATTTGACATAGATTACATCCGCCGTTCCTTGTAATTTACCCCTTAAAAAAAAAAGAATCAATCAAACATCAGTTCAACATTTGAGCCCAGAAAATTTAGAGAACATCTAAAAGTAAAAATAAGCATCTCATCTGTTCAGCCCAAAATAAAAATGTTTGCAGCATCAAGACAATCTATATATTTTTTCAGTTAAGAAATATTGTTTATTCATTCAAAAGATATGTAATTTTATAATGCACTTGACATTTGAAACAAATTTCAAAGTGCTACATGAAAACAAATAGCAGTTAAACACTGCTAATAATAGAATTAACACACACAAGCAGCCAGAGACATTGTTGCTTCCATTGCTGTGATTTCTTTGTCGTGTCAAAAAGCACAAGGTTTTAGATATCCTCTAACTTTTCTAGAAAAGAAAAAAATTTAAAGAGAGAGAGAGAAAACAATCCCCATTCAAGGTTCCTTAAACGTTCTTGACTGCAATGGAGGTCTGTCTCGGGGCTACACCGCTCGAGCAAGCCCCAAAATAATCATAATTTTCTGTCTTCTGACACTCTACAGTGGTCTTTAAACAAACAAAACAGAACTCCACTTTACAGTCAGCGCATGTTATATTCTTACAGCGCTCACTGTTGTGTACCACCAGTAACCCACATGTGGGACAGGCCCGGACAGAGGGGCAGCCTGTGACCCCCGTCACATTAGTAAACTCAATAACTGGACACATTCTCAGAGTTTCCAGTGCTGTCTGTATGCATCCTTCATTGTCACAGTGGTCAGAACTTGGAGCTGGACCTTTCCACTCTTTCAGACACTGCCAGCAGAATTCATAGTTTTCTCTTTTATCAGCTGTGCACTGTGGACACTGAACACATAGGTTGTTGGGGTTGTCTCTCAAAACATGAGACTTGCAGCCAGGACACTGTAAAGAACAAAAGATATTACAATGAAAAAAATAATTAGGCCTTAGCTTGTTGTAAATAGTGCAATAATGAACTTACAAGTTTGGCTCTCAGGTCATTAAAGGCAAGGTTTCGAAACAGATTGTCCTCAAACACCTTCTTCTCTTTCTCAGTCAACAGAGCCATTCTACAAACTTCATTAAAAGACCACACAGCTTTACAGCATCCACATTCAAACCTGCATTTTCCCTACAGGATTTTACAGAAATATTAAACTCAGGGTGGTTAATGGGTCATCAAAAATTAGGGTATAACCCACCTGTTTCAGCTGCTCTTGACACCAGTTGGTGAGAGACAATGGAGTTACTGTGTGGCCACAGGACATCCGAGCTCTTATAGATGTGTATCCAACAAACAAAACTGAAACACAAAAAGAAGAAAGGCTCACATAAAAAAGACCTTGGCAGATTATTATTATTAGGCCCGAGCCGGTGATGACCAGGAGGGCCTATTGTTTTTGCTCAAGTTATTTTTTTTATGTTTTTTTTTTTTTTGCAAAATGATCCTCAATTTGACCCAGTAAACATGCACGAAAAGTCATTTACATTGGTCCCAGATTTCACGCCCGGCAAATTTTTTTTTTAATTTGAAGTCCCCGAAAAAAAAATATGAAAAATGACTCGACCCTTAGAAAAGTCAATATACATTGGGCCTATGGAAAATGAAAGTACATTTTTCCAATGTAGAAATACAGAACTTGGTACATCCATAGGACACCTCAGGGCAAACAGAAAAGTCTATGACAGCCACACCCTAAACTCAACAGGAAGTCCGCCATGAAACACACAGCCACCAATATCGCACCCCTTGTGCAACAAGATGCAAATCATTGTGTTTTAATCTTAGGGGCTGTCCACACGGAGACAAAAATCACTGTATCCATATACATTTTGTATCGTATTGGCCTTTCGTCCACACGGATCCGGTGTTTTGGGAGACTGAATCCGCTATTTTTTGAAACAGGGTTCTAAAGTGGATAAATCTTTCGACAACACCTTTGCGACACCCTTGCGGTGTCGTCTGTACAGCCAATCCGTATATTTTGTGAAAACGATGATGTCATCGCATCACGTGTCGGCCTCGTCACACGTAACAGCAACAACAATAATGGCGGACTACATGATTGAGTTCGTGCTGCAGAAGCTACTAAGCCTACTAGCTTTATTACAGCAAAATCTATTGCTTCTATGCAGTTGTGGTGAGCAACAAGCGATAATGGACAACACCATACGCCACATGCTCTTAGATCCACCGCGTTAGAGAACCAGGAGAGCAACCAGGAGAAAATGAATGGAGAGAGAATTTCCGCATGTCCAAAGCACTCAGAACTCAGTCCGTATATTGAAGAGCAAACAACAAACATGAGGGCACCAATTACTACAGTCTAAATATATGACTGCAACAATTTGAGAACTTGTTTTTATTAGAAAATAAATATTTAGGTCTTCGTCTTCTTATGCAGCGCGCAAGGTTATGCACATGCTCAAAGTCTTCTTCTCCGTGTATAGTGTATATCTGTGGCAGAATTACAGCGCCCCATACTGGTCGGGCATATATACTACATCGTTTTCAGCCGGCCGTGTGTGTACGCAGATATTTTCTTGAGGCAGCGCGTCTCAAGATCGGATAGGGGATGCACTGGCTTCGTGTGGACATAGCCTAAATGGGCCCATATTTTGGTGAGTATCATCTAGACACGTGTGCCAACCAAAGTTGTCACTTTGTTTTTGATATCTTATCGGGTATGGGTGTGGCAAGCCTGTAATGAGGAGGCCATTTTTGTGAAAATTAAATGTCTCTTAACTCTCAAACGCCTTCTCGAATCGAGTTGGACCCAAAAAGGTGTTTGTGCACATTCATGACCTGAACACAAAGATATGTAAATAAAAGGGTTATCTTTAGAAATGGCTCTCCAGCGCCCCCTACAAACTTATAATGGGACCCAAGAATTTAGTTTGTCATAGAGACATGAAATTTGGTACACACATCTCTTATGTCATGACGAGCATAAAAGCCAATAACAACCACCCCCTATCTATAAATGTGTTGCCATAGCAACGTCCCAAATATGTGGAAAAAGTCAATGGGAAGTGAAAATTTTAGTTTGTCGTAGGCAAATAAAACTTGGTACACACATCCAGCATGGGCTTATGAACAAAAAAGCCAATGGGGACCACATCCTATCACACACGGAAAGGCGGCCATTTTGAATTGACAATGTGAACCGCCTTAGAATACACCTCTCTTTTAAAAAACAACAAAAAATAGCTGCTTCATTCCACAGACACCAAAGCACCAAATGCAAACCCTTGAGTACATGTGTCCCGCAGCCTCAAGGGAGAGGAGGGCCTTTATCGCCGCTTGCGGCTTAAATTTTTTGTGTTATTTTTTGTTTTACATTCCAGAACAGAGATGGGTAGATAATAATAGACAATAATAATACAACGGGGGCGGCAGTGGCTCAGTGGGAGAGCGGTTGTCCTTCAAGGTAGGATAGGTAGGAAGGTAGGTGGTTCGATTCCTGCTCTCGACACAGTTTATACTGTCCTTGTGTCCTTGGGCAAGACACTTAATCCACCTTGCTTCCAGTGGTGTTCCAGCAGTAACACTAGTGAATGAAACCTTAATGTAAGTCGCTTTAAAATGAAAGCGTCAAATGTAAAAGTACAGTAACACTGTTGAATATAAGTCGCTTTGGATAAAAGCGCCTGCTAAATGACTAAATGTAAATGTAAAATGTACATTAATATTATAATGTAAATGTAAAAAATATAATTCTGCATAGATATAAAGGTGTTCTAGAGGATGTTTTTAATGTTACATGTTTAATGTTATTTTTTTCCTTATAATCTAAATCTGCCTTAACAGTCACATAACCAAATGTTAAATAGGTGCACTAAAAAAAAACTTTGTACTCCGTGGGACATAAAAATAAAAAACGTCAACCAATCATTGTCTGTAGACTAGGGTTTTTCATTGGCTCTCTGGCTTGTCAATCATTGTTACTACGTTCGTTACGTTATGCACGTGTGTTCCAGTTGCTGCGCATGCATAGGCGTTATTTTTGGAGCTCCAGTGCTATCCCTGGCTTTCATGTTGCTGCTTCGTCTGGTTGTCCACGAAGTTTAAACAACCTGAAGGCAAAATCTCCTTTTAAAGGAATATGAGAAGAAAAGAAAAGCTCAAGAGCTGAACAAAAGCAGAGTGTGTGTTGGGGATTCTTTTTCACAATGGCATGCTCTGTAAACACAAAAAAGGATTCTACTGACGCGTCCGTTGCCAGATTTCTGCTGGACAGGCGACGTTTGTTAATTTTTTGGTGAAAACAATTGATTTTGGAGAGTTTGGGAAGGATACAAACTTGTATCTGGCACTGTAAAGGAACAGGCCGTTTGGTGATGCTACAAGTAATGTAGAGGGAAAAACTGACCAGTGGTGAGTCCGACAGTCAGTCCACTAACGGGACAGAGCAAATGTCGGTAGTAAACACCTTTGCACCTTCCTCGGGCACCCAAAGCGCTTTACATCGTTCTTCCACTCACCCCATTCACACACATTTACACCTGGGGCAGACAGAGAGGGGGGCTGCCATACAAACGGCGCTCAAACTTCTCCTACCACCACCAAATACACCTCTACAGTCACACACATTCATACACCAGTGCTACGGTCTTGCCCAAGGACACAACAACAGTATGAACAGGGCAGACCAGGATTCAAACCGCCAACCTTCCGGTTATAGGACGACTGCTCTCCCACTGAGCCACTCCGTCCCTCAGTAAACAAAATGTGATTCATATGAATCTACTCCTATGTCTGTTTATAACTAAAGTAACTGTAATCCTCTCATATTTTTCTGTAATTTAATGGGATACAGTCTCTACTTAATTACATGTAATCTGTTCCTCCTTCAAACCTGTGATGTCTACTTACAGTCATGATCGTCGTCTGCATCTACAAACGTCAGAGTGCAATCGCTAGGTTCATAACATTTTTCTGTTGATGTGATGTGTGAAAGTGTGATTTTCTGTTTGTCCTCTGTTCCCTTGCATGGACATGTCAGTCTACATCCCATCTCGAGGCAGTCCCTTTACCTACAAAGACAGCACATGATACCAGCTCTTTTTAAAGTGTCTGCTTTAGTTTCTGTTTCATTCATTCTCCAGTGTCTGTCAGAGCACACAGCAGAAGAGTAGGCTTTTACCTGGAAAAATGGTGATCCAGCTGAAAGTGAGCACTCCACGAGGAGAGGAAATAATTGTCGAAGTCTGCAAAAGTGATCATCACATGAAGAAGACCACTGTGGAAAAGCTGAAACAGACCATATGTGGAAAACTGGGCTTAGGTATGTACCATGTATGAGTTTAGTCCAAAAAATTTTAATTCATACACAGACAGTCATTTTTATTCATTTTTGTCTTAGATGCTAATGTCCGGATTGTTTACCAAGGTGTGACCCTGGAGGAATCCTACACTCTGGATCACTACAAGATCCGTCACATGTCGAGCGTTCAGACTCTGCTAGTGCTGCCTGGGGGCATTTAAAAAGAACATACACACTCAGAAATGTAACTAACACACTATTCTCAATAAATCACTTTGCACCAACTCAATCTACTGTGTATATCTGTTTTTTTTTTTTTTTTTTTTTTTATATTTACTCTATAGTTTTAATGTGAATTAATAAAAAGTTAGCTCTTACCCAAAAATGAAGACAAGAACAAAAAGTAGTCAAACAAAGTCGTCAAATGCTCTGAAAACTGATCAGGTTTCAATTTGAACTGGAAACAACTTAGGCAGCATTCTTACGTATGTGTCTGGTTTTGTGATCTGAGGATAAATGGGAGGGCCATTTTTGACTGAGTTGGTGGTGACTCACATACTTCGAGTGGTAAGTCTGAGTCTTGGACCAATTTTCTCCAAAATAATGGCACACTATAAAATGTTGCAAATTTAACATAGAACAACAGAACATACCAACAGTGTTCGACAAGTTAAAGCAAATCTATGTAGCATTTTAACCAGAATTTGCCTGTAATGATTACAAAACAGTATTCAATGAATTAAGGTGGTTTATTCATATAAAACAGAGTCCTCATATAGCAAGTACACAGCCTGTAAAGTAAGAGAGTTGCTTACACTGAAGACAGCTCACATTTAGTGCTGTAACTTTCAAAACAGGCTGTTTGTCCCACTTCCAGTTTTGTCCCTTTAGACTTTGTTTCACCCTCTACATCAGGTGGAACTTTCCACATCCCTGGGAACGCGAAGGCATTAAGGTATGTTATATGTGGTATATTGTGAGATTTGATAAATACACACAGAGGGTGTGGTACAGTATGACAGATTCAGGTGTGACAAAATGTTCAGGTTGTTTAGTAAATGCCAACCTGGGGTTTTCCTGGTTCACTCCAACAGTATTATTCTGTTCTAACACTGGTGTTCCTTATCCAAAAATAGACAGATAGCGAACAGAAAAGTCAACAAGGTTATGTTCTTAAAACGTGTGGCTTTACTGGTTGTTTCTGTAAAACTGAAGACAAATTACAAAATAGGTAATAACTCAATTACTTGTACTCATATGACACATGTACAAGAAATTTTCATTTTAACAAAGTGTACATTATGAATATAACATAATAATGCATATTTAGTGTGGCTATAATTAACATAAAAAGCCTAATTTTTTAGGATAATAAACAAGGCTATCCATCCATCTTCTACCGCTTATCCGAGACCGGGTCGCGGGGCTAGCAGTCTAAGCAGAGATGCCCAGACTTCCCTCTCCCCAGACACTTCCTCCAGCTCTTTGGGGTGGATACCGAGGCGTTCCCAGGCCAGCCGAGAGACATAGTCCCTCCAGCGTGTCCTAGGTCTTCCCCAGGGTCTCCTCACGGTTTGACATGCCTAGAACACCTCCCTAGGGAGGTGTCCAGGAGGCATCCGAAACAGATCCCCGAGCCACCTCAGCTGGCTCCTCTCATTGGAGGAGCAGCGGCTCTACTTTGAGCTCCTCCCGAGTGACCGAGCTCCTCACCTTATCTCTAAGGGAGCGGAATACTTCCAGAAAACATTGTTGGTGAACACAATCCACCGGGCCATTCACCGTTGCCTAAAACTCTATAGGTCAAAAAAGAAGCCATATCTAAACATGACCCAGAAGCAGGTGTTTTCTCTGGAGCCAAGGCTCATTTAAAATGGACAGACCAATCAAAATTTAAAGTTCTTTTTGGAAAACTGGGATGCTATGTCATCCAGACTAAAGAGGACAAGGACAACCCAAGTTGTATGTGTGAGTGCGTGTGACATGGGCAGCTTACACATCTGGAAAGACAGCATCAATGCAGAAAGTTATATCCAAGTTCTAGAACAACATATGCTCCCATCCAGACGCCGTCTCTTGAAGGGAAGACCTTACATTTTCCAACATGACAATGACCACATCCTGCATCAATTACAACATCATGGCTGCGTAGAAGAAGGATCTGGTTCTGAAATGACCAGATCTTTCATCCTTAGAAAACATTTGGTACATCATAAAGAGGAAGATACGACAAAGAAGATCTAAGACAGTTGAGCAACTAGATTAGACAAAGTAGATTAGCCTGTATTAGACAAAAATGGGACAACATTCTGTTATAATAATTTTTAATTTCCTATTGTTTATGTGTTTATAATTACTGGGTGCTCATAGTTCTCTACAGGTCATGTAAAATCATGTCATGTCCTTCATGTTAATCCAAGCAGGAACTAGACAGGACTAGACGTAGTCATAACTTGTCACAGAATGACTTCTGCAGCTGGAGCTTGTTCTGGGGAGTGTGTGAAAAATACGCCTCCTACAGCTTTTACTGCGGTGATATAAAATCTAATGTATTGTTTACTTTTCCAATCAAACCTCAGCCTTTTCCACTTGTGTCATGTTTGTGCTTTTGCTTCATTCTTGCAAGAATTAAACCTGGCCATTGGTTTTTAAGTTATACTCTGTCTACAGAATTCTTATAACACATTCCTGTTCCTAAACTTGAGCAGCTTGTCTCCTCAGTCCCAGACATTTGCAGACTGTTATAAAAATAAATGGTAAACATGGCCTTGTCCCAACCTTTTTAAGATGTTACCTTTTTTTTCACTTAAAATTATACATTTTCTCACTTTAAACATTTGATATGTCATCTATGTTGTATTCTGAATAAAATATGGAAATTTAAAAACTTCCACAACATTGCATTCTTTTTAGGCCCGAGCCGGTGATGACCGGGAGGGCCTATTGTTTTTGCTCGGATTTTTTTTTTTTTTTTTCTTCCGACCCAATGATCCTAAATTTGACCCAGTGAACATGAAAAGTCATTTTATTGGTCCCAGACTTCAAGCTCGGCGAAAAATTTATGTATTTGAAGTCGAAAAAAATACGAAAAATGACTCAGTGGCGACCCTACAAAATCAAAATACATTGGGCCTATGGAAAGTGAAAGTAACTTTTTTCCAACGTAGAAAAATGAAACTTAGTACATCCATAGGACACCTCAGGGCAAACAGAAAAGTCAATGACAGTCACACCCTAAACTTAACAGGAAGTCCGCCATGTGGGGTGAAACGCGCGGCCACTAAAATCGCACCCCTTGCTTAGAAAGATGCAAATCATTGTGTTTTAATCTAAATGGCGCCAAATTTGGTTAGTATCATCTAGACACGTGTGCCAACCAAAGTTGTGACTTTGTTTTTGATATCTTATCGGGTATGGGTGTGGCAAGCCTGTAACGAGGTGGCCATTTTTGTGAAAATAAAACGTCTCTTAACTCTCAAACGCCTTCTCGGATCGAGTTGGACCCAAAAAGGCGTTTGTGCACATTCATGACCTGAACAAAAAAATATGTAAATAAAAGGGTAATCTTTAGAAATGGCTCTCCAGCGCCCCCTACAAACTTATAATGGACCCAAGAATTTAGTTTGTCATAGAGACATAAAATTTTGTACACACATCTCTTATGTCATGACGAGCATAAAAGCCAATGACAACCACCCCTATCTATAAATGTGTTGCCATAGCAACGTCCCAAAAATGTGAAAAAGTCAATGGGAAGTGAAATTTTTAGTTTGTTGTAGGCAAATAAAACTTGGTACACACATCCACCATGGGCTTATGAACAAAAAGCCAATGGGGACCACACCCAATCACACACAGGAAGGCGGCCATTTTGAATTGAAAATGTGAACCGACTTAAAATACACCTCTTTTTAAAAGTACACAGAAAAAGCTGCTTCATTCCACAGACACCAAACTTGGGCAAAATGAGCTAAACACATGTATGTAAAAGAGACAAGTGTTTTTCTAGACTTTTTTCGAGTTATATTTTTTTATTATAATTCGGTATATATTTTTTATTATAATTTTTCTGCAAAATGATCCTCAATTTAACCCAGTAAACGAACAACTAAAAGTCATTTTTATTGGTCCCAGACTTCAAGCCTGGCAAAAATTTATGTATTTGAAGTCCCCGAAAAAAATACGAAAAATGACTCAGTGGCCCCTAGAAAAGTCAAAATACATTGGGCCTATGGAAAGTGAAAGTAACTTTTTTCCAACGTAGAAAAATTAAACTTGGTATATCCATAGGACACCTCAGGGCAAACAGAAAAGTCAATGACAGTCACACCCTAAACTTAACAGGAAGTCCGCCATGTGGGGTGAAAGGCGCGCCACTAAATTCGCACCTTGCGCAGAAAGATGCAAATCATTGTGTTTTAATCTAAATGGCCCCAAATTTGGTGAGTATCATCTAGACACATGTGCCAACCAAAGTTGTGACTTTGTTGTTGATATCTTATCGGGTATGGGTGTGGCAAGCCTGTAACGAGGTGGCCATTTTTGTGAAAATAAAATGTCTCTTAACTCTCAAATGCCTTCTCGGATCGAGTCGGACCCAAAAGGCGTTTGTGCACATTCATGACCTGAACACAAAAATATGTAAATAAAAGGGTTATCTTTAGAAATGGCTCTCCAGCGCCCCCTACAACCTTATAATGGGACCCAAGAATTTAGTTTGTCCTAGAGACATGAAATTTGGTACACACATCTCTTATGTCATGACGAGCATAAAAGCCAATGACAACCACCCCCTATCTATAAATGTGTTGCCATAGCAACGTCCCAAATATTTGGAAAAAGTCAATGGGAAGTGAAAATTTTAATTTGTCGTAGGCAAATGAAACTTGGTACACACATCCAGCATGGGCTTATGAACAAAAAGCCAATGGGGACCACACCCTATCACACACGGAAGGCGGCCATTTTGAATTGAAAATGTGAACCGACTTAAAATACACCTCTTTTTTAAAAGTACACAGACAATAGCTGCTTCATTCCACAGACACCAAACTTGGGCAAAATGAGCTAAACACATGTATGTAAAATAGACAAGCGTTTTTCTAGACTTTTTGCTCGAGTTATATTTTTTTATTATAATTCGGTATATATTTTTTATCATATTTTTCTGCAAAATGATCCTCAATTTAACCCAGTAAGTGTACAACTAAAAGTCATTTTTATTGGTCCCAGATTTCATGCCCAGCAAAAAAATTATGTATTTGAAGTCCCCGAAAAAAAAATACGAAAAATGACTCATGACCCTACAAAATCAAAATACATTGGGCCTATGGAAAGTGAAAGTAACTTTTTTCCAACGTAGAAAAATGAAACTTGGTACATCCATAGGACACTTCAGGCAAACAGAAAAGTCAATAACAGCCACACTCTAAACTCAACAGGAAGTCCGCCATGTGGGGTGAAACGCATGGCCACTAAAATCGCACCCCTTCTGTCTAAAGGCTTTTCATCTAAACAGCTCCAAATTTGGTGAGTATCATCTAGACACGTGTGCAAAAAAAGTTCTCAATTTGTTTTTTGATACATTTGTGGCTGTGGTCGTAATGAGTCTGTGAAGAGGCAACCTTTGGGAAATAAATGCTATTTCCCAATTGCCAGGATCCTTCCTTTAGAGAAGGCCCCTCCAGAGCCACGGCTAGAGTCTTAGAAAACTCCTCAGAATCCTTTTACCGTGAAGTTTACGCTTTAAAGCACGAAATGCACTCCTCCGAGTGCATGTGTCCCCGCGGTCTCAAGAGAGGCGAGGGCCTTTATCGCCGCTTGCGGCTTTAATTTTATTTACAATTTGTACAGATTCCCAACTTTTTTGGAATCGGTTTTGTATAATGACCAAAGTATTTTACCTCATTAGTAGAATTCAGAACACTGCCTGACAAAGAGAAGTCAGGAAATGTTAAGAACTGTAAACTTTTGATCAGGGTCATTTGGGTAGTGTCTGTTGTCATTATGATTTAAAAAGAGTAAACATAGTTGTTTGACGATAAATGGCTTCACCACTAACTATGAGTGAAAGAAAAGTTTTTGTGTTATCATTCATATTCTTTGAAAAATAGCCAAAAAAAAGAAATCACAAGTCCTGCCAGGGTATGTAAACTTATAAGCACAACTGTATATATAATAAGTGCTCTGACAAATAATTACAAACAAACTTAATTTATTATTTACTTTGCATTATGTTCTCAAATTCAGTACCTACTTTTTGGCTCACATTAGTGGTAGTTAACTATACAGCCCTGTTATGGGACCGACAAAATAGAGCAGCGTGGAGAGTGTGGGAGTGGTACAAACTTCAGTACATGCTGAATATTAATGGTTCCATACTGTCCTGCCATGTTGGTGTCATTTAGAAAGGAAGATGATAAAATAATCTTGTCAATAACAAGTAAACTGTAACCCGCTTTAACAGGAGAAAGACTGCCGAGAAACAATAACAACTCTATTTGTGTTTCTGCTGTCCTGGCCAGTGTACTGCCTTGATGTTTCTTGTTTCCATGATGATTTATTGAGTTTGAAACAGGATAATTTTATTAAACAGAAAAAAAACAAATTAAAACTTGGACTCAACATGAACCTAATGTCTTAGATTATATAATAAATTGTTTTGGGTAACGTCAGCAAAAACAATTTAAAAGCATTCTGAAGCATTTTGTAAGTCTTTCTGGAATGTGTAGTGTATACTGTGAACATGAACAAACTGAATTTCCTGATGCCAGAGAAATGTTGCAAGAGTGCATTCCATTAAGTTTCACTAAAACCAAAAGAAAACCTCCCTCATTAACTTGAACAGGTGAGACCAGTTATACCTAAAGCAGCGTTCACACCAAACGCGAATTGCGCGAATAAATCGCGCTATTCGCGCGTAGTTGGACGCTTGAACATTTTAAGTTTACTCGCTTCATTCGCGCGTGAAATTCGCTTCATTCGCGCGTGAAATTCACTCAACAACAGACGCAAATTCGCGTCATGGGAGGGGCTTCTGCCAGGCGGGTTGTCACCGGGTCTTGTTGAAGAATGGTTGAGATGGGTTTTGTCGAGAAAGTAGCAGTGCTCTATTTACTTTGGAGGACTGAAAAACGGCGTGAACCCGTTCGGCGCTGTGCGGGGATCCATCGGATGCTTCAGAGGCGGACCCAGCTCCGTAAGTTTCACAAACTTCTCCAGGAGCTGCGCCTGGATGACGTCCGCTTTCAGCGGTACTTCCCACTGACCCGGCCCCAGTTCAATGACCTGTTGTCCCGGGTCGGTGCGAGGATTTCCCGCAGGACAGCAACTACTGACGCTCTATTCAAGTCTGTCCATCTGTCTCCAGGCAATATTTGATGTGATTATGAGTAATTAATATGTGGACAACTACAGTCTTCTGAACAGTTATCAGTCCTACAGTCAATTTAGTATTATGTCTATAAAATTGTATTTAGAATTGTACAGTCCTGCTCACCATTATTGGCACCCGTGAAGTTTATGTACATATTGTGGAATATCTACTGAAGGAAATGTATCAAATTAACCAACATATTACTACAGATAGCTTGTGTTTGACAAAAAACAGTAAATGATAAATAACATTTAAAAAGATAAACATTATGAGGAAAACAGAGAAAACCATAATGCTTGCCTTGTCAGTGGTATTGGCACCCTTTGCTGCAAATCAGTATGGAAACCCAATTTGGCTCACCTGTTGCAGATCTCAAATGAGGATCACCTGTGATGAATTACCTCCACCCATGTGACCCGAATTAGCCAATAAATGAACATTTTGGTTTTATAAAAAGCCACCTGTTATTCCCTCTTCATGTGTGACAATGGTAAAGACAAAGGAGCTGTCTGAGGACACCAGAAATGCTATTATTTGCAAGCACAAGACCTCCAAAGGGTATAAGGCCATCTCCAAAGACCTTGGCATCCCTGTTTCAACGGTGCGTAATGTTATTAAGAAGTTTTCCAGGCATGGAACTGTCAAGAACCTCCCTGGACGTGGGGGGAAGAGAAAAATTGATGACAGAAGTCTTCGAAGGTTGGTACGAATGGTGGAAAAAACACCCTGTCAAACATCTAAAGACCTGAAGACCAACCTGGAGCAGTCTGGTGTAACTGTTTCAACAAGTACCATACGCCGCACACTAAACAAAACGGGGCTTTATGGGCGGAGGCCAAGGAAGACCCCATTGCTAAAGAAAAGGCATAAAAAGGAACGATTGATCTTCGTGAAAGAGAACCTGGACAAACCTCAAGCCTTCTGGGACAATGTTTTATGGACAGATGAAACAAAAGTGGAGCTTTTTGGTCCTGCACACAAACAGTATGTTTACAGACGGCGCGATGAAGAATTTAAGGAAAAGAACACCATACCAACAGTCAAGCACGGTGGAGGATCCATAATGCTTTGGGGCTGCTTTGCTGCATCTGGTACTGGAAGCCTTGACCGTATCAAAGGCATCATGAAATCAGAAGATTATCAAGCAATTCTAGAGCGAAATGTCTTGCCCAGTGTAAGGAAACTTGGTTTGAGGCGAAGATCATGGGTCCTCCAGCAAGATAAAGACCCAAAGCACACCTCCAAAAGCACGCAGGAATGGTTGAAAGGGAAAAAATTTACTGTTTTAAAATGGCCAGCAATGAGTCCTGATCTCAATCCAATTGAAAATCTTTGGGGGGAGCTGAAAACTGCCATTGGAGAAAGGAACCCTGCAAATGTTCAAGAGCTTGAGCATATTGCAAAGGAAGTGTGGGAGAAAATACCACCCGAGAAGTGCAAGAAGCTTATCGATGGATATAAGAAACGTTTGGAGGCTGTCATCGCTGCCAAAGGGTGTGCAACCAAATATTAAGGAGGGGTGCCAATATTAGTGCACATGCTGGTTTTCTGTTTTTTCTTTATAATTACAATATCTATGTTGAAATAACAATTGTCTTTGTTAAAATTACTTTGGACCTCCAATTAAAAGATCCTGCTGATATAAATTTGGTACATTTCCATTTATTTCTGAAGACATTCACTCAGTTATGCAAAACATGAAGGGGTGCCAATAATGGTGAGCAGGACTGTATTTATAACAGTGTGTTGTATCTCTCATTTGTTTTTATTTCTTTAATAAATGGAGCCAGCCTCCAAAAAGAATCTATGACTCATGGCTTGTTTCTCATTAATACAACACTGGTCCAATCATAAATAACTGTTTCTTACTATTGTAGATGTGTTTGCAATAGAATACAATAAAAATGAACAAGTGTTTACCATAAGTAATCTAGTCTTAAATACTGAACATTATAAACTTTCTTCTATTTATTCTAAATAAATCAGTCTGAAATATTGAAATGTTTGTGACAAACACATCAAAACCTTTGGTCATTATATAAAACATTTATTTAAAAAAAATGGAATTATGAAACTATACACAAAACTTAATGCACTATTTCTGAGCAGGAATAAAAGAATCCTAAAGTGAAGGAGAGGAGAACAGAGAGAGTCTGGTTTATTTCCTGCTGTGACAGCTGCATCATTTTAAAAACTATACACTGGGTTCCAAATGAAGCAGAACTGTGCTGCTTTCATAGATTAATGTATGTATTTGAAATTTGACATTGTTTCGTCCAAGACAGTAACTTCTGCAGAGAAGGGACCAGACTCAAGAGAAGATCCTCTTTACCTGGAGCTACAGCATGTGTTCTGAGAGCTTCTGAACTGGGTCTTCTCCTGGGGTCTTCTCTTTGGTTGCTCTGTATTAAATGACACATGAAAAAGGCAGAAAAACATTATCAACTCATTAACAAACCCCCAGGGTTGTGTTTGTATCTGAATGTAAGCTACAGTAAGCTATGAGGGCTTACTGTAAATGATTGTATATGATATGTATTTATTGCCTGTACACACCTGTGGATACAGCAGCAGATGTGGATGGGGCAGGGGAAGCTGCAGCAGCAGGTTTTTGCAGGGGGGGTGCCCAGGCTCATTGGCATCAAAAGTCAGCTCTGTCATGACAATATATATAATATACATATTATATTATTAAATTATAATACAAGTTAACATTTGAACATTACACCAGTCACAAACAACACATATCCTCTATAAACTCGGCGGTGGAAAACTAGTTATAAAGTACGGCAAATTAGCTCATGCTTTAGCTAGCTAGTTGGCTCAATATATACGACTCTAAAGAATTAAAAGGCGTTTTTTTGCAACTTACCAGAGTTTCCGACCCCCTCACTCACTTTCCTTCGAGCAAGAACTTTTAAGATTCCTGGCTCTGAAAAATGACGAAGATGTTTCGTATTCCACAGGCTGCCCCGATAACTTCGTCCTCCATTGTTGTTTTGGATTTCTGCCTCTACGGTCCGCCTCCGTTCGTAGCACGTCACTACTAGAGCAAGCTCCTGATTGGTTAACGCGACGCGAATTTCTCCAAAAGTTCAGATTTTTCAACTTGCTATTCGCGCCGCCTCATTCGCGCGAATCGCGTCATTCGCGCCGCAGGACTTCCACGCGCGTCTAATCGCGTCTTTGCATTGACTTAACATGTAAATCACTCGCGCTTAACGCTTAATTTGCGTTTGGTGTGAACGTACCTTTAGAGTTGGGTTACACACATTTCTCATTTTAACATCTGAATATTAACTTGATACTGAGAGTGTAAAAAAGGTCTGATATTCCAGATTTAGACATATTTTAGACCTGGTTTAGTCCTGATTTAGTCCTGATTTAGACCTGGTTTAGACCTGGTTTAGACCTGGTTTAGTCCTGGTTTAGTCCTGGTTTAGACCTGGTTTAGACCTGGTTTAGACCTGGTTTAGACCTGGTTTAGTCCTGGTTTAGTCCTGGTTTAGTCCTTGTTTAGTCCTGATTTAGACCTGGTTTATTTCTAGTTTAGTCCTGATTTAGACCTGATTTAGACCTGGTTTAGTCTTGATTTAGACCTGGTTTAGTCCTAGTTTAGTCCTGATTTAGACCAAGTTTAGTCTTGATTTAGACCTTGTTTAGTCCTGATTTAGACCTGGTTAAGTCCTGGTTTAGCCCTGGTTTAGACCTGGTTTAGTCCTAGTTTTGTCCTGGTTTAGTCCTGATTTAGACCTGGTTTAGTCCTGGTTATGTCCTGATTTAGACCTGGTTATGTCCTGATTTAGACCTGGTTTAGTCCTGGTTTAGTCCTGGTTTAGACCTGGTTTAGACCTGGTTTAGTCCTGATTTAGACCTGGGTTAGTTCTGGTTTAGTCCTGGTTTAGTCCTGGTTTAGTCCTGGTTTAGTCCTGGTTTAGACCTGGTTTAGTCCTGGTTTAGTCCTGGTTTAGTCTTGGTTTAGTCTTGGTTTAGTCTTGGTTTAGTCCTAGGTTAGTACTGGTTTAGCCTTGGTTTATTCCTGATTTAGACCTGGTTTAGTACTGGTTTAGCCTTGGTTCTGGTTTAGCCCTGGTTTAGTCCTGGTTTAGTCCTAGTTTAGTCCTGGTTTAGTCCTAGTTTAGTCCTGGTTTAGTCCTGGTTTAGTCCTAGTTTAGTCCTAGTTTAGTCCTGGTTTAGTCCTGGTTTAGTCTTTGTTTAGTCTTTGTTTAGACCTGGTCCTGGTTTAGTCCTGGTTTAGACCTGGTTTAGTCCTGGTTATGTCCTGATTTAGACCTGGTTATGTCCTGATTTAGACCTGGTTTAGTCCTGATTTAGACCTGGTTTAGTCCTGGTTTAGTCCTGATTTAGTCCTGCTTTAGACCTGGTTTAGTCCTGATTTAGACCTGGGTTAGTTCTAGTTTAGTCCTGGTTTAGACCTGGGTTAGTCTTGATTTAGACCTGGTTTAGTCCTGGTTTAGTCCTGGTTTAGTCTTGGTTTAGTCTTGGTTTAGTCTTGGTTATGTCCTGGTTATGTCCTGGTTATGTCCTGGTTATGTCCTGGTTTAGTCCTGGTTTAGTCCTGGTTTAGTCCTGGTTATGTCCTGGTTATGTCCTGGTTATGTCCTGGTTTAGTCCTGGTTTAGTCTTGGTTTAGTCCTTGTTTAGTCCTGGTTTAGTCCTAGGTTAGTACTGGTTTAGCCTTGGTTTATTCCTGATTTAGACCTGGTTTAGTCCTGGTTTAGGCTTGGTTCTGGTTTAGCCCTGATTTAGCCCTGGTTTAGTCCTGGTTTAGTCCTGGTTTAGTTCTTGTTTAGTCCTGGTTTAGTCCTGGTTTAGTCCTGGTTTAGTCTTTGTTTAGACCTGGTCCTGGTTTAGTCCTGGTTTAGTCCTGGTTTAGTCCTGGTTTAGACCTGGTTTAGTCCTGATTTAGTCCTGGTTTAGTCCCGGTTTAGACCTAGTTGCACGGGCCTACTGACCTGATGAATAGAGGAAGAAAACCTGTAGGTCACCTGGGGGTCCAGTCAAATCCTGCCGGGGGCATTAAGCAGGTCATCTATAGTGCAGTCTTGGTGCTGTTTAAGTGCTATCAGTTAAGTGCTTAATGGGAAATATCAAATCAATTAATAAAATAGAAGTTAGTAAAAATAAAACCTTGTTAGTAATCACACCCTTAGTCAAACAATTGTCCGAGACTTGATCCATGGATTCCCCGTTAATGTGCTGTTCCTATAGGTCTGGGTCTATGCTGTGGTACATATGAGTAGAACGATTAGATCCCTCTCCATAGAGCCAGGTCCCACTGACATTACTAGGACATGCCTCAGGTAAGTGCGTCTAGTTTTAGATTCAGTAATAAGTGCTAACAGGAAGATTGCTTCATACAATAAATAAACATTAAAAATATTAAATAACATAAGCATTTTCTATTAAAAAAACACACCAAGATACAAATTATTTACAATACACACAATTGTTTTACTGAGGGAGGTATAGTCAGAGAACGTGTCAATGAAAAGGTGGGCAATGCTGGAGAGTGGTTCAAGTTCTACTCAAATCAGAGGCAGGTGTGGACCTGGTGGAGAAAGTGTTTTATGGGCAAAGATTAGGGATAGGTAATGGTTAAGGTTAGGGAAATATTAAAGGTTATGGAAAAAAGAAAAGGGGGAGGGGTGTTTGTTATTGATTACTTGTCATTTCGACCTCTAGGGGCTAGTGTAGCCAGGTTTTGTATAGAGATTCTTTCTGCTCTCTTCCTCTGGCCTTTGGTCCAGTGGTCGTTGTGCTCGACTCCGGTGATGATCAGGTGAGTTGTGGGATGGATGAGGAGTGTGACCAGGGACGTGTTCTGTCAACCTTCCCTAATATTGTACAGGTGTTGTTTTAGCCGGGTTTGAATTGTATGTTTGGTTTCTCCTATGTAGTGCTTATTGCAGAAGGTGCAGGTGATGACATAAACTGTGTTGGATGTTTGTAGGGAGGGTGTAACGGGGACTGGCAGACCAGTGTTGCTATGAGGGTTATGAATGAATTTGTGCTTTTTGTAAAACTGATTGAGGGGGTTGGGAATGTGCTTGTGTTCTTTGTAACATGATTTGACCAGATAATCTTGAAGGTTTTTGTTGCGTCTGAAGGCAGAGACAATGCGGTATTGACAGAATGGCTGGTAGTCTTGTTGTAGGTGTGAAGGACTGTTTAAATGTTTTGTGTAGGTTTAAGATTGTGTGGGAGAATGTGGTGATCAAGGAGGCCATGGTCTGGTATTTTAGGTGACGTAGAAATCTTTTTGAATAGTCACGCTTACGCAGAGCAGAGAACAGGGTTGAAGTCTGTGGTATTTGAACAGATGCGATAAAATCTGATGAGCTGTGATTTTATTATTCCAGAGAAGGTGTGTTTGGGGTGATAGCTCGATTTATGAAGAAGGGCATGTGTATCTGTCATTTTGAAGTAAACCTTGGTTTTGATCTGTTTTTGGGTATCTTTTAGGGGACTGAAAAAAACTGTTGTCAAGAAAATTAACCTGCTGTGGATGTACGGTGTATTTGAGTTTGATGGATGGGTGGTGATTATTCAAGATGTCTATAAATTGTTGGAAAATGCCCAAGTTGGTTATGATATTAGTTTATAGAGAATCTATGTCAATTGTGAAAAGGTAAGTGTGGTTGTGGACAGCCATGGGCCTGATGGTGTCCAGGAAGTGATAGGTGTCTTTAATGTAGCTGGTGTGCCTGTTGGAGAGTGGATTAAGGAAGGAGTTGAGGTATTGAGCTATATTGTAAGTGGCGCTGTTGCAATCTGAGACTATTGGGCGACAGGGAGAAACCTCAAAAGGAATAGTCCAGGTATGAGGATCTTTGTGGATTTTAGGAAGGAGATAGAAGATATGAGTGCGGGGCTCATCTGGACCATAGAGAAAGTGTAGCTGTTTGTTTGTTATGACTTTCTTGTCATAAAGAGATTGTATTATGGATCGGAGTTGCATCTGGGTGATAGATTGTATGCTATTGGCCAGGGGACGGTAGTGGTGGGGATGATTGAGCTGACAATTTGCTTCAAAGAGGAATTGTTGTCGGTCCAGAATGACTATTTTGGAACCTTTGTCTGCAGGTTTAATAATGATGTTGGGGTTATTGTTATAATAATTTTTATTATTATAATTGTTTATATTGTTTTTAGTTACTGGGTGCTCATAGTTCTCTACAGGTCATGTCAAATCATGTCATGTCCTCCATACTAGTCCAAGCATGGAATAGACGTAACTGGAAACATGGCTTGCCAAAGGTTTTCTGCACCTGGAGCTGGGGCCTTGGAGAAGGGTGTATGCAAGATACACCTCCCTTTGACAGCCGCCACTGCATTGATATAAAATCTCATGTTTTGTTTACTTCCTTAAGCAAAACACACTCTGTACCTTTGATATATGCGTGTCTTTGCTTTTTCTTGCATGAATTAAAACCTGGCCTTTCGCTTTTTATAATATAATCTGTCTCCATGTCTCTCTGGATAGTATAAGGATAAAGAATTCTTATAACAGTTATAAATGAGTTGACGGAAGGCTGAACGTTCCTGAGGTTATCTTTAATATCTGGCGTGGGTTGGAAAGTGTGAAGAGTAACGGAGGTTGCTGCTGATAAAACGTTGGATGGATATGTTTGAGAAGTAGCTGGTTCCCACAAAGATGGGTGGGTGAAGGGTCGGCTACTGGAGGAAGTTCTATTGTGGAAATAAGAGGCTATTTTGAGGCGACGGTGATAGTAGTGGAAGTCTTTTGAAGTTCCTCCCGGTTAGGTTTTGTGGGACGTGGTATAAAAGTAAGGCCTCTCTCCGGAAAGCTAATTTGTGCGGTAGTTGGGGTGAAGAGGGTGGATAAGTTCAAGATGTTAGAGGCCGAACTCCACCCCAGATCTACTGTTGTTTGTAGAGTGGGAGAAGTGTGGGCGACCGGGTTGGAATAGTAATCTAGATTAAAATTAGTTGACGGAGCCAGTTACTGAATATAGCGCTCGCGGTGATAGGTGTCCAGTGGATATTATCTGTAACAGGAGACTTTGCGGCCACAGCTTCGAGTGGCCGCGTCAACAATGGAGGTGGAGAACATGGTCCACTCGGACTCAATGTCTACAGTCTCTCTCGGAATCTGGTCGAAGCTCTGCCGGAGATGGGAGTTGAGGATTTTTCTGACAGGGGACTCGGCCAAACGTTCCCAAGACACCCTCACAGTACGTTTGGGTCTGCCAAGTCTGTCCAGCTTTCTCCCCCGCCACCGGCTCCAACAAATCATCAGGTGGTGATCAGTTGACAGCTCCGCCCCTTTTTTTTACCCGAGTGTTCAAGACATACAGCCGGAGGTAAGATGAAACAACTACCAAGTCAATCATCGACCTCCGGCCTAGGGTGTCCTGGTGCCACGTGCACTGGTGAACACCAGTAGAACAGAATAATACTGTTGGAGTGAACCATGAAAACACCAGGCTGGCATTTACTAAACAACCTGAACAATTTGTCACACCTGTATCTGTCATACTGTACCACACCCTCTGTGTGTATTTGTAAAATCTCACAATACAAATCTTATTGCCTTCACGTTCCCAGGGATGTGGAAAGTTCCACCTGACGTAGAGGGTGAAACAAAGTTTAGAGGGACAAAACTGGAAGTGGGACAAACAGCCTGTTTTGAAAGTTACAGCACTAAATGTGAGCTGTCTTCAGTGTAAGCAACTCTCTTACTTTACAGGCTGTGTACTTGCTATATGAGGACTCTGTTTCATATAAATAAACCACCTTAATTCATTGACTACTGTTTTGTAATCAGTCTCCAGGAAAATTCTGGTTAAAATGTTACATAGTTTTGCTTTAACTTGTCCAACACTGTTGGTATGTTCTGTTCTATGTTAAATTTACAACATTTTATAGTGTGCCATTATTTTGGAAAAAATTGGTCCAAGACTCAGACTTACCACTCGAAGTATGTGAGTCACCGCCAACTCAGTCAAAAATGGCCCTCCCATTTATCCTCAGATCACAAAACCAGACGCATACATAAGAATGCTGCCTAAGTTGTTTCCAATTCAAATTGAAACCTAATCAGTTTTTAGAGCATTTGACGACTTTGATCGACTACTTTTTGTTTTTGTCTTAATTTCTGGTAGGAGCAAACTTTTCATTAATTCTCATTAAACCTGAAGAGGAAATTAAAAAAAAAAAAAAAAACAGATATACACAGTAGATTGAGTTGGTGCAAAGTGATTTATTGAGAATAGTGTGTTAGTTACATTTCTGAGTGTGTATGTTCTTTTTAAATGCCCCCAGGCAGCACTAGCAGAGTCTGAACGCTCGACATGTGACGGATCTTGTAGTGATCCAGAGTGTAGGATTCCTCCAGGGTCACACCTTGGTAAACAATCCGGACATTAGCATCTAAGACAAAAATGAATAAAAATTACTGTCTGTGTATAAATTCAAATTTTTTGGACTAAACTCATACATGGTACATACCTAAGCCCAGTTTTCCACATATGGTCTGTTTCAGCTTTTCCACAGTGGTCTTCTTCATGTGATGATCACTTTTGCAGACTTCGACAATTATTTCCTCTCCTCGTGGAGTGCTCACTTTTAGCTGGATCACCATTTTTCCAGGTACAAGCCTACTCTTCTGCTGTGTGCTCTGACAGTGACCGGAGAATGAATGAAACAGAAACTAAAGCAGACACTTTAAAAAGAGCTGGTATCATGTGCTGTCTTTGTAGGTAAAGGGACTGCCTCGAGATGGGATGTAGACTGACATGTCCATGCAAGGGAACAGAGGACAAACAGAAAATCACACTTTCACACATCACATCAACAGAAAAATGTTATGAACCTAGCAGACGACGATCAGACGACGATCATGACTGTAAGTAGACGGCAAAGGTTTGAAGGAGGAACAGATTACATGTAATTAAGTAGAGACTGTATCCCATTAAATTACAGAAAAATATGAGAGGATTACAGTTACTTTAGTTATAAACAGACATAGGAGTAGATTCATATGAATCACATTTTGTTTAATGAGGGACGGAGTGGCTCAGTGGTAGAGCAGTCGTCCTATAACCGGAAGGTTGGCGGTTCGATTCCCGGTCTGCCCTGTTCATACTGTTGTTGTGTCCTTGGGCAAGACCGTAGCACTGGTGTATGAATGTGTGAGACTGTAGAGGTGTATTTGGTGGTGGTAGGAGAAGGTTGAGCGCCGTTTGTATGGCAGCCCCCCTCTCTGTCTGCCCCAGGTGTAAATGTGTGTGAATGGGGTGAGTGAAAGCACGATGTAAAGCGCTTTGAGTGCCTGAGGAAGGTGCAAAAAAGCGCTGTATAAATGCATGCCATTCACCATATAATGTTCAGTCATGTGCAGTAGGTTTTATATTGTAGTTCTGTCCACACTCTTTCTCTGAATGCCAAGCCCTATGACTGTAAAAAGACAAGTTTAATCATAAACACATGAATCTCACAAGTGCCCCCTTCATGTTGACACCAGAATTTTTGAAATACACCTTGTAGTTGCAGAGATATAGTCAATTTACTGTGGACATGTCCTTTTCAAGCAGACACACCAAAAAACAGGCTCGTGTTTAAAGGGTTAATATAGTCTTTTAAAAGTGTCACAGAGGATGTTTTTGACAACTGAGAAACATTGGAACACGAGTGTTTGTTTACTACCGGCATTTGCTGTGTCCCGTTAGTGGACTGACTGTCGGACTCACCACTGGTCAGTTTTTCCCTCTACATTACTTGTAGCATCACCAAACTGCCTGTTCCTTTACAGTGCCAGATACAAGTTTGTATCCTTCCCAAACTCTGCAAAATCAATTATTTTTACCAAAAAATTAACAAACGTCGCCTGTCCAGCAAAAATCTGGCAACGGTCAGTAGAATCCTTTTTTGTGTCTTCAGAGCATGCCATTGTGAAAAAGAATCCCCAACACACACACTGCTTTTGTTTAGCTCTTGAGCTTTTCTTTTCTTCTCATATTCCTTAAAAGGAGATTTTGCCTTCAGGTTGTTTAAACTTCGTGGACAACTAGACGGAGCAGCAACATGAAAGCCAGGGATAGAAAAATCCAAAAATAACGCCTATGCATGCGCAGCAACTGGAACACACGTGCATAACGTAACATACGTAGTAACAATGATTGACAAGCCAGAGGGCCAATGAAAAACCCTAGTCTACAGACAATGATTGGTTGACGTTTTTTATTTTTTGTCCCACGGAGTACAACGTTTTCTTTTAGTGCATCTATTTAACATTTGGTTATGTGACTGTTAAGGCAGTTTTAGATTATAAAGAAAAAATGTAACATTAAAAACATCCTCTAGAACACCTTTATATCTATTCAGAATTATGTTTTATAATTATAATATTAATGTACATTTTACATTTACATTTAATCATTAAGCAGACGCTTTTATCCAAAGCGACTTACATTCAACAGTGTTACATTTACATTTTTGGTTGACACTTTCATTTTAAAGCGACTTACATTAAGGTTTCATTCACTAGTGTTACTGCTGGACCACCACTGGAGGCAAGGTGGATTAAGTGTCTTGCCCAAGGACACAAGGACAGTATAAACTGTGGGGAGAGCGGGAATCAAACCACCTAACTTCCGGTTGAAGGACAACCGCTCTCCCACTGAGCCACTGCCGCCCCCGTTGTATTATTATTGTCTATTATTATCTACCCATCTCTGTTCTGGAATGTAAAACAAAAAATAACACAAAAAATTTAAGCCGCAAGCGGCGATAAAGGCCCTCCTCTCCCTTGAGGCTGCGGGACACATGTACTCAAGGGTTTGCATTTGGTGCTTTGGTGTCTGTGGAATGAAGCAGCTATTTTTTTTTTTTTTTATTCAAAATGGCCGCCAAACCCTTGGTTTAGACCTGGTTTAGTCCTGATTTAGTCCTGGTTTAGTCCAGATTTAGTCCCGGTTTAGTTCTGGGTTAGTTTTGGTTTAGACCTAATTTAGACCTAATTTAGACCTAGTTTAGTCCTGGTTTTGTCCTGATTTAGTCTTGTTTTAGACCTGGTTTAGTCTTGGTTTAGACCTGGTTTAGACCTGGTTTAGTCCTGGTTTAGTCCTGGTTTAGTCTTTGTTTAGACCTGGTTTAGTCCTGGTTTAGTCTTGGTTTAGTCTTGGTTTAGTCTTGTTTTAGACCTGGTTTAGTCCTGGTTTATTCTTGGTTTACACCTGGCCTAGACCTGGTTTAGTCCTGATTTAGTCTTTGTTTAGACCTGGTTTAGTCCTGGTTTAGTCCTGGTTTAGACCTGGTTTAGACCTGGTTTAGACCTGGTTTAGTCCTGGTTTAGACCTGGTTTAGTCTTGGTTGTGGACTAGTGCTGATGGCAATAGTAAGTAATGTTTAAACCAATTTATGCCCATTTCAAGGAGATTTATTTAGAATTTCTAGCTGTAATGGAGAACTCTTTAAAAAGCTAGTTACTACCTACTGTGGCTATACTCCCTTTTCACATTCAGAAGTAATTTAGAACTGAACTCTTCCTTTAGAATCAGATTTAAATGGTGCCCACACTTTTTACTATGCGTCAGTTTACGCCAACAACACATTAGATATATCTGAAATGTACACCAAAGACATAAACTCAGATGATGGGACTGCAGTAGATTTAAAGTGGGCAGCCATCTTATAATTAAATTATGTTTATTACAAAAAAAATTTAGGTTTGTAAGAAAATGTATGTCTTAACCCTGGAACTGGTTAAAGGACACATACTCCAGCTCTACATTTTCTCATGTATGTCATGTTCAGCAAACATCTGTTAAAATTATGTTTATAAATCTGAATAAAGTTTTAAGCCCTGATTGACTTTTGGTTCATATTGGCCAGCCTTTATACAAACAGTGAAAATAGATTTGGATAAACACTGAGGTTTGGTTTTGGTTTTGATGAAACTAAAAGAAGTCCTGCAACATTTCTGTGGCATCATACTTGTTTGTTCCTGGTGCCGGTAACACACGTCATGTTTTCATCAGACGTTTGAGTTTCTCCTTTTATTTCACCTAGGTTTATTTAAAAAAGATAGACAAGACAAGACATTTATTTTTGTATTGCCCAATATCACAACAACAGTCGCCTCAAAGGGCTTAACAGACTGCACTAGACAACATCCCTTGTCCTTAGACCCTCCATCAGGGTAAGGAAAAACTCCAAAAAACCACAGAAGGAGGGATCCACTCCCAGGACGGACAGGCCGTGCAGGAATGTGTCCAGGACAGTTGAAAAATACATAGAAAAACACAAACATATTCACAAATAAAAACATTTATATTGGCAGTGTCCAGTGTCCACTCTGAGTGTGCAATAGTGGATGGGGCCGCAGCCAACATCAAGGTGGATGGTGGCCCTCACACTGGAGCACAGGTGGGGGGGGGAGGGCACACATCACCCAGCAGGTCAGAGGTTTGCGTCCACCCTAGGAGGAGGGAGAAAAGAAAAAAAAAAAAACTGTAATAGGTAGATGTGATAATAGTATGAGCGGTTTAGTGTGTATCTACAGCTACAACCATTGTAAACGTGTAACTACAGCTACAACCAGTGTAAACGTGTACCTACAGCTACAACCAGTGTAAACGTATACCTATGATCAATCAGTCTTCATACGTTTGGTGAAATAAGTATGTTTTGAGTTTGCTTTTGAAAACTTCAACAGAGTCAGCTCGCCGCACTTCCGCTGGAAGCCCATTCCATAGCCAGCAGACTTCTTCTTTACTCGAGAAGTTTGAAGGAGGCCAGCGTCCTAAGAGCGAAGGGTACGAGCTGGAGTATACCGGGTGATGAGGTCAGATAGGTAAGAGGGCGCACGTCCACAAAGGATTTTATCTGTTAAGAGGAGAACTTTGAAATCAGCTCTAACATGAATAGGAAGCCAATGTAATGAAGCCAGGACCGGAGTAATGTGATCAAACTTCCTGGTCTTTGTTAAAAGTCTGGCGGCTGTATTTTGGACCATTTGTAGTCTGTGAGTACTTTTCCTCGGCAGTCCAGAGAATAACGCATTGCAGTAGTCCAGCCTGAATGTGACAAATGCATGAATGAGAATTTCAGCATCTGCTAAAGAGAGGCAGGAGCAAATTTTTGAGATATTCCTCAGTTTAGTGACCTCACTTATGTGCTGCTGCAGAGATAGTGTAGAGTCAAAAATGACACAAAGGTTCCTCACAGTGTTGCCGTGCTCCAACACACAATTGTTGATCGAGACAGTAAGATTGTTGAACTTGTGCCGATGACTGGCGGGACCAATTAACAAGAGCTCTGTTTTATCCGAGTTCAAATGGAGGAAGTTTTTAGACATCCATGTTTTAATTGAAACGAGGCAGGCCTCTAGACGCTTGATGTCAGTAGTATTATTCGCTTTTGTTATAATAATTTTTATTATTATATTGTTTATATTGTTTATAGTTACTTGGTGCTCATAGTTCTCTACAGGTCATGTTAAATCATGTCATGTCCTCCATGCTAGTCCAAGCATGGAGTAGACATAACTAGATAGACATGGGTTGCCATGGTACTTTTGCACCTGGAGCTGGGGCCTTGAGGGGAGTGTATGGAAGATACACCTCCCTCTGACAGCCCCCACTGCAGTGATATAAAATCTCATGTTTTATTTACTTCTTTAAGCAAATTCACTTCTGTACCTTTGATATATATCCGTGTGTTTGCTTCATTCTTGCAAGAATAAAACCTGGCCTTTCGCTTTTTATAATATAATCTGTCTCCGTGTCTCTCTGGATAATATAAGGATATAGAATTCTTATAACATTTGGTGCTGTGACCCGGATCTCAATATTCGTTGTTTCTCATGCAAAGAGGTGAGCTGACGTGCACGGAAGAAATGCACAAAAAAGCATTTCTTGTAAGTCCCAAGCTGTGCTGTTAAAGCAGTAAGGGCCAGACCTCCACTCTGTGTGAGAAGCGTGATGACGAGATCTGGACTGAAAAAAGAGAAGAGCAGAGAGACGAGAGGACAGAACAGACAGTCTGGCTGCGGAACAACTGGACTATTGGACTGAAAATTCAGGTAAACAGCTGTTTAATTTAATTTTTTGGTGTGTGTGTGTGATTGTGAATACCAAAGCTTCCAGAAGTAGTAGTTTTGGGATTTTTGTTTAGCGGGCTGCATGTATTTGCATCACCCTAGTTGATGTGTTTCCATGAAGTTGGCAAACGTAGGAGATCGCCAGACGCTGATAACGCTTTGTCGAGACCCTGCCTATATGGTTTATGGTGAGATTGAAAGCCGGAAAAAAGTATGTGTTTCGATCGAGACCCTGCCTGTGTGGTTTATGGTGAGATTGTAAACGGGATTTTCTGAGATTAATCTGTGTTAAAGATTGTTGTTTTGCTAGAATTAAGTTTGATAGATACCCTATGCTCTGTAAGTCTTTATGGTGTTTCTTGAAACGGACCCGCGCGATTAGTTCATTGGCCGTGACGAGGGCGGAATCTACGCAATAGATAGAGCACCTGATTACAATAAAGGGTATGGGGTCTAAAGAGCTAGTCTGGGAAGCTCATGATTTACTTCAGATAAATATTCACGAATCCTAATACGCCGCATTCAAACTGTCTGATCTAACTACGAATGTCGGTTTATGGTGCGATATTCACACGGGAAGTGTGGGATATGCACAAGGTATAGCTCGAGCTGACTCTTTAATCGAGACCCTGCCGAAGACTATGGTTAATGGTGAGATTGGAGTCCAGTCGCGTTGGACGTGACGTATAGGAAGACGTAGGCCTACGTAGAAGTGTTCACTGCATGTGATAGCGGTGAGATTTTAAAAAGCCCACTAGAAAGTGAGAGGCTTTTGCTGAAAAAATGTTCACTGCATATTGAAGCGGTGAGAGAGAAAAAGCCCACAAGACGTGAGGGGGCTTATACTGAGAATTGTTGACCTAAAGAGTTAAAGATAAAAGGTGTGTGTGAGAGAATAAATGTGTTATGAATGGGCCATTGTTGGATGGAGAATGAGTCTAATGATGTAAATCAGAACAAAAGTAATGTTTTTTGTTTAGAGAAAGTTTGAACAACATGAGAGAGAAAGGTAGCTTCCATAAGCTATTTTTCTAGTTTGAGAAAAAAAACAGAGAAGTAGAGAAGAGATTTTGAAAGAAGTACACACATGTACTTAAAAAAAAAACACTAATCATTTGTATTTTGTTTAAATGTTTTCTGGGAGCTTCTAAGTCTCGGCCTCCTTTCGCTCAAACAACAGTGTCCTCTCCAAAACTTCTTCTGCACCCCACCTCCCACCTGTTCCTTTTCGGCTGAAAAAAGAAAAAAAAAGCTGCAGACAGACCAGCAGCAGCAAACACGGAAGCGGTAAGATAAACAAATTCAGACAAACGTTTATTTATTTTAAATTTTGATCTATTGAGATTGACCAAAAAGGTATTTGTAAAGTGTGTTTGTAAATTGGATGAAACTTGAAATTAATATGAATGTAATGTATTTCTCTGAGGAAAAATGCACAATTGCCATGGAGACCGAGAGCGAGGTGGAGGTGGGCGTGACAGACGAGAGTGCACTGAAAGGAGGGGGAGGAGGTCGAAACTGGGTCCAGACGAGAGACGAGGGGATGACCTCATAACTGGCCGCTTCAACTAACAGGTCAGGTACATAAACACACAAAGACACATGTAAATACACACACATAAAGACACACATGTAAATACAGACACATAAAGACTCAGACACAAACACGGACACATGAGACACACATCTACAGAAAAGGATGTGATTTTGGTCTATGAGAGAAAAAAATGAGTATTCTGTTAAAGAACAGAGTTGGTATTGTATTTTATGTGACACGTTAGTGTGAACATTAAAGGTTTAAAGAAGTTAAAGATCCAACACTTGGATCCAAAATAAAAGTAGTGATTGATGTTTTGCTAAACAATTTTGTGTATCTATTAGTACGAGAACTAACAGAGGTCCTTAATATCAGTGTGGTTCAAACACATGGTATAACGCCAATAAAAGAATGAAAATGATTACTTTGTAATTGGAAGAATTTAAATATGTGTTTTAAAGTTGAATTGCGCAGAGTAAGTTTATAAAGATAATATCACATTTAAAAGAAAACAAGGTTACCAGAACCTAAGTAAAGAAAAGAAACATTTGTGTATTTCTCTGGTTTGGTTCTGACAAAGTGTTGGAGAAAGTGGAATCAAACAACCACTGTTTGGATTCACGAGGAATGTTTAAACACAAGACAACATTCTAGATAGCATTCTATGCAAGTCAAGGTAACAGGGGCTTCACAGCACCCCCCTTGCTCCAGGAGCTAGAAATGTTTTGGTTTGGGTTTTTGTTTTTTTAGCTCCACAGACGGGAGCTTTTACATTAAACAAAACTTTTTAATGTTGAAAAGTTCTGAGTTAGAAATGTCAGTGACAGAAACGGTCTGCACTGAACTGATGTGTTAAATAAAGTTTATGATGCTTAATTATGAAAACTGTTTGACCTTCTGACAGGTTGATATGAATAAAGTCCACATTTGAGTTTTATTCAATCTATGAAACATGATTTGGTAAACTAAACGATTGAATTAATGAGATTGAATATGGTTTTTGAAAAAACTTAAAGTTTAAGTAATTGGAAAACAGAAATGAAGATAGTTCAAAATAAATAATAATCATTATTTTTTTGGTACTTTATAATTAAGGTATAGTGTCATCTAGACAATAAAGATTTAAACTGTAGTGTAAATTGGTAATCTGGGTTTGGTGATTAAAACCATATCTATGTTAAAACAGTTCAAACTGTTAAAACGATCTTAAAGGTTTTATTTGAAAAATTGAAAGTTAATGAGAAATAAGTAAATAAAAGAATATTTGTTAAACTAACAAGGTGAATTGTTAAAGTTTAAGAGCATATGCCAATGGTTCGCTGGGTTTTAATCACTGTTTGAAGTGTTTAAAAAAAAAAAAGTTTTGAGTACTAGGACTAACACAAGGTCCTTTTGAACAGACGTTAAGTTTTTGTTTTGTTTTGACCAAACTTTGGGTCTTTGTAACCTAAAGAAAAAAAAAAGAGGTTGAGATGTTACATTTTATTAAATAAACAGTAATGATAATTACTGATTACAATTTTGGTGAATTTGAATAAATAAAGAGAGACACGTTATTTTGATTTTACACTTGATGGTTAAAGTTTCTGTTTAACATTGAGTGAGGTGAATTCTATATGTGGCATCTGAATGATAAATTAGTGGAAACATGGAAATAGTAATTGATAAAACGCTTTTATGTCATGTTTAAATTAATATGGGAAAAATACAAAAACAAACTGGTTTATTGTATTTAGCACCTGGTGGTAAAACTGAGTTTTACAGAGACAGTACAGAACAAATCTATACTGAACAAAATCCTAAAGGAATTTTTATGTGAGAAGATTTTAAAATTAAATAAAGCAGAATTTGAAAAGAACTTTGTTGATTTTATGTTTAGTCTTTCCTTTTGAACAACAATCACAAAGATGATGGTGTTTGGAGGAAAGCAGTGTGAACAGAGCAGACGCTTTGTGGTGTGTTCAAGCAGCTGAGACATGCTGCCAGGTTACTGGTTTAAACCCAGACAAAGGGGTCTGACCCAAGGGGGATTTGAAGTAAGAGAAAAATGTGTTTTCTTTCTAAAGAAAGTAATTTGAGGTAAAGTGAACAATATTTTGAGAATATTCTAATTTAAAAGAACATGTGAAATAAATTGTGAATTGAAGGTGAATGTTTAAAGGTTTGTGACAATAGATCAGGAGAAACCAGTTCTGATCTATATAAATTATTTATGTTTGCATCAACTTAAAGTTAAAATTTAATAATTTAATTAATAAGAGTTAAAATTTATCAAATTGTGGAAGATACCAATTACAGTTACAGGTAAAGACCTACAACTAATGGTAACTAAAATTAAAACTGAACTAAACAAAGTTAAGTTTTAAATATAACGTAAACAAAAGTGATGCTATTTGGGAAAACATAAAGAAGATGAATAATTAGAAATGCTAATTAATGAAATAACAATTTAAGGTGGTAATTGGAACAAAGACTTCTGTTTTGATTTTATTTTTATTTATTTTTTTATCTTTTATTTTATTTTGTTCATTTTTTGTGGTGTTTTGAGTCATGGTTGTCCCACGTCTCAAAAAGGGGGGGATGAAGGTTTAAACTAAAACTGTGTTAATGTGCTGAAGGGATGCTTGGTTAACCTAATGGTTAGCATGAGGCTAAAACAACAGGGTTTAATACAGTTAAAAGTTTAAATCAAATAACGAAATAAAGAAAGTTGACAGGACTTTTCTGGAGAAGCACTGTTTAGTCTGATTAAACCTTTTCAGATTAAAATAGATTTCCAGCAGACCATATCTGTGGAAACAGGGTTTATCTGCTGTTTCATTTTTATGGTTTGATCATTTTAAGGGCTTTTATGGTTTCATTTGACGAAAACCTAGGAGGCACTTTCTATGGGTCTATAATGTCAGATAACGTTCTGATTTGTTTGTTTGTTCTTTATTTGGATGGAAGCCAACTACAACAAGTATACCAGTTCAGAAAAGGAGTTTTGACAATTAATATAGCCAACACCAGTAAGAGCTAATATTAACATAGTTCTTTAAACTTATATCATCTTGGTTTACACCTATGAAGGGAAGTACACCTGTGAGCAGGGCTAGTGACTTGGGTCACATGACTTCCTGTGACATCACTCTGAACTTGACAAACGCAGCGATCAGGGACAGGTGCAGGGCAAAGCAGAAGTCTGGAGGTTTCGTGAAAGTAAGACCATTAGACCAGCGTTGCCTGCTGATCGGAAACATGCATCCTTAAAGGATCCTTGTTTTATTTGTGTTCACATACAATGTGACGGAGAACATCGTGAGTCGAAGCTCACACTTTAGGAGCCAAACAGCAGCTCCCTCAGGTTCATTTGAGAGCCCCATTTACATCGACGACAGAGGTGTCCTTCGAGGTGTCCTTAATGAATATAAGGCTAAAATTAAATTAGCATTAGGATTTGAATTTTTAACATTTGGGACAATTTATGCAAATGTGGATTAAATTAAGGTTTATGAATTACACAGGAGATGCTGTAACTGTTAATTAAAACTGGAAATGAGAGAAAACTGATCCAAGGACTGGACAGAACAAAATAGCACTGAGCATGCTTTTAGCTGAAAAGGGGGGATCTAGAAAAGGATTTCCTCCAAAGTAACACAGGACTAGTTACAGCAGAACTAAAGCCTTTGAGAAAGGACTTCAAACTCTAACAGAGGAATTAGAGTATTCGGGTATAGAGAAATTAATTTTGACCTGGTTTTACAACATATTCGGAAAATTTACTGGGATTTTAGAATCTGTATTGAGATACAGTACATGTACTTGTTGTTGCACTTCCATGTCTGATAACTTTTGTTTGTGTTGCTTTCCATGTATCCAGAGCTTGTTGGTGAGATTGATGAATGTGGCCATTGCTGGGTCAACATTCCTGGACATGCACCTGCCAAACGACTAAGGTCAAGGCTTTGACATCAGATGAACACTTTGATTTCTGAGGGACGTTATTGTTTGCATGTACACCAACGGGACAACAGCTCCAGGACGGATCATACTATAGAACTAAGGGCCGTATGGTTCATTGAATTTATTATGCTTAAGAGAATTGATTTTAATCATTATGAATGTGCATAAGTCTCACTCCATGTGTTTTTATTTTCGTTACAGGGACAGAAATGGACAGGCAGGGACAGGCCAGAGATCTTGAGTCCAATGGGTTGACCAGCTTAACCTCTGGTAAATTTTTCTACTTTATTTTGGAGTGACACTGTGTTTTTGATTTATGATTTATGGACATTTATGATTTATGGACTTTAAAGAATTTGACTTTAAAGAATCAGTGCATTACTCTGTGGGTTCCCATTTGATTTGAAACATATCCAATTATAATCATTTGTTGTGTTTGTTTTGACATGCGTTGTAAGTTAATCATTTGAAGTGATTACATACGTTTGATGCTTGATGTTTGTGTTTTGTCACCGCCTTTAGGGCGAGGGGTGGATAGAAGAGTTTTTCCCAGCTTTAGGTCATTTTACCAATTGGTCAAATGTTCTTCTGGCTAGGTCAACAGCCCTGCTGGGTTTTCGCTTCTGTCATAGTTTTCAATTCACACTCAAGCTAGTAGGTTGTTTATGCTAATGGTTATCAGTGTTTTGTTTACTTCTTTAAGCAAATTCACTTCTGTACCTTTGATATATATCCGTGTGTTTGCTTCATTCTTGCAAGAATAAAACCTGGCCTTTCGCTTTTTATAATATAATCTGTCTCCGTGTCTCTATGGATAATATAAGGATATAGAATTCTTATAACAGCTTTTATTGGTAGATACAGCTGTGTATCATCGGCATAACAGTGGAAGTTTTGTCCCAATGGTGTAACATATAGTGAAAAAAGTATGGGACCAAGCACAGACCCCTGTGGCACACCGAATTTCACTGGTGCCGTGGAGGAGAAGGATTTATTAAAAAAGACAAAATGAGACCTATCACACAGATAGAATTCTAACCAAGCAAGAGCAGAGCCAGAGATGCCAAACCCATCTTTTAGTCTGTTGATTAGCACTGCATGATCAATCGTATCAAATGCAGCGCTGAGATCTAGCAATAACAGTAGAGCCGATGAGTCCTCGTCAATCTGAAGGAGGAGATCGTTAGTCACTTTAACTAAAGTTTCAGTGGAATAAGAGGCCCTAAATGCAGACTGATTTACGGCTCGAGGAGGTCATTTTCCGATAGGGACAAGTTTATAATGTTTAAAATATTTTGCCCTACATAGGGCCACAGTTCTTTAAGCTGTTTTGCTGGCAGGATATCCAGAAGGCACGTAGTTGCTTTACATGAAGAAACCACCTTTGTCAGCTCATCGAGGGATACAGGATCTAGGACTGAGAGACGAGAGGTCAGTGGATCCAAGTGAATGGGACCTGGAGCTGAGGAAGACAAAACCAAAATATTATCCCTGATATCTTCAATTTTATGCACTAAAGGGAGATGAGTCTTCAGTTGTTCTTGGTTGGATTAGTTTAGCAACTGTCCCAAATAGAAACCTGGGGTTATGCCGGTTGTCTCTGATTAGAGATGAGAAATAAGCTGTGCTGAGGGCGTGCTTATAGGTGTTTACACACAAACACCACTTTTGATAATTTAGATTAGTTTTTGACTTGTGCATTCAAAACTCCTGCAGGCCTGTTTTAAAGCCCGGGTTTCCTCGTTATACCATGGTGTAGGTCTTCTGGGTGGTCTGGGCTTTGTCCTAAGGGGTGCCACTGAGTCAGTGATGGCCGAGAGGGTTGCATGGACCTCCTTTGTGTAGGCTTCTGAGTTTCCAGGTGGAGTTAAATTAGGAAGAACATCTGTCAGCCGTGTGGCAAACATTTCTATTCCAGCCGCGCTAAAATTCCGTCTAGACACTACGCAATTGTCGGAAGTTGAGGAGAGTCTATAACTTATCTCAAATTTCACCAGTGAGTGATCTGAAACAGCAGATGAAAGAGAGGAGACGAAGAGATGGGAAACATCTATTCCCCGAGCCAAAACAAGATCCAGATAGTTTTCACTTGTGTGTGGGCTCATGAACAAACTTGCTGAAAGACAGGGTTGTAAGCAGTGATTGCAATGCTCTGGCCAGAGGATCACACTCCTTATTTAGATGAATATTAAAGTCACCAACTAGACGGATGTTATCAGCGTGGGTTAATGAGTCCGAGAGGAAGGGCGACCGGAGGGACCCGGAGGGCGATAGACTACAGCTAAATAAAATGGCTTCCTTCTGTTAATTTGAGAAGGAGTATGTTTGATGAGTAACACTTCAAATGAGTTAAATTGTGGCTGTGATGATGGACCTGTAAAGCAAACTGCAGCTTTATGAATGGCTGCAACACCACCACCCATCACCAAGATCTGATGAATAAAGACTTGATCCAATACTCCTGGCTCCTTCTCAGTTGATATAAAGCCTACATATCAGTTCTGTGTCTAGATGATTTAATCTGAGGCCCTTCCCATTTTTCTGAGAACCAAAGTTACAAAACCAGACACACTACTCTCTGTGCTGTACTTTCTTTTTTTCCAGAGCATTTATTGTTGCAGCATTTGACGACTGGGTTCAACTTATTGTTCACGTCTTCATTTCTGGGTAAGAGCTTTTTCCTCAACTCTTAATAAAGCTGAAGTTTGGGATTTTAATATGTATGTATGTACTGTATGTATATATGACATTAGATTGAGCTGATGTAAAGTGTTTTATTTAGAACAACAGTGTGTTTTATCTCTGAGTGTTTAAGTTCAGTTCAAATGCCCCGGGGGCACAATCGGAGTCTGAACACTTGATGTGGCAAGTGTCAACGGTCTCCTTTTAAACCATTAGGAAATCATTATGTGAGAAAACAAAAGAGACCAAATACAGAAAACAAGCAAAATATATTATTATTATTATTATTACAGATTTGTGTCAAACCTCAAAAACACAAAAGCACTTGAATCTAAAAAAGATTAATGAGAGATAAATCAAAATGAGAATAGCTCTTTACAAATGATCACTCAAGTGTCTTTGCTGTGAATCCATATTTGTCAATATTTGTGATGAAATACTAATCAAACTTGAATAAAAGGTTAAAGTAAAAGCATCTGGACTAAGTTTTCAAGGTGAAGACGTTTTGTCTCTAATTCCAAGAGACTTTATCAATTCTGAGATCAACTGTAAGAGAGCTGAGTTTTATCTCTAGAGGGAGGGGCTTAACATGAAACTAAACCTGATGGACCAGACTGTTCTCGTCTCATAGTTGTTAGCTTTGAAAGGAAAGTGTGACTCCTGATGTGAGAGTCGTTAAGGCTCAGGAGAGTCGTTAGTGACACTGTTCCATTCAGATGTTGTTGTTCTAGGGTGCAACTCTTTTGATTTAGGTTTTAAAACACTGTTATAAATACTAGGCAACATGAATCTGAGGCCACCTCCTCTGTTCAAAGAGGGCTTTTTCACAAAAACCATCTGGCCTCTCTGGACAACATTGGGACATTGCTGTCCTCAAAAGGACTGTCCTTTCTCTTTGAGGTGGAGGTGAACTGCAGACTCAGGTCCTCCAGGATTGGCTCTTCTGTGCTGATACATCCTCTTGTGAAGCTGTTGTTTTGTTTCACCGACATAACTGTCACTGCGCCGCCGGACTGGGACAGACGTCGCACTCTTTGCAACAGCTGCCGAAACAACTGAGCCGCAACTGGAGCTATTGCTAGCAGGACTGCTATCAAACCTGCATCTGATACTATCAGGAAACCCTGACACATCTAAAGTAACCAAACCCTGTCTATGCTGTAGCAGATCAGTCTTCGAATTCCCCACGGATTAACTTTCCTGTCGCTTTCATCATTGCCAGAGGCCTTCAGAGACAAGCTTGTATCTGAAACTCAGGAAGCCTGGAGAAGACTTGGTTAACACTGTTTTCTTTCAGATAAAAAGATGACCAAAATGTTTTGTTAAGGACAGGAAATGTAATTGATGACTTGTTTTTGCTTTCATAAGAAGTATAACCTGGGTCAACCAGTCACCAGGTCAAAGGTGACTCATGACCAGGACAGAACATGGGCGCCATGCCAAATAACCGTAAATTCTTGGAAATAAAGTTGTTGATTCAGCTTTACCCAGTGTCACAACCCCTTACTCTCTGGTCGTGGTTTGAAATAGTTCGATCATGTCTGCATGTCTGTGCGCCGGTGAAGCTGTGGGCGTTTCACGTATTGCGTGTATAGTTGTGGAGCGTCAGGGCCCGACGCACCACAACTATATAAGATCCCGCCTACAGCTGTTCTTTGGCTCTCCTCAGGCTGTCGCCAGCACCACCTTGCCTTTTGTTTGCTCTTTGGTTTTGTATTATACAAAACTACACATACCATTAACACTCAAACCAAACACATCACCCACACTACTGATTACTGATTAACACATTTCATTATTATTGTTTAAAATGACTATTAGTTAAGTTTATCTTAAAATAAAAGCACTATCTTTGTATATTTGTTTGTGTGGCGTCCATTTATGTCATGGCCCTGAGCCGGGTTATGACACCCGAAATTTCTTTGGCCAATCTGAAGGACATCGGAATGTGTTTGATCTCCGAGGAGCCCTTGGCCATTGTATGATCACATACTACCCTCCGTTGGGTGAATGGACTAATGACCTCGACTTGATCTGAAAGACATTTCTGTATTAATTTGAATAAAAGATACTGTGTAATGTGCTAACAATTATCGTTCAGCTATCCAGTACGTGGAGTTGTGATGAGACCAAAATGACTGCTCTCATCCCATTTTTGTTTACAGGTCATGTTTTATTTTTAATGAGATGTAATGAATATGTTGTCACAATATTCGTACTATGTGCATTTTCTCTGTATAATCTTACAAGTACAAATGTTTTGTGTGTTTTTGAAAACCAAGAAAGACATTGCAAAGCAAGGAATGTTAAAACTTAGTTTAGACCTTTAAACATTTAAACTTCCCAAAGCAAAGCCCCTTTTGTCCAGAAAAGCGCGTAGACACGCCCCGGCCCGAAGGTGATAAAAGCTGGCACCATAGACATATATAGGTAGACGCCCTATTGGCCGCTGCGCTACGAGATTTGCGGCCGCCATCTTGAACCGGTCGTACTCATAGTTTCGTTGAATAGCAGCAGTTAAGATGCCAGAGCACTGTAAAGCATTTTTATGTTCTAATCTGCGGACCGTCGCAAATGGGGCTCGGGGGATTACTTTCCACAAGTAAGATTTAACATTACTATTGTACTTTTGGTTGTATTTTGTCCTTAAATCCACAGAATTGAGAAGGAGCAAGGATCTTTGATAGTACTGTACTGAAATCGTAGCTAGCTAACGTTAGCTAGACTAAGTATCTCCCTCCCTCAACTCAAGTGTTTTCCACATAACTTACTATTCAGATAGGAAAAAAGTTCAAAAGCACTTGTTAGATGCACAAAACTTTCTTTTAGCGTTAGGTAACGTTAAGTGCCTATAAGGACAAAGATGTGAGGAAGAAGTGGGAAGTGGCTTTGAGGAGAGAAGGATTTCATGCAAGTGATACAACAGTACTTTGCTCTCATCATTTTAAGAATGATGATTTTGATAGGACGGGTCAGATTGTCCGACTCCAAGATGGTGTTATTCCATCCGTCTTCAGCTTCCCGGTTCACCTCCAAAGAGTAGGTGTATCCTCATAAAACTATTAGCATTCATAAATGTGAATGTTCATAAATGTAAATTATCAATCACATGGCAGGGTAAGATGCTTATACCTTTTATATGTATTGTATTATATATTATGCTTCATCATTTTAGTTGGAAAAGGGCAGGGCTACTTCTACCTCCAGAAGAGCTGAAGAAAGCCTGTCCATGGCCTCTCAGGATTTCCAGGAAACGGCAACCTCAAGCCCACAACCTCAGCCTAATGATGTGAATATTTCTACTTTAAACATCATATCATAATGTTCTCTGGACATTCAAATCTCACTTTTTTTGCTTCCACTCATATTAAACACGCTCACAAATAAACCCATACAAACACAATTTAAGACAGATTGAACATGCATTACTGGTACGCACACACACACAGTGCTGGTAGTGGCTTTGACATGTGATGACTATAAGAAAGAATGTGGGCATTAAACTAGTGGTGTCAAAATAATGTTTTTGAATTGAAACATTACTCAAACCATGTTTATCCCTCTTTCTATTAGGATCATGGCTATGCCTTGCCTGCTTCTCCTACCGCTCTTAAGACCAAACTCACTGAAGCCTTGGCAAGAGTGGAACATCTAGAGCGAGAAAAGAAGAATTCCATGGCCAGAGAAAAGAGGGCAAAAACCACAGTAAAGAGTCTTTTGGGGGATTTGAGGGAAAAGAACCTCATTAATGAAGAGCTCAAAGAGAAGCTTGAATTCTACTCTGGTAAGACTAAATTAACACTTTGAAATTCATGTATGTTATTCTTACTCTTATTAAACTCTTTATTTATTATCTGATAATAAATAAATAAATACACACGTGAACAAATACACACCTTCTTTCACTCACATTCTCTTATACACGCACCCTTTCTCTCTTTCCCATACTCATGATGCTGGCAGTGATATTACGGGTAAGAAATTAAGAATGTGTGCCTGCACATATGCACCAAACAACTGTGAGTGGTATGATATGAACATCACTGAAAATATTTTCATCCTTCTTTCTACTAGAACCACTCCTATGCAATGCCCAATTCTCCTACTCGTCTAAAGGCCAGACTCAGTGAAGCTTTGGCTAGAGTGGAGAGTCTAGAGCGGGAGAAGCAAAATGCAAAGACCCGAGAACGGAGAGCAAAGAAAACTGTAAAGAGTCTTCTGGAAGATCTGAAGGAAAAGAACCTTATAAATGAGGAGTTGAATGAAAGGCTTGGCTTCTACTCTGGTAAAAATAAATTGATAATACCACCTTGAATTGTATATTGTTTACACTCTTTGTCCGACTTTACAAAAGGTATTATTTCAAGGGAACTTTCTAACTAGTCAGTCTAACTAGTTTAACTGAATTTCAGATCTTCAGGTAGACCTCTTTTCAAAGCGGGGCCATGAATACACCAAAGACCAGAGAGAGTTTGTCCTCACACTGCACCTCCATGGTCCGAAAGCCTACAGTTACCTGAGGGATTCTCTGCATCTTCCCCTGCCACATACATTGCAACGGTGTAGTACATGTTTTTTTTTATTACACTTTTTAGTGTGTGTGTGTGTGTGAGAGAGAGAAATAAATTCAAATGAACAATCAAACTTGTTTCTTTATTTAAATATAAAATTCATTAATTTACATATTTATCAATATGCCATTGTATGTGTGTGTGTGTGTGAGAGAGAGAGAAATAAATTCAAATGAACAATCAAACTTGTTTCTTTAATAAAATATAATTTATACATTTATCAATATGCCATAGTCTACCATATGTCTTAGTTAAACCTCGTAATACAAAGTATTTCTAAATGAAAGCAGAATTTTTCAATGTGTGACAGCGTCCTGTATCATAACTAAGTCTCTGCCATTTGTAACAAACCAAACCGTGTAAAAATCCGGTAAAAACTCGGGGAGTTATGATCATTGTAGTTGAGGAATACACCTTCCTCAATAGAAATAAATGCGGGGGGCGGAGCATTGGAGACCCATCCAAGATGGCGCCGCGCTGATACGTCCGCTCCAATAGGCAGCGTCAGTCTATGAGGCGTCTACGTATATTATGTCTATGGGGCTGACGACCGGTCCAAGATGGCGGCTCCACGGCTCGTTCGTGCCAAGCCTCTCCCATGGTACCTCTTAAATGGTCGTCGTGTAAGGGCGCCGCCATACGGTGATTTTACAGCGAAATACAGCGATATACCTCCGTCCACCAGAGGGCAGGCTCCAAAAGCGGAAATATAAGGAGAAACCCAATGGCGACTTTACAAGAGTAAAACTCATGTTTACAGCCTCTCTAAGAGCTCTCGGTCTCTAGAGCTTTTTACTACATGACAACTCTGGGGGTGAATTTTGATTAATATGTTTGTTTATGCTATATAAAAACTATTGTTTTACTATGGAAAAAGCCCGGATGTAACGGCCATTTTATTGCCCATTCGTAATGACCATATTGGTGAATAGGGGACCAATGGGCGGATATCATCCATATTTATACAATCTATGGTTCGTGCCAATAGGCAGTAGCGTTCGATGGGGCGTCAACCTATATATGTCTATGGCTGGCACCCGTCCAAAAATCTCTCTCTTCTCTGCTTCCTCTTCGCACCTAGCTTCCTGTTCCGTAGTCTAGTTCCCCTTTGTCTTAGCATTAGCTTTCATTTTTCTTTCTTTTACACGCACCACGTGCTAAACGTGGAGTTTCCCTAAGTTCATACGAACTTAGAAGTCCTTCTAGAACGACTGTGAACAGTGCCCCCGTTCCTTCCTCCAACGGAAGTTATTTTTGAATTTTATTTTGTAAACGACCGTCGCCTGCTAACGAGTTAGCTTGACCGACGAGCACTCGCAGAAGTTTTTAAACTAGAAAGCAGCCGCCAGGTCCTTCTTTCGTGGACCTTGCAATATCTTGTACAAACTTAAACTTTTACACGGTGCAACGGAGGAGATAAAGGCCATGCAAGTTTGGACAGCAACAGACGCTTTTGTTCTCTCCCCGGGCGCACTGCGAACACCTCTGGAGGAGACGTGCACGCTGTGGCACCCCGGTGTGTGGAACGCGTCATCAGTAAGCATCGAACTTAGTGGAGAACGTTCGTGACGCTCGTCTCCAACCACTGACCCCCATCGAACCAGGCCAGCACCCGCTGACTACAAAGTAAGTCCGCACGTAACACAACAGCTTGGCGTCATAAAATGTACTCTGTCCAAAACTCTAGTCCCGAAGCCGTCATCTCCTTCCCTAAAAAGTCCCTTGGTAATGTTTAATAGACTTTCAATATTCTATTGAAAGTGAATGTTTTATCCCTCTGTCTGTGTCATACCTGCCAACTTTTCAAAAAACCTTGGAGTGAGATTTTGTCAGGGGTGGTCAAAACAGTGGCACACAGCCACACAAGTTGGTGGCTCAGATATCAGAGTATTGAAATTGACGTTCACCCATGTTGTACCCTGCATTCAGGTGGTTTGTATATTCACATTCTGTGAAGCAAATATAGCTGAAGGTCCAACCCCAGGACATTTTGGATTAAGTAGATGTGATTTCCTGCATTCTAGTGGATTTTTGGGTGGTCTGCTAAAGACCACTTGCACCCATGTGCAATACCTGAACTTATTCTGGTTCATGTTTGGCATCAAAACTTGTAGGGCCTTCTACACTTGAGCTGAACATTCAACCAGAAAACTATTGCCTAAATCCTTTAAATTTCTCGGAACACACATTAGCAATAACCTGAAGTGGACAATTAACGCTAAACAAATCATTGCAAAAGCTCAACAAAGACTTTCCTTAGACAGCTTAAAAAATACCGGATCAGACATCAGCTCCTTGTTCTGTTCTATTCCGCTATCATTGAGTCCATAATTACATCATCAATAACAGTATGGTATGGTAGCACAGACAGCCAAACAAGGAAAAAAACTACAGCAGATTGTCAACAAAGCATCCAAGATTATAGGAAAACCACTGCCTTCAGTTGATTCCCTCTATAAATATCGGACTGTAAAGCGGGCAAAGAAAATCATCTCTGACCCCATACATCCAGCGAACCACCTTTTTCAGCTTCTTCCCTCACGTAGGCGCTACAGGTCACTCTCTACCAAGCTTAAACGCTTTACAAACAGCTTTTATCCCATAGCTATTAGGACTCTGAACTACTCTCTTTAGTCTAGCCTCTCCTCTTACACACTAGGCATGGTTTTGTAAACACTGTATCTTGTATTGCTACATGTTGTGAAGTATATTGTCTATTTGTTGTTTGTAAGTGTATGATGATGTAGAGCTTAAACATACTGTACCGAAAACAAATTCCACCGGCATTGTCGTGTGGCTAAATAAACAATCTATCTATCTATCTAAATGACTGCCTATGGACCACAATAAAGCCTCATGCATAGACCAGTGTTTAAGATTTAACCTAGGTAGGTTGATTGATATTTTGAATGAATGGTATAACTGAAACCTAGCCTATGTTGTGAATGATTGTATTCTTAAGATTAGATTAGATTAGATTCAACTTTATTGTCATTACACAAGTACAGGTACAAGGCAACGAAATGCAGTTTAGGTCTAACCAGAAGTGCAATAGCAGCAAGTGCAGGATATATACAATGGTTGCATACGTGCAGGATATGGAGATGTACAGGATTTACAGGTAATATGTACAATGAATATAAATATACAGATGGTTATTACATAACAGGTGAGTGTGTGCCATAAATATAATTACAGGTGTCTCTTTCTATAAACAGCATTTACAGGTGAATATGTACTATAAATGTAAATGTAATATACAGATGTCTCCAACTATAAACAAGAGCACTTAATGATTTATGTTCAGCCAAAAATGACAAGATTAGTTAGGGAGGGACATTATTCTTCATTCAAATCCTCCCAGCACATGTTCCATCAGAAACAAAGTGCAACAAAAAATGTTATTAAACAGTACAACTTTTTCAAGTAATAAAACAGATGAATACATTACACAAATAACTTAAAATGAGGCGTAATTAGTATCAAATACAGATCAGAAGCTGGTAAAGTCCTTGTCTATGATCTGTGGGCATGGTTATACTGGCCTGTGGTCTTCTTGGAGGCCTTGATGATATCTGAGGGGGGCTCCCATTTAAAGCAGGGCTCCAAATTGGCCATCTTTATGGTCATTATTGATGACAAGGTGCCATCCAATGCTAGGCTGGTTCTTCTTTTGGTTTTGTTCAGTCCCACAACTGAAAACACCCTGGCCTGTTAATAAAAAGATAAATGCCATGTGAATAAATGCTAGGAACTGATGTTTTGAACATGCAGCAGCCTATACTATGAGGTTACAAGGTGCTCTCCTACTATGACAGCTGATTCAGTCATGTTCACAAACGAACACACAAGCAAATTATTTAATTCAAGATGTAACGTTAAAGTTTAAGAGCGTAAGTACTCAAGGATGACATTTCATTGTAACATACCTAGTCTCAGTTGAGCTCAGATTTTCATCACCAGTCGTCTTCTCGCAGTAGTTTTCCCTGGTTTTCCCCGCTGTATTTCTTGTATCTTCTTCTTCTGTTACTTGCTTCATTGTGCAGCGCATAGGGTTCAGGGACGCTTATTAGCGCCATCTATGGTCGGGGAGTTTGAAAGGAACGAGCGATTCCGCGATTCTCGCCTCAAGATTAGATTTTTTTTTTTGCGTGAGAAATGTGATGTGTGGCGTGAGTGCGTGTGAAAACAGGCAAAACCGTGTGTCACACGGCGAAAGCGTGAGAGTTGGCAGCTCTGCTGTGTTAACTATCATTATCGTCTTTTCCATGAATGTGAATGTGTCCCCTGTTCCCATCATTTTGTTCATTTGTGTAATTTTTAATAAAATCCCCAAAAGACATTAGTGTTTCTCTGTTTGTAATGAGTATATTCGAAAACCAGAAGAATTCACTTCTTTAGATTTGAGACTGAACAGTTTACTTGGACCTGTCAAAATCGAGGTTGTGCCCCTTTTTAATAAATTTGAATAAATTAATAAATAATAACAAAGTTAATTATTAAGATTAATATTACTATCAATTTGATTTATATATATATATATATATATATATATTTATGCAACAATTGCTACAATGCTGATCTAGCTGCTCTAACTCACAAACATGTCTCTCTAATAGAGACAGCCTATCTAGCAACAACGAACAAGAGACACTCTATTGCCTCTAGCAATAACAACACAGAATAGTTTAGCTGAGCTAGTGTACGTACAGCTAAGTCAAGCCAACTGTAGAATATTTACAATGTGAATTTCTTATACACACACAAAAGTACTAACCACAAGTTAAACAGAAAACTCTGTAATTGCAAAAAACTAACCACCAGTAAGACAACAATGGTAAAAAACACGATAATCGAGGTATGCCAAGCACTAATTCATATGCCCAAAAAAACTGAACTCTTGCAGAAATATAACCAGTATAACAACGAATGAGGTGTGGTGCACAGTTAAAGTGTTGACAATAATAAGAAATAATAGAAACATAATTTTAGGACAACACCAGGAGAGATACACTCACCTAATTTTTAGCGTCACTGGGATACGTCAGCACATCCTTTGTCAAGAATTAAGGATATTGCTTTATTTGGCCAGACCAGGACCATCTTTGGAATGTGTAGTTTTTTTTTTTTTTTATTATAAGAATGATAGGATAAGAACCAAAAAGCAAATTTTTTGAACGGATCTTTGAAAGAAAGCGATCCACAAGATCCAAAAACCCCATTGTCTGTGACTGTCTTTATCTAGAAACTAAGCTGTGCGGTGCAAGGAACAACTCTGATTGGCTCATGGAGACACGTGATCAAAGTGGTTTACAGAGAAACTTTTATATGGAGTGTTCAATGAATGAAATGACACATTCTAAATATCGCTCAATCACGCAAATTTGTTCAAGGAAACCCAAAATAGTAATCGTGATAATTTTGCAGTCCTATGTCTATGTCATAGATTAGAATGATCAGCTGAAAAAAGGAGTTTGGTTCAAAAAACTCCCATTGGGCGACACTTATGTCAACAACAAAATAAACCAGAAAATGGAATATTCTGTAGGAAAATATTTTTGAAAACTTTGGTTTAATGTAGTGTTTTAGTGTTTTGTGGAAAATTGAAGAAAGACTTTTATTTGTTAAAACGGGTTAGGGTGAGGGTCTCAGTACAGTTTCCATCACAGGCTCATTCAAAGCAGCTTAACTTTGTTGGAGTAAAATCTGAAGAAATTACAGGTTTCTGCTGGTGATTTATTTTTGGAGGAGGCAGCATGGACAGCTTGTCTGACATTTTTATAGAGACTGCTGGTTTTGTGTTTAGCATCGTGCATGAAACTGCTGGGATGTGACGAAAAATTACACATTACACACATGAAACATATAAAGCCAAAGGGCTTCAGCAAATCACAACAGGACAGAAATAAAAAGAAGGTTATAATAAACCTTATAAACACTTATAATCATTGTTGTGTTTGTAGGTGAGGAGACGGCATTGAGATGGGATTGGGTAATTCACGTGACAAACCTCAACAGATTGGACAAGAGCGTCTGCAAGAACAAAAGCGTAAGCCACAACAGGAACTTCTGCTAGAACAAGAGCGTCTGCAAGAACAAAAGCGTAAGCCACAACAGGAACGCGTCTGCTAGAACAAGAGCGTCTGCAAGAACAAAAGCGTAAGCCACAACAGGAACGTCTGCTAGAACAAGAGCGTCTGCAAGAACAAAAGCGTAAGCCACAACAGGAACGTCTGCTAGAACAAGAGCGTCTGCAAGAACAAAAGCGTAAGCCACAACAGGAACGTCTGCTAGAACAAGAGCGTCTGCAAGAACAAAGGCGTAAGCCACAACAGGAACGTCTGCTAGAACAAGAGCGTCTGCAAGAACAAAAGTGTAAGCCACAACAGGAACGTCTGCAAGAACAAAAGCGTAAGCCACAACAGGAACGTCTGCAAGAACAAGAGCGTCTGCAAGAACAAAAGCGTAAGCCACAACAGGAACGTCTGCAAGAACAAAAGCGTAAGCCACAACAGGAACGTCTGCAAGAACAAAAGCGTAAGCCACAACAGGAACGTCTGCTAGAACAAGAACGTCTGCAAGAACAAAAGCGTAAGCCACAACAGGAACGTCTGCAAGAAAAGTCTGTGCAAGAAAAATTGCAATGCCATGCAAAGAAAGTGAACAAAAAACCTAAGGAAGTACAACTACAACAAGAACAGCTACAAATAAAAGAGAAACAGCCAAATCTACAATGTCAGCTTAATTCAGGTGAAAGACTTTAGAGACAAATATGTATGTTTTGTATTGTGTAATATTAACATATTTATTTTCTGTGTTCAGAGGAGAGATTTACAGACCTACTTGTTTTACATTGAACCTTAAAAAAATAGCTGATGCTACCTGGTCCGGATGGAAAAACTTCAGAGACAGCCTATTAAGGGGTCACTACCTGTAGTCAAGCAGAGAGAATCTCAAAGTTTAGCAAGGCCGATCGATTGATTTATTCAGGTTTATTCCGGATCCGGGTTCAGACACAGGCTTTATAATTAAGGATTGTAAGAGATGAGAATGATCAGCCCACAGCAGGAGTTTGTTTAATCACAACTCACTTCAGGAAAAATCACTACCATTGGGTTAGGGTTATTCTGTTGCCAAATAGTGTTATTTTACAGCGAAACAAAAAAAATAGAGAAAAGGGAAGCAAATTAAACACAGATAAATGTTGGCAATGCTTTGAAGCAATGTTTAATAAGGCCATTAAGTACAAGCTTTTCTGTCTTGGTGTTATGGTAGCTCGAAACCACAATGTTGACCCATCAATGTTGCTCTGGGATGAGTAAACTTAGTGGTGCAGTGGTTATTTGTGAGGACAGGACTCTCCAACTAGAGGTTTAAAGAAAGCCATCACACACTGTTTGATTCCCACTACCCTCTGAATCACAAGCTGGGAGTCATCAGGACTCTTCAGCACAGAGCACAAGAGGTGCCCACTGAATCTTGTCCAGAGAGGCCAGAAGGGTTTGAGAGAGGAGCAAAGGAAGCCATCATTGTTAAAATGCAAAATAAGCCTCAGATACAATTTGTCAGCCATTTACAACAGTGTTTTGAGCATAAATCAAAACAGTTTCCCTATAGAAGGACATCACCACCTGAAGTAGTTGTGCTAATGGTTCATAGGAGCATAACAACTCACACTGTCCTTTCACATTGAAACCAGCTCTTGTCCAATAATAATAAATAAAAAATCTGAAAGACAATTTTAAAGTAATTAGGTTCATTGGCAACAGGTCAGTTACATGACTGGTAAATACAGTTTTGTTCAAAATAATAGCAGTACAATGTGACTAACCAGAATAATCCAGGTTTTTAGTATATTTTTTATTGCTTAATGACAAACAAGTTCCCAGTAGGTGCAGTAGATTCTCAGAAAACAAACAAGACCCAGCATTCATGATATGCAGGCTGTGCAATTGGACAATTAGTTGAAAGGGGCGTGTTAAAAACAATAGCAGTGTGGCATTCAATCACTGAGGTCATCAATTTTGTGAAAAAACAGGTGTGAATCAGGCGGTCCCTGTTTAAGGATGAAGCCAGCAGCACTTGTTGAACATTTGAAAGCCTGAGGAAAATGGGTCATTTAAGACATTGTTCATAAGAACAGCGTACTTTGATTAAAAAGTTGATTGGAGTAGGGAAAACCTATAAAGAGGTGCAAAACATTATAGGCTGTTCAGATAAAATTATCTCCAATGCCTTAAAATGGAGAGCAAAATCAGAGAGACGTGGAAGAAAACAGAAGACAACCATCAAAATGGATCAAAGCATAACCAGAATGACAAAGGCTCAGCCAATGATCAGCTCCAGGACGATCAAAGACAGTCTGGAGTTACCTGTAAGTACTGTGACAGTTAGAAGACATCTGTGTGAAACTAATGTTGTCTTTTGCTGAAGAGGAATGTTGAAATGTTTGTTTCAACAAGACAATGACCCCAAACACACGAGTAAACAAGCAATATCAAGCATATCATGAATGCTGGATCTTGTTTGTTTTCTGAGAATCTACTGCAGGTAACTTCTTTGCCACTTAGCAATAAAAAATATACAAAAAGACTGGATTATTCTGGTTAGTCACATTGTACTGCTAATATTTTGAACAAAACTGTATATTTATAAAAGGGGTTATAACGGCTCCTGGGGTTTTCTTCTGATGAAAAGGATCACGCTTCAACTGATGTCTTGACGTTTATTTATTGAACTGTTGACATTATCACGTTTCTTAACTTCGACATCACTTGAACATCGTGCACCCCATATTCAACATCTTTACATCTGTGACACCGTGAAAAACTGAAACAAATAAAATTACTGTGTGAGTGTTTCGTCCGTAAGAGCTTCAATAAAACACATTAACTTGCAAATTAACATACAAAATAAACATACCGTGTGCACCTTCCAATCAGAAATCCAAGAGACATTAAAAGACATTAGGTAGCATTTCTCCAGCTACAAACTCCATGTATCGAACACCTCCTATTCTGTGCTCATTTCCTCGTGTTTCCGCTTTTGCACACTACCAGTTAGATCACATGATCACTTGTTAAACCATTGTTCACCTGAAGGTGTCGCTTTAACTAACCCTTTGCGGCAATTAAATACAGTTTTACAGAAACATATTTGCCTAACATTTATAATTACACAAAATAACTGAAATATTCACAAAGAAAATTCACCTTAAATTTGCGACAGCTACAGGGGTATTTTAGAAAGTCTTCCAGTAAAGTAAAGATGGACAAAGGTTCACTTCTTCAAAAGAAAAAACAATAAATGTAAAATTGCAATATCTACCATCTACAAAACATTGTGATTGAGAATCTGAATAAATCAGTGTGAAAGGGACAAGTTCATTGGTCAGTGTTCCCCTAATTCCTATGTTTTAGTCCATGTACACACGCGGACAAAATTGTTGGTACCCTTCGGTCAATGAAAGAAAAACTCACAATGGTCACAGAAAAAACTTTATTCTGACAAAAGTAATAATAAATAAAAATTCTATGAATATTAACCAATGAAAGTCAGAGATTGCTTTTCAACCATAAAAAAATAAATTCATGGAACAGGCCTGGACAAAATTTATTGTACCCCTAGAAAAGACTGAAAATAATGTGACCAAATGGACATGTTAATTCAAGGTGCGTGCACTAATTAGCATCACGGGTGTGTACAATCTTGTAATCAGTCAGTGGGCCTATTTATAGGGCTTCAGGTAGTCGGTGTTGTCGGGTGACATGGTGTGTACCACACTCAACATGGACCAGAGGAAGAGAAGGAAAGAGTTGTTGCAGAAAAATAGAAAGAAAATTATAGACAAGCATGATAAAGGTAAAGGCTATAAGACTATCTCCAAGCAGCTGTTCCTGTGACTACAGTTGCACATATTATTCAGAAATTTAAGATCCATGAGACTGTAGCCAATCTCCCTGGACGTGGCCGCAGGAGGAAAATTGATGACAAATCAAAGAGACGGATAATCCGAATGGTAACAAAAGAGCCCAGAAAGACTTCTAAAGAGATCCAAGGTGAACTAAATGCTCAAGGAACATCAGTGTCAGATCGCACCATCCGTCGTTGTTTGAGCCAAAGTAAACTACATGGGAGATGACCAAGGAGGACACCATTGTTGAAAACAAATCATAAAAAAGCTAGACTGGAATATGCCAAACTACATGTTGACAAGCCACAAAGCTTCTGGGAGAATGTCCTATGGACAGATGAGACAAAAATGGAACTTTTTGCAAAGGCACATCAGCTCTATGTTCACAGGTGGAAAAATGAAGCATATCAAGAAAAAAACACTGTCCCTACTGTCAAACATGGATGAGGCTTTGTTATGTTCTGGGGCTACTTTGCTGCATCTGGCACAGGGTGTCTTGAATCTGTGCAGGGTACAATGAAATCTGAAGACTATCAAGGGATTCTAGAGATAAATGTGCTGGCCAGTGTCAGACAGCTTGGTCTCAGTCGCAGGTCATGGGTCATGCAACAGGACAATGACCCAAAACACACAGCTAAAAACACCCAAGAATGGTTAAGAGGAAATCATTGGACTATTCTAAAGTGGCCTTCTATGAGCCCTGACCTCAATCCTATTGAGCTGAAACATGCCGTCTGGAAAAGACACCCTTCAAACCGGAAACAACTGGAGCAGTTTGCTCATGGAGGAGTGGGCCAAAATACCTGCTGAGAGGTGCAGAAGTCTCATTGACAGTTACAGGAATCGTCTGATTGCAGTGATAGCCTCAAAAAGTTGTGCAACAAAATATTAAGTTAGGGGTACCAACAATTTTGTCTAGGCCTGTTCCAAGAGTTTATTTTTGAAAATAATTTTGTTGAAGCATGGTTGAAAAGCAATGTCTGACTTTCATTGGTTAACATTCATCAAATTTTTATTAGGCCCGAGCCGGTGATGACCGGGAGGGCCTATTGTTTTTGCTCGGATTTTTTTTTATTTTTTTTTTATTTTTTTATTATTATTTTTTATTTTTATTTTCCACCTATGATCCTAAATTTGACCCAGTGAACATGCACGAAAAGTCATTTTATTGGTCCCAGACTTCAAGCTCGGCGAAAAATTTATGTATTTGAAGTCGCGAAAAAAATACGAAAAATGACTCAGTGGCGACCCTACAAAATCAAAATACATTGGGCCTATGGAAAGTGAAAGTAACTTTTTTCCAACGTAGAAAAATGAAACTTGGTATATCCATAGGACACCTCAGGGCAAACAGAAAAGTCAATGACAGTCACACCCTAAACTCAACAGGAAGTCCGCCATGTGGGGTGAAACGCAGCGCGCCACTAAAATCGCACCTTGCGCAGAAAGATGCAAATCATTGTGTTTTAATCTAAATGGCCCCAAATTTGGTGAGTATCATCTAGACACGTGTGCCAACCAAAGTTGTGACTTTGTTTTTGTTATCTTATCGGGTATGGGTGTGGCAAGCCTGTAACGAGGTGGCCATTTTTGTGAAAATAAACGTCTCTTAACTCTCAAACGCCTTCTCGGATCGAGTTGGACCCAAAAAGGCGTTTGTGCACATTCATGACTTGAACAAAAAATATGTAAATAAAAGGGTTATCTTTAGAAATGGCTCTCCAGCGCCCCTACAAACTTATAATGGACCCAAGAATTTAGTTTGTTATAGAGACATAAAATTTTGTACACACATCTCTTATGTCATGACGAGCATAAAAGCCAATGACAACCACCCCTATCTATAAATGTGTTGCCATAGCAACGTCCCAAAAATGTGAAAAAGTCAATGGGAAGTGAAATTTTTAGTTTGTTGTAGGCAAATAAAACTTGGTACACACATCCACCATGGGCTTATGAACAAAAAGCCAATGGGGACCACACCCTATCACACACAGGAAGGCGGCCATTTTGAATTGAAAATGTGAACCGACTTAAAATACACCTCTTTTTAAAAGTACACAGAAAAAGCTGCTTCATTCCACAGACACCAAACTTGGGCAAAATGAGCTAAACACATGTATGTAAAAGAGACAAGTGTTTTTCTAGACTTTTTGCTCGAGTTATATTTTTTTATTATAATTCGGTATATATTTTTTATTATAATTTTTCTGCAAAATGATCCTCAATTTAACCCAGTAAACGAACAACTAAAAGTCATTTTTATTGGTCCCAGACTTCAAGCCCGGCAAAAATTTATGTATTTGAAGTCCCGAAAAAAAATACGAAAAATGACTCAGTGGCGGCCCCTAGAAAAGTCAAAATACATTGGGCCTATGGAAAGTGAAAGTAACTTTTTCCAACGTAGAAAAATGAAACTTGGTATATCCATAGGACACCTCAGGGCAAACAGAAAAGTCAATGACAGTCACACCCTAAACTTAACAGGAAGTCCGCCATGTGGGGTGAAAGGCGCCACTAAATTCGCACCCCTTGCGCAGAAAGATGCAAATCATTGTGTTTTAATCTAAATGGCCCCAAATTTGGTGAGTATCATCTAGACACATGTGCCAACCAAAGTTGTGACTTTGTTGTTGATATCTTATCGGGTATGGGTGTGGCAAGCCTGTAACGAGGTGGCCATTTTGTGAAAATAAAGCGTCTCTTAACTCTCAAACGGCTTCTCGGATCGAGTTGGACCCAAAAAGGCGTTTGTGCACATTCATGACCTGAACACAAAAATATGTAAATAAAAGGGTTATCTTTAGAAATGGCTCTCCAGCGCCCCTACAAACTTATAATGGGACCCAAGAATTTAGTTTGTCATAGAGACATAAAATTTGGTACACACATCTCTTATGTCATGACGAGCATAAAAGCCAATGACAACCACCCCTACCTATAAATGTGTTGCCATAGCAACGTCCCAAATATTTGGAAAAAGTCAATGGGAAGTGAAAATGTTAGTTTGTCGTAGGCAAATGAAACTTGGTACACACATCCAGCATGGGCTTATGAACAAAAGCCAATGGGGACCACACCCTATCACACACGGGAAGGCGGCCATTTTGAATTGAAAATGTGAACCGACTTAAAATACACCTCTTTTTAAAAGAACTCAGAAAATAGCTGCTTCATTCCACAGACACCAAACTTGGGCAAAATGAGCTAAACACATGTATGTAAAATAGACAAGCGTTTTTCTAGACTTTTTGCTCGAGTTATATTTTATTTTATTATAATTTGGTATATTTTTTTATTATAATTTTTCTGCAAAATGATCCTCAATTTGACCCAGTAAACGTGCAACTAAAAGTCATTTTTATTGGTCCCAGACTTCAAGCTCGTGAAAAATTTATGTATTTGAAGTCGCTAAAAAAATATGAAAAATGACTCAGTGGCGACCCTACAAAAGTCAAAATACATTGGGCCTATGGAAAGTGAAAGTAACTTTTTCCAACGTAGAAAAATGAAACTTGGGACACCTCAGGGCGAACAGAAAAATGTATTACAGCCATATCGTAAACTCAACAGGAAATCTACTATGTTGGGTGTATGCGTGACCACCTAAATTGCACCCCTTGTGTCTAAAGGCTTTTCATCTAAACAGCTCCAAATTTGGTGAGTATCATCTAGACACGTGTGCAAAAAAAGTTATCAATTTGTTTTTGATAGATTTGTGGCTGTGGTCGTAATGAGTCTGTGAAGAGGCAACTATTGGGAAATAAATGCCATTTCCCAATTGCCAGGATCCTTCTCAACAGAAAATGTTGGGTGGAATACATGACCACCTAAATCGTACACTTTGTGCTAAAGGGTTTTCATCTAAACAGCTCCAAATTTGCTTTAAAGCACGACATGCAATCCTCCGAATATATGTGTCCCGCGTCTCAAGGGAGGCGAGGCCTTTATCGCCGCTTGCGGCTTTAATTAGGCCCGAGCCAGTGATGACCGGGAGGGCCTATTGTTTTGCTCGGATTTTTTTTTTTTTTTTTCTTCCGACCCAATGATCCTAAATTTGACCCAGTGAACATGCACGAAAAGTCATTTTATTGGTCCCAGACTTCAAGCTCGGCGAAAAATTTATGTATTTGAAGTCGCGAAAAAAATACGAAAAATGACTCAGTGGCGACCCTACAAAATCAAAATACATTGGGCCTATGGAAAGTGAAAGTAACTTTTTCCAACGTAGAAAAATGAAACTTGGTACATCCATAGGACACCTCAGGGCAAACAGAAAAGTCAATGACAGTCACACCTAAACTTAACAGGAAGTCCGCCATGTGGGGTGAAAGCAGCGGCCACTAAAATCGCACCCTTGCGCAGAAAGATGCAAATCATTGTGTTTTAATCTAAATGGCCCCAAATTTGGTGAGTATCATCTAGACACGTGTGCCAACCAAAGTTGTGACTTTGTTTTGATATCTTATCGGGTATGGGTGTGGCAAGCCTGTAACGAGGTGGCCATTTTTGTGAAAATAAAGCGTCTCTTAACTCTCAAACGCCTTCTCGGATCGAGTTGGACCCAAAAAGGCGTTTGTGCACATTCATGACCTGAACAAAAAATATGTAAATAAAAGGGTTATCTTTAGAAATGGCTCTCCAGCGCCCCTACAAACTTATAATGGACCCAAGAATTTAGTTTGTCATAGAGACATAAAATTTTGTACACACATCTCTTATGTCATGACGAGCATAAAAGCCAATGACAACCACCCCTATCTATAAATGTGTTGCCATAGCGTCCCAAAATGTGAAAAAGTCAATGGGAAGTGAAATTTTTAGTTTGTTGTAGGCAAATAAAACTTGGTACACACATCCACCATGGGCTTATGAACAAAAAGCCAATGGGGACCACACCCTATCACACACAGGAAGGCGGCCATTTTGAATTGAAAATGTGAACCGACTTAAAATACACCTCTTTTTAAAAGTACACAGAAAAAGCTGCTTCATTCCACAGACACCAAACTTGGGCAAAATGAGCTAAACACATGTATGTAAAAGAGACAAGTGTTTTTCTAGACTTTTTGCTCGAGTTATATTTTTATTATAATTGGTATATATTTTTTATTATAATTTTTCTGCAAAATGATCCTCAATTTAACCCAGTAAACGAACAACTAAAAGTCATTTTTATTGGTCCCAGACTTCAAGCCCGGCAAAAAAATGTATTTGAAGTCCCGAAAAAAATACGAAAAATGACTCAGTGGCGGCCCCTAGAAAAGTCAAAATACATTGGGCCTATGGAAAGTGAAAGTAACTTTTTCCAACGTAGAAAAATGAAACTTGGTATATCCATAGGACACCTCAGGGCAAACAGAAAAGTCAATGACAGTCACACCTAAACTTAACAGGAAGTCCGCCATGTGGGGTGAAAGGCGCGGCCACTAAATTCGCACCCCTTGCGCAGAAAGATGCAAATCATTGTGTCTTAATCTAAATGGCCCCAAATTTGGTGAGTATCATCTAGACACATGTGCCAACCACAGTTGTGACTTTGTTTATGATATCTTATCGGGTATGGGTGTGGCAAGCCTGTAACGAGGTGGCCATTTTTGAAAATAAAATGTCTCTTAACTCTCAAATGCCTTCTCGGATCGAGTCGGACCCAAAAAGGCGTTTGTGCACATTCATGACCTGAACACAAAAATATGTAAATAAAAGGGTTATCTTTAGAAATGGCTCTCCAGCGCCCCCTACAACCTTATAATGGGACCCAAGAATTTCGTTTGTCCTAGAGACATGAAATTTGGTACACACATCTCTTATGTCATGACGAGCATAAAAGCCAATGACAACCACCCCCTATCTATAAATGTGTTGCCATAGCAACGTCCCAAATATGTGGAAAAAGTCAATGGGAAGTGAAAATTTTAGTTTGTCGTAGGCAAATGAAACTTGGTACACACATCCAGTATGGGCTTATGAACCTAAAAGCCAAAGGGGACCACACCTTATCACACACGGGAAGGCAGCCATTTTAAATTGAAGATGTGAACCGACTTAAAATACACCTCTTTTTTAAAAAACAACAGAAAATAGCTGCCTCATTCCACAGACACCAAACTTGGGCAAAATGAGCTAAACACATGTATGTAAAATAGACAAGCGTTTTTCTTGTCGTTTTTGCTCGAGTTATATTTTTTTAATTATAATTTGGTATATATATTTTTTATTATAATTTTTCTGAAAAATGATTTTCAATTTGACCCAGTAAACGTGCAACTAAAAGTCATTTTTATTGGGCCCAGACTTCAAGCCCGGCAAAAATTTATGTATTTGAAGTCCCCGAAAAAAAAATATGAAAAATGACTCAGTGGCGACCCCTAGAAAAGTCAAAATACATTGGTTCTATGGAAAATGAAAGTAAATATTTCCAATGTAGAAATACAAAACTTGGTACATCCATAGGACACCTCAGGGCAAACAGAAAAGTTTATTACAGCCATACCGTAAACTCAACAGAAAATCTACTATGTTGGGTGGAATGCGTGACCACCTAAATCGCACCCCTTGTGTCTAAAGGCTTTTCATCTAAACAGCTCCAAATTTGGTGAGTATCATCTAGACACGTGTGCAAAAAAAGATTATCAATTTGTTTTTAAATACATTTGTGGCTGTGGTCGTAATGAGTCTGTGAAGAGGCAACCTTTGGGAAATAAATGCCATTTCCCAATTGCCAGGATCCTTCCTTTAGAGGAGGCCCCTCCAGAGCCATGGCTAAAGTCTTAGAAAACTCCTCAGAATCCTTTTACCGTGAAGTTTACGCTTTAAAGCACGAAATGCACTCCTCCGAGTGCATGTGTCCCTCAAGTCTCAAGGGAGGCGAGGGCCTTTATCGCCGCTTGCGGCTTTAATTTATTATTACTTTTGTCAGAATAAAGTTTTTTCTGTGACCATTTTAAGATTTTCTTTCATTGACCGAAGGGTACCAACAATTTTGTCCATGTGTGTAGCAAGATGTGTAATGGATTGACACTGGACCCAAATGCATGACACAGTATGACAAATCTTAGTGGAGAGAACTTTAATTTGTGATTCAGAATGTCAATGAATCTTTGGTGGACACAGGTAAAGTGTTGTTGTAGTTCTGGATTCTATTTAGATTTGGGCATCTATAATTTTGTTTGCGTATATTTGATCCATTAATTTATATTAATTTCCATTTTTATGTCTTTCAGTTCCACATGGCCTAATAAACCAAGGAGCGACCTGTTATCTCAACAGTGTCCTGCAGGTTCTCTTCATGACTCCAGAGTTCCACACAGAACTGAAGACTTCAAATCCCACAGATCGAGTTCTGAAAGAACTGTTTGAAAAACTGAAGGAACATAAATGTGGAACAAAGAACATCACCAAACACCTTAAGATCGAAGACGGTAAGTCAAGATCAAATCCTTCAGGAATAATCAGGCCTCCGGAAGAGGGAGCATTCATTTCATGTTTCATTTATAGTTGGGACACAACGTGATGCTGCTCAATACCTGGAACTCATTTTAAATGAAATGAGCCCAAAGGCCTCTGAGACTTTCTGTGGTGTACTGATGAATAAAACTGAATGCTCTAAAGGCCACTGCATTATAGAGGAGCCGTCCCTGTTCTGGACTCTTCCTCTGCCTATCTTTGAAATCAACAGTGTGGTTCGTACACTTCAGGTTGTGTGAGTGTTTTAACTCTGTTCAAACTAACCTGACCTGTTTTCATAGAGGGAGGCCTTTAACAGGATGTTTACTGAGAAAACCTTCAGTGTTCACTGCAAAGACTGTGGAAAGACGACAGATGCAAAAAGTGTAAGTTGTAGAAATGCATTTTCTTTAATATTTAAATATCTACTGATGGAACGTCTCCTGTGTTTTCAGAAATTTGAAATAACGAAACCTCCTCAAGTTTTGGTTCTGCTTCTGAAGAGGTTCAACTTTGACACCATCCCATGTTCTAAGTCAACCAATGAGGTGGATTTCTCAGAGACATTAGAGATAAAGGCAAGAGCAGGATGTCTTTCATGGTTTTATTCTTAAACATGTGCTCTTCTGACACAGTCTGTCTCTGCAGGGTCAGAGCTATTCTCTCTGTGGTGTAGTGGACCACTTTGGCAGCCTGTCAGGAGGACATTACACAGCCACCATTCAAGCCAGTGAGGACCAGACCTGGTACTGCTTCAATGATGATGATGTGGAGAAGGTCAGTTTGGGAAAGACATGATTGTAATGCATGTTCCATGCCCTCTGTGTGCTTTACTTCGAGTTCATCACTCTATCTGTCCTCGAAGATCAGTTTACTTACTGCTCCAGGGTGAAAAAAGCAGGGTGAATGTCAGAGTGACCACTGTGTCTGCCCAAATAGATGGAGCGGTCGTCCTTCAACCGGAAGGTTGGTGGTTCAATTCCCACTCTCCCACAGTTCATACTGTCGTTGTGTCCTTGGGCAAGACACGTAACCCACCTTGCCTCCAGTGGTGTTCTAGCAGTAACACTGGTGCCTAGAACCTTAATGTAAGTGGCTTTGGATAAAAGCCTCAACTGTAAATGTAAATATAACACAGGTGAATGGAAGTCGCTTTGGATAAAATCTAGATGGTGCTGTAGAAGTCCTGGGCAGGCAATGGCAAAAACAATGTTTTCTGCATGGGCCTGGTTCACTGAATCTCTCTACATTGAACAGTGCATTGCTAAATGATGTAAAAAAGAAATAAACAAAAAAAGTCTTAATCATCTCTTATTCTTAAAGTGGGGTTGTCTTTATTTCAATCAATTGTTATTAGCAACCATGCACCACTTAGTTTCCACAACTCTGCACATCTCCCTTGTTCTTAAAACCCTTCTCCTCCATTCCTCAGGCATCCTCTCACTCTCTAAGACCTTGTTGAACAACCTAGTTTACTGCCAACTCTCCTTTCTTCATCCTCTTCAAAGCTCTCCTAACTTCACCTTTGCTAATCCTTTCTACTTCTTGTTCCACAATAGTTGCATCTTCAACTCTCTTTTTGTTATAAGAATTCTGTGTCCATTATTACCCAGAGAGAAACACGCACACGGCGTAATATTTAAAAATGAATGGCCAGGTTTAATTCTTGCAAGAATGAAGCAAAAGTACAAACATGTCACAAGTTGTACAGGGTAAGGTTTGCTTAACAAAGCAGTAGACATAGTGTTTAGGAGGCATATGTTCACACCTCTACATGAGGTGGCTATGTCTATGTTTATGTTTTGGATTAGCAATGAGATAAGATAACAATATAATATAACAATAAGAAATATAGATTTCCCATAACACACTCCCCATGACAAGCTCCCAGGTGAGAAATTCATTCCGTTGCAAGTTATGTCTATGTCTAGTAATGTCTAGTTCATGCTTGGATTAGCAGGCAGGACATGACATGATTTGACATGACCTGAAGAGAACTATGAGCACCCAGTAACTATAAACAATTTAAACAAATATAACCAAATATGAAATTTCCCCCCTCTTTATGCTGATAAACATTAGCATAAACAACATCTTAGCTTGAGTGTGAAGTGTAAACTATGACAGAAGTGAAAACACAGCAGGGCAGCTGACCTAGCCTAAATGTGATTGTGAATATATTTTGTGTATTTCTATGTATTTTTCAACTGTTCTGGACACATTCCTGCACGGCCTGTCTGTCCTGGGAGTGGATCCCTCCTTCTGTGGTTCTCCCTGAGGTTTCTTTTTTTTCCCGGCTGGGTTTTTTTGGAGTTTTTCCTTACCCTGATGGAGGGTCTAAGGACAGGGGATGTTGTCTAGTGCAGTCTGTTAAGCCCTTTGAGGCGACTGTTGTTGTGATATTGGGCTATACAAAAATAAATGTCTTGTCTTGTCTTTTCCATTCGGTAAATAACCTAATGCTGGGGAAAACTCTTCTATCATGATCATGATAGATGCTTGATGTCCGTGACAAAACACGAACATGAAGCATCAAACGTATGTAATCACTTCAAATGATTAACTTACAACACATGTCAAAACAGACACAACAAAGGATTATAATGGGATATGTTTCAAATCAAATCCCACAGAGTAATGCACTGATTCTTTAAAGTCCATAAATCAAAACACAGTATCACTCCAAAAGAACTCTGTGTTACCCCCAGGCGCTCAATAAATACAATAAAACATTTTGTTTTTGCATTTTTCCCATATTAATCTCAACCGTAACATATTCAAACAGAGAATCAATTGCTAAGGTCATGTTTCCACTAATTTGTTGTTCAGATTCTCAAAGTCAAAGTCAAAGTCTGCTTTATTGTCAATTTCCACATGTACAGTACATACATACAGAGAATCTTACTCTCAGTCCCCGGTGCATACAGATAACATTAACATTAAAGCCTAAAAAATAACTTAAATTTAAAAATGTAGATACAACTATACAATAAGGGAGTGATTAAAAAAAGACATAATAAAATTAAAAAATAAAGCTAAAAATAAAGTTAAATAAAGCAGCGCAAGGTGAGTGACAGATATTGTGCAAATCAATAAAGTGAACAACAGTGCAGTTAAAAGATTCTTTTAGTGCAAAAAAAAATCACTTATTAAAATATCTTGTCTGATTAAAGTGACAAGTGTCCAAGAGCAGTTATTTAACTGACTGATGAGGTAGTGGAATGACATCAGTTCCATGCCGAATGAGGTAGTGTGCGGTGAGTGAGCAGACCAATGCTGTACAAGTGACTAGTGCATGTCATCATATAATTAGTGGGGAGGGGGCAGGTTCGGGAGGGAGTTCAGCTTCCTGACAGCCTGGTGGATGAAGCTGTCCTTCAGTCTGCTGGTCCTGGCCTGGAGACTCTGCAGTCTCCTCCCTGATGGTAGCAGGCTGAAAAAGCTGTGTGATGGGTGAGTGGGATCACCTGTGATGCAGAGGGCTTTGCGGGTGAGACGTGTTCCATAAATGTCCTGGAGGGAGGAGAGAGACACCAATGATCTTCTCAGCTGTTCTCACTACGTTGCAGAGTCTTTCGGCAGGGCGCGTTGCAGGCGCCATACCACACAGTGATGCAGCTCGACAGGATGCTCTCGATGGTGCCTCTGTAGAAGGTGTACATGATGGGGGGGTGTGGCTCTGGCTCTTCTCAGTTTGCGGAGGAAGTAGAGACGCTGATTTGATTTCTTGGCCAGTGCTGTGGTGTTTTCAGTCCAGGAGAGGTCCTCTGTGATGTGCACACCCAGGAACTTGGTGCTACTCACTCTTTCCACAGTTGACCGTTGATGGTCAGAGCAACGTGCTGAGTGTGTGCTCTTCTGAAGTCTACAACAATCTCCTTCGTCTTCTCCACGTTCAGAGAGAGATTGTTGTCACTGCACCACCCAGCCAGGCGGCTCACCTCACTCCTGTAGTTTGTCTCATCTTTGTTGCTAATGAGACCCACCACAGTCGTGTCATCTGCAAACTTAATAAAGAGGTTTGAGCTGTGTGACGGTGTGCAGTCATGGGTCGGCAGGGTGAAGAGGAGGGGGCTCAGCACACATCCTTGGGGGGCCCCAGTGTTCAGTGTGATGGTGCTGGATGTGTTGCTGCCGACCCGTACTGCCTGAGGTCTTCCAGTCAGGAAGTCCAACAGCCAGTTGCACAGCGAAGTGTTGAGCCCCAGCTGACTCAGCTTGTAGATGAGCTGTTGAGGGATGATTGTGTTGAATGCTGAACTGAAGTCTATGAACAGCATTCTGACATATGAGTCCTTTTTGTCCAGATGGGTGAGTGCTGAGTGGACGGCAGTGGAGATGGCATCATCGGTCGACCGGTTAGACCGATATGCAAACTGGAAGGGGTCCAGGGAGGGGGGGAGGGCAGACTTGATGTGGTGCATGACTAGCCGTTCAAAGCACTTCATGAGGATGGGGGTAAGTGCAACAGGACGGTTGTCATTGAAGCAGGATAGAGATGGCTTCTTCGGGACTGGGATGATGGTGGTAGTTTTAAAGCACGTGGGAACAACAGCCTGACTCAGTGAGATGTTAAAAATGTCTGTGAAGACATCAGTGAGTTCTGCTGCACAGACTTTCAGTACACGCCCGGGGATGTTGTCAGGACCCGGAGCTTTGCGGGCATTGATCCTACTGAAGGATCTCCTCACGCTGTCTGGGGTCAGCGTCATCACCTGGTCGCCGGGAGGAGGTGGAGTCTTCTGTGCAGTGGTGTTGTTTTGTTGCTCAAAGCAAGCGAAGAAGGTGTTCAGCTCGTTCAGCAGAGAGATGTTGTTGTCACAGGTCCGTGGTGGGGCTTGTAGTCCGTAATGGTCTGTATCCCCTGCCACAGGTTCCTAGTGTCTCTGCTGTCGCTGAATTGGTGAGCTATCCTCCTGGAGTGCTGTCTCTTAGCCTCTTTGATGCCACGGGACAGGTTGGCCCTAGCTGTTCTCAGGCCCACCTCATCTCCAGCTCTGAAGGCAGCGTTCCGTATCTTCAGGAGTCTGTAGACCTCCCCTGTCATCCATGGCTTCTGGTTGGCCCGGACAGTGATGGTTTTGTGACTGTTACATCATCAATACACTTATTGATGTAGGCAGTAACAGTCTCTGAGTACTCCTGGAGGTCAGTGGTGTTATTGCTTGTGGCAGCCTGTTTAAACATGTCCCAGTCAGTTGTGTTTAAGCAGTCCTGAAGAATCTCTGATGATCCTTCTGGCCACACTTTAATCTGTTTGTAAACTGGTTTGGCGACTTTAATGAGTGGTCTGTATGCAGGCATTACCATGACAGTGATGTGGTCTGAGGCTCCGAGGTGGGGGAGGGGGAGGGCTTTGTAAGCTCTTCTCTGTGTGGTGTAAACAAAGTCCAAAATGTTATTACCTCGTGTTGGAAAGTTGATGTGCTGGTGTATTTTTGGAAACACACTCTTAAGGTCAGCATGGTTGAAATCCCCAGCTATGATGAGAAAAGCATCGGGGTGTGCTGTCTGCTGCTCACTGATGTGCTGGTACAGTTCATTAAGTGCGTCGTTCCTGTTGCAGCTGTTGTTCGGGGGAATGTAAACTGAAATGAGCAGTATAGCAGTATATTCCCGCGGCAGATAGAACGGCCGGCACTTAATAATCATAAACTCCACCAGGGGTGAGCAGTGTTTGCTGATCACAACAGTATCGCGGCACCACGCGTCATTGATGTAAACACAAAGCCCACCGCCGCGGGTTTTTCCTCCCGCGACGAGAGCTCAGTCCGCTCGATGGCATGTCAGCTGGTCGAGCTGAATGGCGCCGTCCGGAACGCTGTTGCTGAGCCATGTTTCCGTGAACAAAAACACAACAGTCTCTTACAGTCCTCTGGGTTGGCGTAGTAAACGAATGTAGTCCAGTTTATTGTCCAACGGCGTCGTTTGCCAGTACGACGGTGGGGATAGATGGCTTGTGTGGGTTAGCCGTTAGCCTAGCCAGGATACCTCCGCGCTTACCCCTCTTCTGCTTCCTCTCACGCCGCTTGCGGCGCCTCCGCTGCGGGCGAGATGCAGTAGTGGGGGTCGATGATGGTGAAGGTCTCCGTAGCAGATCGAGATCCGCGGCTGTTCAGCGTCTGTGAGTTTAACTGTAAAAATGCGGTTCTGCCGACATCGAGCAGAAACTTGCGACTGTATTTGCGCTTACAGACAGGTAGACGCGACGACAACGTACAAAAACACTGTGACTAACAAGACAAAAAACACGAAAACACCGTTCTGTCGGGACAGAGAGAAGCCGCTGCGTGTGGACGCGCCGCCATCTTGTCTGCATCTTGTCCACATAAAGAATTCACCTCACTCAATGTTAAACAGAAACTTAAACAAAAAGTGTAAAATTAAATTAACTTTGTTTTACTTTATTTATTCAAATTCACAAAAATTGCAATCAATCATAGTCATTAGTAATTATAAAATAAAATGCTAAAGGTAACATTTAAACCTTTAATCTTTATGTTCCAAAGATTTGCAGTGTTCCCCTTGAACACCTCTAGGGGTTTGGCAAAAAAAAAATTAATTAATCCTTTTCAAAAGGACAAACTATTGTGTTAGTCCTACTAGTCATCATAATAATTAATAATCCAAAATATTCCGACATTCCAGTCAAGAAATCGCCCAAAAACTGAAAAAAAATCACTTCAAACATTGATTAAAACACAAAGAGCAGCTGGGCACATGCTCTTAAACTTTAAAAATTACCTACATGTACATTTACTTTTAGCTGACGCTTTTATCCAAAGCGACTTACATTGTTCTAATGTAATTACCAGTGTTACAGCCACTGGAGGCAAGGTGGGTTAAGTGTCTTGCCCAAAGACACAACGACAGTATGAACTGTGGGAAGAGTGGGAATCGAACCGCCTACCTTCCGGTTAAAAGACGACCACTCTACCCACTGAGCTACTAACAAATAGATATGTTTTCAATCACCAGATCACAAATGTACATTACAGTTTAAATCTTTATTGTTTAGATGACACCCAGCAAATATATATATATATATATATATATATATATATATATATTTTTGAACTATCTTTATTTCAGATTTCCAAATTAGTTAAATTAGTTTTTTTTTTTCAAAAACATTATTTAATCACATTCATTTTGTCATTTAGTTTAACAAATACTTAGACTTCATAAAATCAATAAAACTCAAATGTGGACTACATTTGTATCAACAGATCTTTCAGATGGTCAAACAGTTTTCATAATTAAGTATCATAAACTTTATTTAACACATCAGTTCAGTTCAATCTGTTTCTGTCACTGACAATTATAACTAAGTATTTTTCAACATTTAAAGATTTGTTTAATGTTAAGGCTCCCATGAAGACTGTGGGGCTAAACTCCAGCTCTTAAAAAAAATAACAGAAAACCAAAACATCTCTAGCTCCAGAAAGTGAACAAAGAAAAGGGAGAGTGCAGTGCCCTGTTATCTTGTGTTACTGCGGAACATTCTTCTTGAACCAAAACAGTGGTTGTGTTGAATCCACTGTCTCCAATTATTCATCAAAACCAAACCAGATAAATACATGTGTTTTTTTCTTTTTCTTTTCTCTGGTTCTGGTAACATTGTTTTCTTTTATAAATGAGCTTATGGCCCAAATATCTATAAACTTGTATTATCTTTATGAACTTCCTTTGCGCAATTCAAATTTAAGACACATATTTAAATTAGTCCCATTACAAAGTGATTGTTTTAGATTCATGTTGCCTAGTATTTATAACAGTGTTCTGAAACCTAAACCAGAACAGTTTGTTACTAACGACTCTCCTGAGCCTTAACGACTCTCCCATCAGGAGTCACACTGTCCTTTCAGAGCGACTATGAGACCAGAACAGTCTGGTTCTATCAGGTTTGGTTTCAGGTTAAGTCCCTCCCTCTAGAGGTAAAACTCAGCTCTCTTACAGTTGATCTCAGAATTGATAAAGTCTCTTGGAATTAGAGACAAAACGTCTTCACCTTGAAAACTAAGTCCAGATGCTTTTGCTTTAACTTTTTAAAGTTATTGTGGAAAAGAATCAGAAATCATTAAATACATTTTTTGTCTCTTTTTAAATTGTAATTATGAAGTAGTGCTGCAAAGATGGAAGGGTTTCTTGAACTTTCAGGTTGCTCCTGAGGTCTTTGACCTGCAGCTGCACAGGTAAGGAAACTGAAAAACAAAAATCAAAACTGGTTTAACACATATTTACTCCATCTCATATGGCACTCAGACAGAAAATATAATTATAATATAATCAACTTTATATATCTATACAACATACAGTTTATAATTACGAGGATATCTCTAATATAGCACTTTAGTATTATTGCTGTAGATGTGTTTTTGAACAGTCTTGACAAAGATGACAAACATAGTGATAAGTAAAATAGGAGAATATTAAAAAAAAAAAAACGTAGATATTGGTGTAAAAGTGAAATTTACCTGAATTAGAGCAGCCACCAGAGGGTGCCGATAACACAGAGACAGTGAAGGAGCAGCGATGCTAAGTTTAGCTCAGGTCTCTGTCGGAGCTTTGCCGCTGTCTGCAGGGAGCGAGCACGTGGTCAACGAAGAAGCGAGCTTCTGATTGGCTCACTGGTTACCATGCAAACGGGCACTCAACTCAGTCCATAACTTGGGACTTCTGGCTCCATAAAATTAACATGGCGACTTCCATAACACCTGAAAGAGCGTCAAACCCGAGGTTCGCTATGGGTGACGTCACACTCTTTATGTCCATCCCCTTCTACAGTCACTGGTTACCACCAATTATACAATGTATTGTAAAAAGTTCATTATTCAAAGTCTAGTCTATCTGAAATTTACCCACATTTTTCTCCTTCTTGAGACCCCACAACTTCTGGAGCAAGTATTTACCAATTCTTTCCAAAGTTCCCAGAATTCAGTTTTATAAGCCCCTTCTTAGCTGTATTTGTACTTTCTGTTAACTCTGCAAATTGTTTCTTTTTGAAATTTTTATTTTATTTATTTATTTATTTTTGGCAGCGTGTGGCTCTTTCACTTTGCTCTTTTGGGGGCTCATGGTAGACGTTTTTTTTTCCCCCACTAGGAGTCCATCTTATGTCTATGGCCTTTTCTGGGGATTAAACAAAAGTGATATCTGTAAAAGGTGTAGCACATATAATATAGAGTATGGGTATGTGCAGAGTGTTGTTGGGCGCTAAAACAAAGTAACAGATAATGAACAGGCCATTCCTCAAACCTTATTTCTTTCTATGTTGCAGATTAAAGACCCAAGGGAGACAAAGTAGGTGATTTTATTTAAATCAAATATTAAACTGTCAAATTTGTAAATGCTTCGTTTAGAACAATATAAACCCCTAGTTGGTTTCCACAGGTCTGCCACTGCGTATCTGCTCATCTACAGATGCAGCAATAATGACAGTGATAATAGGAAGAACAGCCATCAACCTTGACCAGATGAAAAGAACAGAGTGAAGACATGGGGCTATTTTAAAAGTAGATCATCTTTGACAAAACTAAACAGTGCCCCAAGGATGAATTCAAACATGAAGGACACAGTCAGGTAAGATAACAGACAGTAGTATTTGTTCCATTTATATTTTACATGAATTGTATTTTTTACATTCATAACATACATGGAAATAAACTAGGGATGCACCGAATCCAGGATTCGGATTCGGCCGAATACTGGGCTTTTAGATTTTTTTTCCCACCGAACCGAACCCTAGGCTTGCGCTACGCTGGTCGACGTCACGCGGCGTTGATTACGTGAAGTAGTTTACATGTGGACCGTTGAATGTATTAGGCTGTGAGAATCTAAAAATGGAACTCGTGAGCAAAAAAAGTTTTGTTCGGCAGTACTTTCAACCAAAAGAAGGCGATTCAAGTCGAGCTACGTGTTCAATTTGCAATGCCGATTTGTGTCGTGGTGGCAAGGACCCTAAACAGTACACAACTTCGCCGCTGTTAAAACATTTGCGTCTAAAACATCCAAAAGAATACGAGTTGTGCGTGAAGGAATCTACAGATAGCAGCCAAAATGCAACAACTTCAGGAATGGCAGAGAAAGGACAGTCACAGCTAAAAACGTGCGCTAACCAGCTGACCATTACTAGCTTTGCTATCCCTACACCAAACAAACAGTGGCCCTCAGATCACACACGAGCTAAAGCCATTCATGCAGCAATTGGAAAAATGATAGCCGTTGACTTGCAGCCATATAGCATGGTGGAAGACACTGGATTCAACAAACTACTCCATCTGCTTGAGCCACGTTACAAAATCCCCTCCAGGCGCTTTTTTGCTGATAAAATCATCCCTGAAATGCACAAGTCCATCACTTCCCGCATAAAAGAACACGTTGCCGAAGCACATGCTTTAGCATTTACATGCGACATATGGACTTGTGAGTACACTACACAGTCCTACATCAGTGTTACCTCACATTGGATTGATGCTGATTTTAAGCGCACACATGCTATTCAGTGTGAAGCATTCGATGGAAGGCACACCGCATTAAACATTGCTGATGCACTGCAAGAAATTATCAAAGCATGGGACATACCTGTTAACAAGTGTCACCTGGTCTTGAGGGATAATGCTGCAAACATGCGGAAAGCCATGTCCGAGGCAGGGGTACCAAGTGTTGGCTGTTTTGCGCACACGCTCCAGTTGTGCATCCACGACAGTCTTTTATCACAACAAAGTGTCTCTGACCTGATAGCACTGTCCAGGAAAACTGTTGGTCACTTTAAGCACTCTTCAAGTGCTCAATCAAGACTTTCTGCTCTACAGCAGGAGTTGGGGCTGCCAAATCACCATTTAATCCAGGACGTGTCAACACGATGGAATTCGACATATCTGATGTTCACGTGGCAGAGTGGTTAGCACTCTTGCCTCACAGCAAGAAGGTCGTGAGTTCAATACCCGGCCGACTCAAACATTCTCGGCCGACTCCGGTCTTTCTGTGAGGAGTCTGTATGTCCTCCATGTGTTACCGTGGGTTTTCTCCGGGTACTCCGGCTTCCTCCCACCGTCCAAAGACATGCATGTACAGGTTAATTGGCAACTCTTAAGTGTCCCTAGTGAATGAATGTGAGAGTGAATGGTTGTTTGTCACTGTCTATGTCTAAATGTCAGCCCTGCGACTAACTGGCCACTGTCCAGGGTGTACCCCGCCTCAGGCCCAAAGCTGCTGGGATAGGCTCCAGTCACCCGCGACCCCTAACGGGACAAAGCGGTAGAAAATGAATGAATGAATGAATGAATGATGTTCGATCGTTTAACAGAACAAAAACGTGCCATAAACATCTACGTGTCCGAAACTGAGGGTATGCAGCATATTCATGCACAGAGGTGGACTCTGATGGAGGATGTTCTCAAGGTGCTCAGACCCTTCGAGGAGTTGACTAGAGAAATAAGCGGAGAAAATGCATGCATATCCACTGTCCTGCCAGCTGTGATGATGTTGAAGCGCTATGTCCACAGTGAAACAGACGATCATGGAATCAAGCAGATGAAAACCCGCTTGCTGAAATCTCTGCAGGATAGATTTGAGGGAAGCGAGCAGAATAGCCACTTATTTGTGGCAACAAGTCTGGATCCCAGATACAAGGCGAAATTTTGGGGGAGTGAGACAGAACAGTGTCGATCAAAGTTGCTTGTGCAGGAGGCTGTATCCCGTTTATCTGAATCCGATCAAGACGCATCTGCTAGGCCTATTACTTCAAATGAACAGCCTGAGGAACGACACGGCCCGACAGTTCCCACTAAACGACACTGTTCAGGAAGTTCTGAGTTCTGGAGCGGCTGGGACGATCTGTACCGTAGAAATACAGAGCCAGTCACATCGGGTGTTGACGCGGAGATAAGTGTTTTTTTCGGTGAGCCTTTGATTCCTCTTAGAGAAGATCCTCTTCAGTGGTGGAAGACAAACCAGCATCGATTTCCACTGCTGGCAAAAACGGCAAAGATCTACCTCTGTGCGCCACCAACCTCTGTGCCCAGTGAAAGACTTTTCAGCACTGCTGGGGACATTCGTTCCCACGCTCGCAACCGGCTGTCACCTGTTAACGCAGAGCGTCTTGTTTTTTTGAAAGGAAACTCTCATTTCATGTGAAAGGTTAGAGGTTTTAAGTTAATTTAATTATGCTGCAGGAGATGTGTTTGATCTCGTAGTTTTTGGCTACTGTTCTAATCGTAGCCTAAAAAAAAAAAAAACGTTTCTTTGCATTGTTGCACTTTTATTAAAAGGTTTTGGTTTAGTTTTTTGTCATCCTGGCATAATGTTGGCTATTCTTATTTTTTATTTATTATTCTTTTTTTTTTTTACAGTTTCAATTAAGTAAAATGAAAAATACACTGCTGTGGACGTTGTTTACTTCATTAATGTGTTTTACTTTTTAATGGAATAAGGTGCAGTATTCGGTATTCGGTTTGATTCTGCCGAATCTTAAGCAGTGGATTCGGTATTCGGCCGAACCCATAAAATCTGGATTCGGTGCATCCCTAAAATAAACACAGACCCGTGCAGAATTTGTCTGGTCCCTGGCGATGCTTAATTAGATAAAGAAAGAAAAAGCAACAAGGGAAAAATTCATCTTTTACTTTCTTTTGATAAAGAGGGCAGGTCGAGTAAGTGAATAATGGACTCAATGTAAAGAGTTCCCCTGGAAAGAAAAAAAAAAACGATTTATAAATCTAATCTATTATTATTATTGCTATCTCGAATGATAAATATTGTCTGTGAATTACCAGTTAATTAAATCACAATTAAGCTTGTTGTTTCTTTTTCATTTTTATTTTTTTTTACATTAAAGCAAAACCACTCTTGAAGTGTTTTACCCACCTTTGTCTTGGACTGTGTAGCGTACTGTGTAATGTAATAGAAATATTAATTTATCAATTTGGAAAATTATCAATTAATATTTTTATTATCAAAATTATTATATACTTATAATTAAGTTCTGGGAAACTGATTATATTTACTAAGTATCAATTAATCTGAAGGAATAGAATTCGACCTGTTTTCGGAATACGTCTTATTATAAACATTAAAACACCAAATCAAAATCTTTAACGTTTTATGGGGTTTTATTAAAGATTATACAAAGTTAACATTTTAATGGGGAATTATGGGATAGGACACAAAGGAAAGATTATTGACGGATAATGAGAATGATTAACACAGAATAATAACCAACAACATTTACTGACTAGAACTTTGTGGAGTGAAAGGGAAGTTTGAATCATTAAATTTTCCTAAGGGACGTTTACGGGATTTAGAGGGAAGTAGATGAAGGTGTAGTGACTTGAGCTTATAAAATACAGTTTAGAACGCCAAAACTCCTGTGTCACGTGCGGCTTACTTGGTTCGCTGGTACTGGCCCAGTTCGATTTCCGTCACAGGTCCAAAGGTTTGCTTTGGGCTTCTGAAGTGGCACGTCTGGGTTAGAAGGGACCGCTCTCACAAGGTGTCCGTCACGTAACGATGCCGCGGCTGGTCAGCGGGGCGGCCGGGGAAGCGGAGTTGATGAGAGGCGTCAACTGTATAAAGCTGTACAATTCTATTTCTGCCGTTGGCATTAGGCAGGAACAGATTAGAGTCTTTGAAACTGTCGCTAGACCACTGAAAAAGGGTCTTGGGGGTCGTTCCTCTGGCTTAAAGCATCTGTTATTTCAAGCGGAGTTCTTGGTCTTACACAAGAACTACCAAAATGTCTTCTTTCTCGTGCGAGTGACGTCACAAGAGTGTCTTACAAAAATAGGCAATGTGTCGCTTTTTAAAAAGAAAAATCACGTGTATGGCGGGTACAACGGGTCTAGAAAAATTTAAAGACAAGAGGAGTTTATAGAGAAGAGTCCGCACGCAAACAAGATTGCTCGGGACAAAGAGAAACGTAAGAGCGTAAGAGGAGCCTAAGGGCGTAAGAAAAGAGCCGTAAGAGAGTGATTTCCGGTGTGCGCAAGGTTTTTGTGCTCCTTGAAAAGAGGCGGGTTACGTTGCCTGGGGCGTGTTTTGGGGCAAGGCCTGGTTTGGGGGAAGCTTATTCCACCTAAATTTTTAATTCAAATAACCCTTTTACCTTCCACAAAGTAACATTGAATATTTAAACACATATAAATCCACATCGCTTTTGCACCGTAGGATTTATACATAGAAAATACATTTTTTAAGCATATCATGGAAACATGTATTAATTTCAATTTATTAACAATGCGAAAGGTGAGAGCCTTTAAGGAAAGATCAGAGGGATTCTTCTTGTTCTCTGTCAGGGAGCAACCCTGTAAGGGACACGTTAATCCACTCATTTGAACATTTTCCTTTTTAATTAAAACAAGAATGTTTGTTTATGTGAAGTCCAAGTCCTTTTGTCTGTTTGGTCACTAGGTGGCGGTAGGTGATCATCACAGGAGTCTCAAGTAAATACACTTCAAAGCGCATTCCAGTGTTCAAACGAACGGTCATAAAATGTTCTCGTAGAGCTGGATAAACAGTCTTATCTCAACGCATTTACAATTGTCCTGACAGGGTGCTGGGTACCACGCCACCTAGGATCGTTAACCTGGTTCACTCCGACTTAATAACAACATTGGGCCATCTGGATTTATTTAAAAAGACACGTTCAATCTCCTTTTGGAGAAGTCAGACAGGGTTAGTACGTCTTTATGGCGTTGGAGTATTTGTAAAACAACTGTTCATCCTGTGTAACTGGTCACCAGATCCTTAACAACAACAATGAGACATCTGGGACGGATCCCAGAGAGGAGGTTCACCCCATGGTCATCTCCTGGGGGGTTTGCTCACTGTGGCAGGCCGATGATTTCACTACATGGAGAATGAGAGTAATCTGTTCCTGACAGGCCTGGTAAGTGCAATATGAGCTTATCCTTCAATTAGGAGCATGTAAACATATTATTTATTATTTAAGTTCTACTGTTAGAAAATGGCTTTAACACTTCAACAAGTCAGACCCTAAAATCATTAGAAAAAAAAAGATTTATCTAGCATTTGATGTGATATATTTGTGTGTGATATATTTGATATGTTCACTTTTACTCTTTGTATGTCAGAGAAAAAAAAAAAAACATGTACATTCCAGGATTGATTTGGTGCACTATTCTTGTTTCAACAGGACATAGATTCAGTGGACAAGCTGACCAACTGGTGTTAAGGTGGCCATCCCTTACTACCTCGCTGCCTACAGTTATTGCCATTGTGTTGGAAGAAGCCAATGTCAGATCATCTGAACTTTTGAATTGATCATACCATGCCAATTATGCCATGGAGTCCCCAAAAGAACACAAGTACACCTTTGAAGCTAGAGCATATCTTTATGTATATGAATTGTTTTTTTGTATATAACTACTTTTATAAATCTGAAATGTTGTGGAACATAATGATCTGATAGCTAAACTGTGTTTGCCACTTGCTGTAATGTAGTTTTATTTGGCAATTTATTGTTAGTAAGACTTACTGTTATAATAATTTTTATTATTATAATTGTTTTTATTGTTTATAGTTACTGGGTGCTCATAGTTCTCTACAGGTCATGTCCAATCATGTCATGTCCTCCATGTTAGTCCAAGCATGGAGTAGACAACTAGAGACATGGCTTGCCATGGTACTTTTGCACCTGGAGCTGGGGCCTTGGGAAAGGTGTATGCAAGATACACCTCCCTCTGACAGCCCCCACTGCATCAATATAAAATCTCATGTTTTGTTTACTTCCGTAAGCAAACTTACTTCTGTACCTTTGATATACATGTCTTTGCTTCTTCTTGCAAGAATAAAACCTGGCCTTTCGCGTTTTATAATATAATCTGTCTCCGTGTCTCTCTGGATAATATAAGGATATAGAATTCTTATAACAGAACCACACCTTACAATTAGTTTTAGACCAAAAGGAGAATTTCTGGACTAAAAAATGTTATAAAAGAGTTTTGAGTTATGCTGACCTCAGGTTTAGACCCTTAACGTTGATACAGTGTCACTCAGATAATTTACTCCAGCAGTTAATGAACCTGTTAATCGTTGGTGAAACTAATCTCAACAGAGTGGAGCAGTGAATTTGATTGAAAACCTGATTGAATCTCAATGTTTTTCTATTAATGGAGCTATGGCGTTAATTCAATACACAGTCACACTAGTCTCTGGGAGCGGGATTATTAATTACAGTGGGATTATCAGCCAGAAAAAGCCGACGGTCGAGCATCAAACCTTTTATTTTCCACAAGAAGCATGCTGTACACCTGAAGTTAACAGAGTGAAAGAAGAAATAAAAACAGCTCGGGATGTTTTCCTTCACAGTGTTATCAAGAGTAACCTTTAGTATAATGCTTATTCTTGGGTTTAATGTTGTAGAGATAGTAATGAATTTGTAATTAATTTTCAGAGGTGCTCTTATAGCATCTTCAGTTGCTCCCCTGTGTCTCATTACTACAGAGTACTTCTGTTCAGACTTTGGGGAAATGAAATACAAGCAAAACGTACAACTGATCAATAAAGGAAATAAAAACTGGAAATAGCAACTTTATGTGCTTTGTATAGTACTTGTAATGACTTTTACTTGCTTATTGCATAGCTATAGATTCCAATGTTTGTGCTTAACAATTTGTAAAACATATATATTTTTTATAATAAATAACATTAGTAACTCAGCAAACGCAGCGCTTCTGTATTTGAAACCACTTCCTACTGTGTTTCGACTGATGTTGAGGATTGTAGATGACAAAACTAAGATGCAGTCTACTCTCAATAAACTTCTTAACACACAACTTTCACCTTGATAAATCATTGGCAATCAACTCATCGGTCTATATGGAGTCTTGTTGACACCAGTCAGGATCTAGACTGTAGACACTAGAGATCAGCTGTTGTCTTTCAACAATGCCCCTAAGGTTTACAGAGAGACAGACAGGAGGATTGTGAGTGAGGGGCAAGTCAGATGATGACTGACATCTATATAGCAGTATAGTGTATTATTCTTATTATGGTTTTATGTATTTTGCAATTTAAGTTTTAATGATGTGTGTTTGTATGTGATTTCACTGGAGGTAGAGCACAACACATTTTTTGTACTATGCATTGTGCAATGAAAAAGTCTTGAATTTAACTGACTGAACTAACTGAACAATAGCAGTATGTTGTCCTGCTAATAAGCCACAGCTAACCTTTCTAACCAAAGAGGCTTAAGTATGTTACACATCATATTTTATCATCAACAAAATATCTACACAGTTTTACCAAACTCTATATTCTTGTAGTTCTTGCAAGATCACATTTTCCACCAGAAAGGGCTGAAGGAGAAACGGCCCACCAACTCATCATCTTCTGAGGCAAAAAAAAAATGTTGAAGGTGAAGAGACGGCTGTTGTGGCAGACAGGCTGTATTTAGGTTGTTTTTATCTCCGTCCCATTGAGGCTTTGTACCATTTTATGTTGACACAGATACATTTACACTCATTTAGCTGATGCTTTTTTTTTATTAAGCTTGAATTCACCAGTGTTACAGCTGGAACACCACCAGGGGCAAGGTGGGTAAGTGTCTTGCCCAAGGACACAACGACAGTATGAACAATCTCCAAGATGCACCAAGATGGCGCCTGTGTTCGGCATTGCCTCTGCTCCCTCTGTGTTATCAAATGTAATTTTGGATTTTCTAGTGCTGTTTGTTGCTTTGTCAGCCCTCACAACTAGTAGCTGTGTCTCAGCTACTTTTAAATATGATCGACACACTTTGTTCCGAATCAATGAGCAGATGAAAGACTTTTGTGTTACCTGGGCCAGGTACGCGGAGTTTTTCCCTCCAGTTTTTGAGTGCTCCACGTCATCACCGGAGTACCTGTTGCTAGCTAAGCCCCGCGGCAAGAGAAGGAAGCGGGGATCGAGGGCTGGAGTCGGGGCCAGGCTGAGGAAACACCGTGGGCAACTACCATGTCCGTGCGGCTCCGGATCTGTCTGGCACGAGCGGTGCCTGCGGTCGGTTCCGGTCCGTGGGTGGCGGGAACTTGTCGGGCGTCTCCGTCCCTCCAATATGACCGGATTTTTCCGACTCGGCGGCTCCAAGATTTCCCTCTGCGTGAGCGGGTCCTGTGTACTGTTACATGCCGGGTCCTGTCACGTCAGCGCGCACCAGCCTTGGATCTGGCACAACCAACTCGGATTGCTCTACTCAACGCTCGCTCCGTTGCAAACAAGGCCTTCTTCCTCAGCGAATTATTCTCAAAGGAACACCTTGACTTTATTTTTTTAACAGAGACCTGGCAGCGTGAAATGGAGTACACTCATCTGAACGAGCTGTGCCCTCCGGACTGTTCTGTGTTTGGGACACCACTCGCGGCGAGGAGGCGGACTCGCACTCGTGTACCGGGACTGTTTCTGCTGCAGGTTGATGAACTCAGACTCTTTCGACTCCTTTGAGATGCAGATGACTAAGGTTGGCAACAATGACTCATTTTATTGCATTTTAATTTACCGATCTCCAGGTCCTGGTCGCTTGTTTTTAGAGGATTTCTCTGAATTTTTATCTTCAATTATCAAACTTGAAAATGTTCTGATACTTGGGGATTTTAACCTCCATATCGATGATGCTTCGTGTAATCTGGCATCTGAGTTTTTAACACTCACTGAAGCATTTCATTTTAAACAGCATGTCTCTGGTCCTACACATACAAAAGGCCACGCTTTGGATCTTGTTTTCTCTTTAGGCCTGAACATTGACCAATTGAGTGTTACAGACATTAATGTGACAGACCACTGTTGTATATTTTTTAACTTGTCTTCCAATGTGGACTATCTTCCATCCAAACCGATGTCACAAAGACGCATCATAAATGGATCCACAGCTGAGAAATTTTCAGAGTTATTTGAACCCAGTGTTTTTGATGGCTGTAGTGAGCCTGAATCTTTTATGCATCTTTTAATAACCACTGTTTGTCTGTTTTAAACAAGGTTGCTCCGCTAAAAAGTAAACACACCTTCCCTAAAAATCCCTGCCCTTGGATAAATAAGGAAATCTTATCTTGCAGGAGAAACTGTCAAAAAATAGAACGTTTGTGGAAATGCACAAGTTTGGAAGTCCACAGACTGCACCTGAAGGACCTCATCGTGTCACTAAATGATAAAATAAAACAGGCCAGATCTGCCTATTTCTCTAATCTTGTTGTTCTGAACAAGAAAAATCCTAAAGTCCTGTTTGACACAATATCAAGAATTGTCTCTCCGTCAGCTCCTCATGTACCAGTCCACTCAAAGTCTGACTGCAACAGGTTTTTACATTCCTTTGTGAATAAGGTACATGATATAAGAGCCTCTATAAACCCATCATCTGTAAACACATCTTGGGGTTTATCTCCTCAGAGCTCTTGGTCCACCTTCTCACCTGTCACTGAAGAGGACATTAAGGGTCTACTAAAAAAGGTGAAACCATCATCAAGCCCTCTAGATGTAATGCCAACTTCACTGCTTTTAAATGTATTTGATTTAGTTGGTCCATATGTTGTTAAACTGATCAACCTTTCTCTTTTAACTGGTTCTGTGCCCAGCTCTTTTAAACAAGCGGCCGTCAGCCCCATTCTGAAAAAGCCCAATTTGGATTCTTTTGAACCAAACAACTACAGGCCAATCTCTAAATTGCCTTTTTTATCTAAAATCTTGGAGAGAGTGGTGGCGGAGCAGCTGACTGCGTTTCTTAATGAAAATAATTTTATAGATAAATTTCAGTCAGGCTTCCGAAAATGTCATTCAACTGAGACTGCCCTGCTGAAGATTTCAAGTGACATTATGATGGCGGCTGACTCTGGGCAGTACTCTGTCTTGATCCTACTGGATTTAAAGTGGTTTTCCTCTTACCTGAGTGACAGATCTTTTTGTGTCTCTATTAACAATATTCCTTCTGAAATGACCCCTCTGTCATATGGAGTTCCTCAAGGCTCAGTGCTAGGTCCTCTTTTGTTTTTATTGTACATTCGCCCTCTTGGTGATATAATTCACGGTTTTAAAAATGTGTCTTATCACTTTTATGCTGATGACATTCAGTTGTACTGTTCTTTTAAAGACTCTGAGTTTCATAAACTTACTGATTTGTTGAACTGCTTGTCTTGCATAAAGAACTGGTTATACAATAACTACCTACAGCTGAATACAAAAAAGACTGAAACTTTAATCTTTACACCAGACCAAAAAATACCTCAAATCAAACAACACCTTGGTTCCCTGGGTTCTTCCGTCCAGTCGAGCCTCAGAAACCTTGGTGTTCTGTTTGACCAATCTATGTCTCATTCTAAACAGTTGAGAAACATTTCTAAATTGAGAGTGTTTTTGTCTAAAGCTGACTTAGAGATGATTATTCATGCTTTTATTTCTTCGTCTTGATTATTGTAATTCTCTTTTTTACTTGTTTTAGCAATTTGTCTCTGAGTCGACTACAAATGGTGCAAAATGCTGCAGCCAGGCTTTTAACTGGAACCAACAGAAGGGCTCACATTTCCCCGGTTTTATCCTCATTACATTGGCTTCCAGTCAAATTCAGAATCGATTTTAAAATTTTAGTCTTGACTTTTAGAGCTCTGCATGGACAGGCCCCCCAGTACATCACTGACCTGCTGACCCCGTACTCCTCCTCCCGCGCTCTTCGGTCTTCTGGTCAAAACCTTCTAACGGTCCCCAAAACCCGTTTTAAAACTCGGGGAGACCGGTCTTTCCAAGCAGTCGCCCCCAGACTCTGGAACGCCCTGCCCCTGTCACTGCGAGTGGACGCTTCTGTTGATTCTTTTAAAAAGCAGCTGAAGACACTTTTATTTAAACAAGCTTTTCGTTGATTGGGCTTTTATGTTTTTAATATTTTGTGGTTTTAATTTTTATTCTCATATTTTTATTGTTCTTTTATTGCACTTTGTAAAGCACTTTGTGATTTATATCTGTGAAAGGTGCTATATAAATAAAATTTACTAAATTTACTTTACTAACCTTCCAGTTGAGAGACAACCGCTGAGCCACTGCGCCCGACAGATAATAACTGTGCTTTTCCAGACATAACCACAGAAAGAAGGTCTTGTGCAGTTTCAGTTACACAGAGAAGCAGCTGGGTTTCTAGGTAAGATTAATTAATTTAATTCAAATACCATGGTGTTACTGACCCATTTACTTACCTACTGGTACATTTATATACTTGCTTGTCTTCATGTATGAATGTCATTTTTAGTTTTGTATTGATTATATTTTTATAGCTGCTTTTGTATAAAAAAAATACTAAGACCTCTACAAAACTTATATGCATAATAGGTAAAACAAGTCAATATTATTCTTTTCTGAGTCCTGTTCCGGTCCATCCTCCACAACAGCGCTTTTTGCAAAAAACACAATGACTCTTCTTTACATGAGGTCAGCGTTACTCACTCCACAAAATCACAAAGTTTTAAATCTGGCAGAGGAGGTGTTTCTGTTTTGTTGCTGGTGCTGCTCCGCTCTTCTGTAAACTTTGAAACCGGCATATTCTTTGAAAACAATGACATTGTAGTTAAAAGACGAGAGGGGGGCTAGTAAAAGTAACAAAAAGAAAACCCACTCCCACCTTCCTCATTGGTACTACATTATTTTGAGGGTTTTGAGTGAACGTGAATTGGCAACAGCCTTGTTGTGTAAACAGCTCCTCCTGATGCAGGTATTGTTAAGTGCGTGCACCTCATTTCTAGCACAATTAACTTGAATTGGAGTGCTGCTGTCTCCATTTGATCTAGTGGGGGTCTGTCACTCTGTGGAAATGGCACACATATGATAATACTGCTGTTTAACAACAATACTGAAGGTTTACTGTTTTCATTAACAAACTTCAGTAACAAACGCTGGGGCCGTTCTGGGAAGCCATCTTTTTTTATCCAGCTTTAATTAATCTTAAAGAGAGATGCCAAAAAAAATAATGCATATTGATACTGAGAAGAGTACTACAGACTAGTCCAGACTAGTTTTTAAAACACTTTTAATTTAATTTAAGTGGCTCAGTGGTAGAGCGGTTGTCCTATAACCGGAAGGTTGCCGGATCGATTCCTGCTCTCCACACAATTCATACTGATGTTGTGTCCTTGGGCAAGACACTTGCCTCCAGTGATGTTACAGCTGTAACACTGGTGAATAGAATCTTAATGTAAGTTGCTTTGGATTAAAGCGTCTGCTAAATGTAAATGTAAAAAGCCCTGCGTTACGGCCGCCATTGTGGTTTATATTTTTACCTGGATACGTACATGCTATATACACATGAGTATAATGTCATATTTAAAAGAAAAAGTTTGGAATGTATGGAATACTTTTGTAACTTAACCAATACAAGTTTTTTGTATTTTTATTTTTTATTAATATTTATTAATAATATTTAATATATTATTTATATTAATAAATATTGATAGTATTAATTAATATATATATATATATATATATATATATATATATATATATATATATATTAATATATATATATATATATATATATTAAATATTATTATTTTTTATATATGCTATTTTTATCAACCCTATAGAAAAAAAAGGGTTGAATGATGGTAAAGTCCGATGGTATGGACTGATCCAGATGAACTTGATTGTAGAGTAATGGTCTTTGGTGCTGGTCTAGTAGGGCAGACTCATGGCCTTGTCCCACGATGAGAAGAATTGGGCCAGTCCGGTCTTTGGTCGGTTCAGGTACATATTTAGACGGATGTTCAAATATTTTACAGCAGCCTCCTCAAACTCTGCGTGGTCTTGTCTCGGAGCTTTCTCCAGAAGCTTGGATGCAGTTCCAAACTCATAGATCAGATCTTTGGCAGCAACTTTGCCCATTCTCTTGATGATCTTGTGTTTGAGAACCACTCCCTCAGGGACTTTAAACTGGTCTTGGACTGCCTTCTCCAGCCCTGTAACGATGGATGTGTAGTGGTCCCAGGCCCCTTCCTGGACTGGAACTTTATGAAGCATTTTCTTGACAAGAACCCTGATAACAAGGCGCTCCACTTGGGGTCCATCAATGGTCAGTGGTAGACTGACCTCAGGTGGACTTACGGTATTCTCATCCTGTAGACTTTGGTTGTCCTGTGGACTCTGGGTATTCTCTGCAGCGTCCTGTGAACTCTGGGTATTCTCTGTAGTGTTCTGTGGACTCTGGGTATTCTCTGTAGTGTTCTGTGGACTCTGGGTATTCTCTGTAGTGTTCTGTGGACTCTGGGTATTCTCTGTAGCGTCCTGAGGACTTTGGCTGTCGTGTGGACTCTGGGTATTCTCTGTAGTGTCCTGTGGACTTTGGTTGTCCTGTTGACTCTGGGTATTCTCTCCAGCGTCCTGGGAACTCTGGGTATTCTCTGTAGTGTTCTGTGGACTCTGGGTATTCTCTGTAGTGTTCTGTGGACTCTGGGTATTCTCTGTAGCGTCCTGTGGACTTTGGTTGTCCTGTGGACTCTGGGTATTATCTGTAGTGTACTTAGGACTTTGGCTGTTCTGTGGACTCTGGGTATTCTCTGTAGCGTCCTGAGGACTTTGGTTGTCTTGTGGACTCTGGATATTCTCTGTAGCGTCCTGAGGACTTTGGCTGTCCTGTGGACTCTGGGTATTCTCTGTAGTGCCCTGTGGACTTTGGTTGTCCTGTGGACTCTGGGTATTATCTGTAGTGTACTTAGGACTTTGGCTGTTCTGTGGACTCTGGGTATTCTCTGTAGCGTCCTGAGGACTTTGGTTGTCTTGTGGACTCTGGATATTCTCTGTAGTGTCCTGTGGACTCTGGGTATTCTCTGTAGCGTCCTGAGGACTTTGGCTGTCCTGTGGAATCTGGGTATTCTCTGTAGTGTCCTGAAGACTCCGGGTATTCGTTGTAGTGTCCTGTGAACTTTGGTTGTCCTGTGGACTCTGGGTATTATCTGTAGTGTCCTGAAGACTCTGGGTATTCGTTGTAGTGTCCTGTGGACTTTGGTTGTCCTGTGGACTCTGGCTATTCTCTGTAGTGTCCTGAAGACTCTGGGTATTCTTTGTAGTGTCCTGTGGGTTCTGGGTATTCTCTGTAGTGTCTTGTGGACTTTGGATGTCCTGTGGACTCTGGGTATTCTCTGCAGTGTCCTGTGGACTCTTGGTATTTTTTGTAGTGTCCTGTGGACATGGTTGGTGGTCTCATCTGGACTCAGGGGCTGCAGTCCTCTGGTGGCCAGTAGTGGACTGGGCAGATCAGACCTATGTTGCTCAGGGACTTGATAGTCCATCATTAGGAGCAGTGCTGTGGAAGCTTTCCTCTTGGCCTCCTTCTTGGTGGAGCCGGTCCCGATGGCGGTGTACTGGTCAAGGGAAACCTCAATGTAGAAAATCCAGATGTTCCCGTCCTGTCTAGCCTCCACCACACGGTAAACAGCAGGCTCCTCCCTTCGGGCCAGCTGCAGCTCATTCAGGCGGGTGCTGGGATCCTTCCCCAGACCGAAGTCAGGGCGGATGTGAGCTTCAACATCAGCTGTGGTCTTGTTATTCCTGTTTTTGGATATAAATGTGGACACCCTCTGTAGCTTTTCCAGCAATATGGCTGAGGCCAGGGTCTTAGCGGCCTTTTGGGATGGTCCTTTTGCCTCTGCAGTTAAGCCCCCAACAGTTACTTGAATAGTAAAGGTCCTGTTGTGGCAGGGTCCTTCAGACTTCATCTGAAAGTCCACAGGCAGGCGGTACCTCTCTGCCAGGTTGTACAGGTCGCGCATCGTGGATGGGTTGCAGTAATCTGACATGTTGGATTTTGTCAAGAATCTTCAATATTCAACCAGTAAAAAAGTCTTCCTTCTGTAGGTTATGACTGTGTCTGTGGCTTGTAGCTAATGTAGAGTCTGTTCGACGTGTTGCTTCTGGTCTCTTCAAGAGTCTCATAAGAAATGATTTATTGTCTGTCCTCATCTCCATTCTACAGCTCTCATGTGATGTCACGTTAGAATGTGAGTCATCATTCTAAATATCACCATGAAAACACAACCCCTGCAGCTAAACTGTACAATAATGTAAATGAAATACTGAGTGGAAAAATGTTTTTATTATATTCATAATCATGTTATTATAGTATTGATTGTCTTAAATAATAAAATGTTTATATATATATATTAGGGCTGGGCAAGTTAACGCGTTTTTATCGCGTTAACGCATTAATGAATTAACGCCGACAATTATTTTATCGCGCGTTAACGCGTGGCCGATTAGTATGGGGAAAGACGAATGACTGCACGTATGAGCCGCCCTCATACAGTGCTTTAAGTGGGCCGGTACGCACCTGTACTCAGTACCGCCACTTCTCCGTGCACCCAGAACGTGCTTTTAGCGTACTGGTACGCTCATTTCGACATCTGTTTTAATAGAGGTTTTAATCCTTTGCCTGCTCTGCCGCTTTCCAGAGCGCCCTTCACAATGCACGCTTACTAATTCGTCCCACCAAGAGCAGAGACTACATTACCCATACACCCTTGAGTTTGAAAGGGAGAGGGTGTGAAACGAACTGCATTCACATGCTCTGACTGTAATGAAAACACAAGAGAGACATTTATATTGTTTATATTGTTATAATGTTATGATTGAAGCTCTGGACATAACTTGTTTTTCTGTAACAAACTAAACAAAATATTAATGCCCTGTCAGTGGCAAATATTTTTGGTTTTAATATTTAATTTGATTACATTAATGTTTAAGTTCAGATTTACAAGAAATGTTTTAACTGCTGTAAAAGCACATTATTTGTTTAAAGTGTTGTTTAAAGTGCAAACCAAATGTTATTGCACTTTTGTTCATATAGCAGTTCTTTAAAAATGTATGCAGTACACTAATTTTGAATTCATTATTACATTTTGTGTATAATGCGATTAATCGCGATTAATCACAGAACATTGTGCGATTATTCACGATTAAACATTTTAATCGTTGCCCAGCCCTAATTTAAATATTGATGATAACAAGCTTGGGGGAAAACACAATTAATTGCAATTAATTACAGAAAATGTGCAATTAATTAGTTAATTTTTTTTAATCGATTCCCAGCCCTAATATATATGCTTGACGCAGGTGTGGATGAGCCGTGCGCCGCTGTGGGTGTTTTGAGGCGGGATTTTGGGGCGGATACCTGATAACAACCGTGTATTTAAATGCATCAAAGAAGGGCAATTATAATATAGATGCATTAATAATGTATCTAAAATGTATTGATAATTAATTTTACAAAATAAAAAATAGACATACTGTATATTTAATAAATAATTCGATTATACATTCACATTTTAATTGTGTTAGCCTATACGTTGAAAAAACAATGAATTAATAAAATATTTTATTATACTTTTATAATTTTATTTATTTTACAAAAATAGTGCTAACTGGACCTGGTTCTAGTAGCATTCCTGGAGCTGAAGACTTCTGTGAGTCCAGACCTTGTCCTCCTAACGCAGGCCCGCGCGCGCACATCCACCTGATCAAAGCAGCACTAAACGTTGCGTGGGCCACAAAAAGCAGCGCAGACTTTTCGAATGATAACGGAGGAAGCAAGCCATGTTTGGACTGTACTAAGCTGAGCTGGACAACACGGACCGATGGCACGTGCAGTTACCGGGGTTTACCGGCTGGAGTGTGTTTATGATTTGATAAGACGCACGTGAACAGTCCTAGGTAGTGTCATTTTGCTTATTTATCAAAGGATGGATCGAATGAACACTGTTTAACTGCGTGAAGGACATGACCAACCACTGTTTTTACGCAAACACAATAGCATTTCTCACAGAGTAGATTGTGTGTGTGAAGTCCTCTTGTCCATGCAAAACGAGGGCGCACTCGCCCAGACCGCTTCCTGCAGTAGATCCACAGCTGTTTGTCCCATAATTTATTATCTATTTATCCATCCACGTGCTGCTTCTCGTGTCAAGTTATGCCCAGTTTTAAACCTACACACCGCTATTGCTCTTTATTTGAGTAAAACACAAGTCCCCTGTAAACCGTGTGAGTTTCTATAAATATATGACAGTGAGAGTCTGATGGACGGTGTCTCCCTGATTATCTGTCGCCTCCATTTCTATTCTATTTAAGGTGCATTTATTTTGTTTTTGTTCAGACATGACACACATCAGTGACTTGTGTAAAATAATTTATATTGATAACTGCTGTTATTACATATTATACATATGTTATTTGTCATCTTGTAAATACATGCTTCTTGAGTTCACAGTTGAAATTAACCATTAAAACATCTAAAATGACCAAATATAGACTGTGCTTTTACCTCTGGCAGACGCAACTTGACCTATCAATCTAAAAAGAAAAATCCACCTGACTTTGGCATGTCCAGCCTTTAATTAAACGATGCACCAGCTCTGGACATGCCCTGAAAATATGTCTGCCAGCCGCCAAGCGCTTTGCATTTCACATCCTAATAATCTAACCAGAGAGTGTTGAAGCAACAATTATGTCTTTTTTTCTTTTTTAAGAGTATAACTGTTGAAAGGTTTTTACTTGTTTTGTACTTGTCATTAGGCCATAGTTTAAGCTAACCCCAGCATGTGCTCTATCAACACATTCTTAACCCAGGTACCACATGGTTGCAACATTAAAAGTGGAAACAAAAATGAAAATAGCTTTAGCTCGATGAGTGGAATAATAATGATAGACTGATAAGATTATTTTGGCAAATGTACTCATGACAATAAACACTTTGAATCTTGAATCTTATGTGGGAACATGAATACACTGACAAAGTAGTTAAAACAAGTAAATGTATACATGCAGCAATAAAACTGACTTAGATATGTTAATAATAAATAGTGTGCATTTGGAGATAATGTCATATATCACATAGTCCATGCTGCTCTTATATCAAGATTTTACACCTAAAGAAACATTAAGTCTTATTTGACTGTTGCAGCAGATGTGGTGCTCTCCAGCTGGAGGACAGTAATGTTTTTCTGTTCTCCATTAACTTGTTTGGTGTTCTTTGTGAAATTGCAGCTTTTATAAAAGTACTTTATATATATGTAACCTCTGTGTTGTCTTCTGCCTGATATACTCTCTCGGACACCTTCAGGTTTGTGGTAACAGCAGGTTTATTCACATCTGCATTTATGACAAAGGGAAAACAGTGTTGAGTAGTCATCTCATGTGGATAAACAGCGCATGCTCTATCTCAAGGGAAATCCTCTGTTGCTTTTTTTATTACCCATATGTACTACTCTTAAAGCTCTACACAAAATTAAAATACAGTTTGACATATTGACGTATAGTGGATTTAAACTCACATAAACAAAATAATTAAAACACATCAAATTATCCCTCTTAAAAGGAGGAAAACAACACAAAATGTAATTACACAGATTTCCTACAGTTACCTTTCCATTTTATGTTAACAGTCAGTTATGTGTAAACAATCATGTAACTTCGTTACAATTCAACATTTTGGAGGCAGACAAACAGCATAAAATACCTCAATCATATGTTCAAACATTACAACACTTTATATCAACTTATGGTAACATACCTGCATTTATGACAAAGGGAAAACAGTGTTGAGTAGTCATCTCATGTGGATAAACAGCGCATGCTCTATCTGGAAAGACGGCATCATATTAAAGTTAGCTAGCGAGACTTTTTATCGACTATAAAACACATAACCAGATGGTTGACTTTATAAAAAAACATGGCGAAATTAATCAACAACACCTTATACAACCAAAAGAAATCTAGCTTAACTTTTACATGCTTTTCAAGTGAGTTAACACTGTTTAGTCCACGGACATTCATAGACACGTTACCTCAAGGGAAATCCTCCGTTGCTTTGAGGATTACCCATAATCCCTCGTCATTACTAGCATTCGCTGCAGGTACACTTTGTGACAGTAGGTGGCACCATACTCACATTTAGTAGGATTTAACCTGAACCTTTTTAACTATGTTACATATATAATAGAATAACACTTTTAAAGACCTCTATCATAAGTTTTAGAAGACTACCCAATTGCCATGTCCCTCCAATGTATATCAATTTAAATTAATAAGCTTGTTGTAAAAGTTGTAGTGTAGGAAATAGTAATTCTTAGTTGAATCAGTTTCCCGAAAAGTACTTCTTATCTTCTCATCACTCCTTCCCTAAAAACAATGCATGGTTTCTTTCTTGGAGTGGTCTTTGTTTGCGGTCTGAACTCTTCCTCTTTGACTTGACCTCTTGTTCCAGACGCTCTTCTTTCTTTGCTCTATCTTCATAGTCTTCCAGCCTACCTTTCCCTTTTGAGCAGAACAGTGGTGTTATGAGGTGTGACATACCCAGTGGTTAGGAAACTGGTTTATACCTCACATTTTTTAGTTAATGGCCTATTGTTTTTAACTAAAACACCACAATTAACACTGCTTACATAAGTTCATTTTATTAGGCTTATCCTTTCCCTGCTTCCTGCTGCCAAACAAACAAACTCCAGTTCACTATTATGCCTGAAACGGGCCTAAAAAAATTGGGTCGCAAAGATTTAAGTCAAAGCTAATGATCATTATGCTTAGCCCTCAGCTGCTGCGTGGACAATGTGCACTTAGAGGAAACTTAGCCCTGTTTACCCTGAACAAGAGGAGGAAAAGGTGCAGGAAGGAAAACCAAAACAGCAACAGAGAACCATTATTTAAAGGTTTGGTATTAGTTGGTTTTTTTAATGCTGCTATTGTGCAAGGCTGGGGTGATCCTCTTATTAATTTCGCGAATCACGAGACCAGCAGCTGCCAAAAGAGCCGTGTGCACACAAACACCACCCACCCCTGTCCCGGTCCAGCTTGTAAACACACACAGGAAGGATGCGTTTGTTTGTGGGAAAGTTTAGTCAGAAGGGAAGAGGATAGAAGTTAAGTGGTTTTAAACTCACAGCAAGACTGGGATCATCTTCAAAAAATGTGTTTGCTGTTTCAAAGACACACATGATTTATGCAAGAAAGGCAGATGAGAGGTGACCTTTAGTACCTCAGGGTTGAACCTGAAAAACACAAGAGGTAGACACAGGAGAGACTGTCATCTGCAGCAGCCATGACAAATCCAGTGGCAGCAGTGGATAGTGCCACATCAACTGCAGACATTTTTTTTTTCAGTCAAAAAAAGGAGAAAAGGCTGAAGTTGAGACTTATTTAAACTTCCCCTTTTACCTTTGAGGGAAAAAAAAACAAACACCATACAAAACCATAACAAAGCAAAGCAAAGCAAATATTTTTTATGAATATTATTTTTTATATTTACAATTTGTTATTGCATTTGAGTGTATTTGTTAAAGATAATATTTTTATATAGTTTTATTAAATTGTAGTAATGTTGTCATTGTCCAGTCGGATCCACAGAGTCACACCAACACACAGAAACACACTGCCTCTTTAATGTGTTATGAACATACTGTACTCAATTGTATTCTGCCCTTAAATTATACCCCCCTGCTTGATTAGTAAACATTTATTAAATATTACAGTTTTTATTTTAACTAGGTCTTTATTTTCTGAGGTCTGTATAATGTCTACCTAAATGACTATTGTAGTCCCCAGACTTCAGAACAGTAATTAATACACGGTAGGATGTGTGAACAATATAAGATGGAGAGAGCTTTTTGATTTAGTACCTGTCTTTTTGCCATTTTATTTTACAAATATTATCTTTTTGTGGTCTCCTATTAACATTCTTCATCCTGAAGGTTCAAAGTAAAGTAGAAGACAGAGGTGATGGATTATAGAGCATTAGCAGTGGTATTCAGAGGTGTTGGCTAAGGAGAAGAAATAAATCTTACTGTGAAAACACTCCAAACGACATCAGGCAAACTGTAATGTTGAATTTAATTTACATAGAGCTTAAGAAAAGGTTTCAATAATTGTTGAAACTTCTTCTTGAATGTGTCCACAGAGAACCTCCACAGACATACAGCACATAGAGATAGAAAATACAGACGAGAGCAGCATATTATACAAATAAACAGAAGTGGTTGTAGATGGGTTGGTGCTAACACATAAGTAGTTTAATAGGCCTAACATTAGGGCTTAATAAATTAATTAATCAACTTTTCCACTGTGGATTTAACAGAAAGGAATAATTCAGCCGTAATCTTTACAACAGTCACCACTGGGCTATTTTATTTTTAATGCCTGACGCTTTGCAGGTGCAGTTTCTTTAAAAAAAAGAAAAAGAAAAAAGAGGGGTCAGTGCTTGGAAACTGAATTTTTTATGGATCAATTATGTCTGATATTTTTATCTTTATATGTCCACATTTATGGTGCTGTTCAATCATGCTTCATTTTTTATACTTCATATTTCTATCTATCCATCTGTCCATCGATCTATCCATCCATCCATGTTCTTGCCAACACTTCGTCAAAAACAGTTTTTACATTGTCAGCCTTCAACAGACATGACTTTTAACCAGATCCCGGTGCTCTTTTGGCTTTTTTAAAATTGCATACAGTGTAAATGTTATCAGAATCTGCTGAGTCACTGAGAACAAGTGAATGTGATGGTTTTGCTTCTGTAAATGGAGTTGCATACTTAGCCACACTTAGCTTTAAAATCATCAGGAGTACAGTGTTGTGCCTGAACGCATTCATTGAACGATAGTTCATGAACTCGTTCATATTTTGGGCGAACGTGAACTGAACGTGCTGTATTACTGCCTGATGAACGTTACTGTGAACTCGTTCATTCTGGTGTCTGTGAACGGCACGCTCTCTCAGGTTAACGTCTTTAAATAGGGTGCCAGATTTCTATAGAGCCTTCCAGGCGAAAACCCGGCTAAAACACACCGTAAACGGGTTTTAATATGTAGCAGAAAAACACCAAATCTGGCAATACCAGCCACCAGTGTCGCACCGCCGCGTGACGCGTCATCAAAAAAAAAAAAAAAAAAAAGCATGGAGGCGACAGTAGCATGTAGCAAGGCTAATGATCATTTAAAATAATTTTATGATGTTTATGACATGAGTTCAACCTTAATTTCCTACCTCAGCCTGGTTCCTACCGCAGTTTGTGTTAGTAGAGGGTTTTACTATTCATGAAACTTGTTTGTTGAACCTGCCAAGTATATTTTTCCAGGATTCCAATATTCTGTTTTATTATGTGGACCATGAAAAATTATTAAAATTGAAAAACGTTTGCACCTTAATGATTACTGTTCTGTTTTTCTTTTAATAATTCCTCATTTAAAAAGACCATTCAAGCAGCACGTTTTTCGGCTTATGATTGCTGTCTGTGATTCTATATGGGCTAAAAAAAGAAAAACATATGGAAATAAAGAACTATGAACTAGTTAATTTTTTGGAACTGTGAACTTAGTTCAAAATTTTGAAGTTTGAACTATGAACTGAACTAGTTCATTTTAAAATTTGTGAACTGAACTTTGAACTAGTTCATGTAGAAAGTGAACTTTCCCAACACTGCAGGAGTACTCAAACATGAAGGTTCTGGACCAGGGTTGGATTCAACATTCCCTAAAATAACACACTTTTTCTTTACAGAATTTGAATTGATTTTCTTGTGCCTCGTCCAGAAGGAGGACCTACTGTAAAAAGTCAGCAACCAGTTATATGGCTCATACAAGACACAAGAGTGCACAGTCAAAATATTTTATGTAACCAGTAAAAGCCAGTTTGCAGGACTCCTATTAAAACTCAACTCATTAAAAAAGGTGTGATCCCAGTCAGTGACTTAAGAAGCAGAAAAAACACAAGGACAACTTTGATATCCACGTTTGACTTCTACCTCACATGGACATAGTACAGCCAAAAAGAGGAAAAGAGGAAAAATAGACGGATACATGCTGACCTTTGTGGCAGTTTCCATACCGTACAGATCTCAGTTAATACAAGGCCCAGAATAGCGCTGCAGACTCCAGCAGCAGCACGGGCTCGGCGTGGTCTGGCCGGCCTAAGCGGCAGCACAGGCTCAGTGCGATGTTTAGTTTAGTTTATTAAGATCCCCATTAGCTGCTGCAAAAGCAGTAGCTATTCTTCCTGGGGTCTATAGACTTCAACAATTTTTTTTATTTTAATTTTTTTTTATAACATAAAACAATACATTATACAGACAAAAATAGGGTGCACACATTCATACATAACAATACAACAACGTACTAAAAATAAAACAATAAAACAACAGCTCTACATTATTCATTATCACAGTGCACAGTTACAACTATACTACTATAATTTTCATTCATTTAGGGTTCATAATTTTCAACCCTTCAACCATTCATAAAAAAAGCAACAAATATAAATAATAACAATTATTCTAATGTAAATAAATAAAGTCTTAATCTTTTACGAAAAGTCATTGCATTCATTCCCAAAATCAAAAACTGCGATGCAGCAGGCTCAAGCGACAGCACAGGCTCGGTGCGATGCAGCAGGCTCAAGCCAGTAATACAGGGCCCAGCAAGAGAAAAAAGCCCATAAAGAACAGGGTATAGAATCCCCACTCGTCAAGATTACAAAATCTATTTATCAGATTGCAGCTCCTTAAATAAAATATAATCTAAAACCATTTAATTCAGTTAAAAACAAATACACATTGAACAGACACAAGACATGTTGCCATCATGCTGCCATCTTGTGTTGCTTTACAAGAAAACAATCCCAAGCTTTTTTTGATTTGAAAAATGATACGATTATTTCTAACCAGTTAAAAAATAGATCTTTCTTCATTTATGAAAACGGAACATACAGGATCAGTAACTTAACAAGATCAATCTGTAGATTATCTGGAGATTTATAACAAACAAGGAAAATTAACAAAAATCCATCTGCTTCATTCAAATAAAAGTAAGTGATGTTCTTCTTGCACTTCTTCTTTAACAAACAACCTAGTGCCACTCCAACAATCAAAACAATGCTGACGACAACTGCAACAATAACCGGCCAATGATCTGCTGCATGATCTTTATTTAAGAAAAGAGACAAAGACATGGTCTGAAGTGAGTCAGACATGGCAATAGATATTTGTGGAAACAGAGAGTTAGTAATGACTGTTGAGGCTGCTGTGTGTTATTCTTTTCAAACACACTCTAATATGTGCGTCCCATTTAGTGAAGTGCATTTAATGAATATAAATCCTGAAGACAAAGAAGGAGAGAAAAGTGATGCAGACCACCCTCATCTCCCCCCGAGACAGACACTGAGAGTCCAGGAGGACAGAGGACACTGGAGCTGACGCAAGAACAGTAAAGGTATGCACGCATCATAATTACCATGAATGTTTTAATCCAGTATGTATTAGTGTTGTTGTTTTGGATGTTTGACTGACTCGTTATTGACTTGTAGAAGAAGAACATGAGCAGGAGTTAACCTGCTCCAACGTCAGGATATTGCAACAGCCTGAGACGCAGCCGCAGCAGACGACTGAGATAGAAGTTGAGTACGGCCAAGTCAAGTTTTCAGAGTCATCATGTCAACATATTTATGAAGTGGCAGAAAATGACTGTGTATAAAAAAGTGAAAATACTGTGAAAATAAAAAAGTTGGTATCAGGAAACCTCTACCAAAAAATTATAAGAAGCTTGAATTTCTATCCCATTTCTCCAAAATAAAGAATAGAGCTTCAAAAAGAAAGCCAACCCTCCACTAAAATCACACAGAAGAAGTAAATGAATCCAGGAAGGATTATCCTACAATACTCACATCACAACTCTCTCCAATCACTGTGCTTCAAACATATTAACATTTGTACAATCTGTAGAAAGAATCAATGAAAGTTCTGCAGCAAAGTTCGTTCAAACAGCACTCAGAAAGGGTTATTTTTTTATTTATTTGTTTTGTTTCCGTGCAGGCTTCAGTAAAACCTCTTGTTTCGTTCCTGTCTCTTTTTAAAGACCACGGTGCCCACCACAGCACAGACCACGATCCCCAGCAGAGCGCACAGTAAGAGCAGGAAGACCTTCCAGCCCGTCAGCGGCGTCCCACGGAAGTTCCCGGTCGAAATATTTTATAAAGTTATTGACAAAAAAATCCCAATATAGTATTATAAAGAAAGCAATTGTGCATAGTGTAAAATCTCTAACCTACACAGTGTATTGTGTCAAAATAACTCTTCACTCTTTGCTTTTACCGGTCTTAAAAAAATACACTTTTAAGGCTCCAATGAAACTTGTTAAGTCTAAAAAGCTTTTTATTTCCAATACTCTCCGTCTCTGATCCTACAACTCCCCCGAGTGAGACTAGAGGAGTTATTATCATGTGACACTGCAACAACAATATAACACAATATACTGAGAAGAGGGTTTCTTTTTTTCACTGAAGCAGACGCTGAATGTGTCTCAGTTCAGTGAGACAGACAGATGTGGAGCACAGTTGTCGTTCATGACTGTTTCATGACTTGTTCCTGTACGCCTGTGTGCTATTGTCTTGATATCATGAGATGGCAGTTTGTTATCATAAAAAAAAAAAAATAAATTAATAAATAAAGAATTTCATACTAGTATCATAGGTTGTATCATAAGGAAACTTATTAACTGATAAATAAGTCATACAACATATGGCTGTCAAAAGTCAGGGACGACTAAAAAGAGACTGGACTCTCACTGTTGACCACTAGAGGGAGCCACAGATCTAGGTAATATATCATCCTCTGATCAAAGTTCTCCTGTCAGCCCCTGCTACAGTAAGTCCTCACTAACTCTAGTTCTGTTTCTACAAATATCTATTTTCATGTCTTACTTCAGACCATGTCTTTGTCTTTTTTCTTAATATGCAGCAGATCATTGGCCAGTTATTGTTGAAGTTGTCACCATTGTTTTGATTGTTGGAGTGGCACTAGGTTGTGTGTTAAAGAAGAAGTGCAAGAAGCACAGTAAAGATATGCAAGCATCATAATCACCAAAGGTTGATTGGCCTGAACCACCATTCAGGTTATTCAAAACAGATTTAAACAAGTTTAAGTTGGATAACATTGTCTTCCTTTTGCAAATAACAAAAAAAGACAGAGGCAGGAAAACCTACAGTCAAATCAAATGTAACAATAAGAATTAAATTACAAAGTGAATAAATAATTCAAGACCTTTTAAATCTGGGTCTTGGTTTATATTTGATATTTGTTTAAAGACTATTACATGATTAAGTTTTACACTTTCAGTGTGCACTGTTTGGACACTGGACATACAGTGGTGGGCTAAATGAATAGTACATTTGGCCTATTTAAGAGTTTTTAGTTGTTTTTGTTGGATAATTTTAATAAAACATCCATAAAAAGAATGAAATATTTACAAAGTCATCATGATCTATAATTTATGAACTATAAAAAATATAGACTCATGCCGTCATAAAGAGCTTTAGATCATTTTCTTAAAAAAACAGGCTCTACCTTTTTTACTGTCAGTGTCACAGAATCATGTTGGTTCACAGAAGAAGCCCTGGGAAAACATTAGTGTTGACGTTCCCATAAAATAAATAGACATGATGCAAAAGGTGGACACACCAAATATTAAAGTTAAAAGATAATAAACAAAAAAATCTGATATGTTTTGTGCTCAGAGCAGGCTTCATAAACATTATCAAATGTTTTGGAGGCAACAGAGGTCATTCATTTTCAGATTTGTCTGTGTTTCAATAATTCTCACAGACATTGTGCTGAGAATTACAGCCTCTGTGTGTTTCTTACACGAGTAACCACTGGAACAAATACACAAACCACACAACTACTGAACTAGAAACTGTGGCAATGCTATGTGTGAACTGTTCTTTTTTCTTTTCTTTTCTTTTTTCATCTCTTTGCTACAAGAGACCCAGTCTTATTAAAAATGCACCTCATGAATACACAGTCAAACATATCCATTGTAAAACAGAAGATCAGCTGCGTTTACAGACCTTGGAATTTACACAGTCATTTTCTACCACTTCATAAAGATGCTGACGTGGATTTGAAAACTTGACTTGGCCGTGTTCGACTTCTATCTCAGTCGTCTCCTGCAGCTTCCTCTCAGACTGTTACAATATTGTGACGTTGGAGTAGGTTAACTCCTGCTCATGTTCTTCTTCTACAAGTCAATAACGAGTCAGTCAAACATCCAAAACATTGTAATTTTTACACATTTTTTTTACTGTAAATGTTATTTGAAAATAATGGATATTTTATTTACATCTTGAATGCATGTGTTTTACTTTTGACATAAGGGTAATATTTATCCAAAACAATTAGTGTAAAAATATTTTTGGTCGTTTTCTGTTTTCTTTTTTTTTTAAGAATAGCTTTTGTTGCTCACCCCTGAACACAACATTTAAAGAAACACCTTTAGATAAAGTCTGTTAAGTGTGGAAGTTCTGCATTCTAGTTTTAACTGTGTGAGACATCCAGTCACTTCCTGCCTGTCTGCTCTGCATAAATAATATTTATTTTATTTATTTCATTAATATTTGTGAAGTCAGATTTTTGTTGTGGATTTTGTTAAGATCATTAAAAGTCATTGGAAAGTGAAAGAGGAGCTTTATTCAAAAACACAGTTGTGTTAAAAGATAACTGTGGTCATCTTGAAGGTGCTCCCCCACCTTCATCGGATCTAACAGCTGATGATTTCGCGTCTTTCTTTGTAAAGAAAACGACCGCCATCAGCAGTCAGTTCTCTGCGCCACCACCTGTCGAGCTCATTCAGACCCCTGATATGTGTTTGCTCACTTCCTTCTCTCCTCTAACTGAAGCAGATGTTTCCAAGGTCATTAGTTCTAACCACCCTACTACCTGCCCGCTGGATCCCATCCCCACACATCTCCTTCAGGCCATCTCTCCATCTGTCGTGCCTGCTCTCACCCACATCATCAACTCATCTCTTTCCACTGGGTCCTTCCCACAGCTTTCAAAGAGGCCCGCATCACACCACTACTGAAGAAACCCACTCTTAACCCTACTCTGCTTGAAAACTACAGACCGGTTTCCCTCCTTCCCTTCATTGCCAAAGCTCTGGAGCGAGTTGTGTTTACTCAGCTCTCATCCTTTCTCACACGGAACAACCTCCTGGACCAGAACCAGTCTGGGTTCAAGAGCGGTCATTCCACGAAACTGCCCTGCTCTCAGTCATCGAAGCTCTGAGACTGGCAAAGGCAACATCCAAGTCATCTGTACTCATCTTACTGGATCTGTCTGCTGCTTTTGACACTGTTAATCATCACATCCTCCTGTCCTCTCTCAGGGCGATGGGTGTCTCTGGAATGGCGTTGCAATGGTTCAAGTCCTACCTCTCGGATAGGTCATTCAGAGTATCCTGGAGAAATGAGGTCTCTGAGTCCCAACATCTCAATACAGGGGTGCCACAGGGCTCAGTGCTTGGACCGCTACTCTTTTCCATATACATGACATCCCTTGGCTCTGTCATCCAGAAGCATGGCTTTTCCTATCACTGCTATGCAGATGACACTCAACTCCACCTGTCATTTCAACCTGACGATCCGACGGTCTCTGCTCGCGTCTCGGCATGTCTGAGCGACATCTCACTTTGGATGAAGGACCATCACCTGCAGCTGAACCTTGCAAAAACAGAACTGCTTGTGATTCCGGCCCATCCAAAGACCCACCACAACCTCTCCATTCAACTAGGCCCATCAACCATTACACTGTCCAGCACTGCCAGAAATCTGGGAGTGGTAATCGATGATCAGCTAAACTTCACAAGTCATGTCGCCAGCACCACCCGGTCCTGTAGATTCATCCTCTACAAGATTAGAATAATTAGACCTTTCCTATCAGAGCACTCCACGCAAATTCTAGTCCAGGCTCTTGTCTTGTCCAAACTGGACTATTGCAATGCTCTACTGGCTGGACTCCCCGCCTGCACAACCATACCTCTGCAGCTGATCCAGAATGCAGCGGCAAGAGTGGTCTTTAATGAACCGAAGAGAGCGCACATATCTCCTCTATTCATTAGGTTACACTGGCTCCCGGTTGACGCCCGCATCAAGTTCAAAGCTATGCTCTTGGCCTACAAGACCACCTCTGGTTCTGCACCCCCATATCTCCACTCACTTATACAGACCTACGTTCCTAACAGATCCCTGCGCTCTGCAAATGAACAACGTCTGGTGGTACCGTCCCAAAAAGGTACAAAATCACTCTCACGTACCTTCTCTGGATCTGTTCCACATTGGTGGAATGATCTACCTGCTGCTACAAGATCAGCAGATTCTGTAGCCATCTTTAAAAAACACCTGAAAACACATCTCTTCCGTCAACACCTGACTGACAAACACTGAATCCTACTTCCTTTCTATCGATTCCTTTCTATAAAAAAAAAAAAAAAAAAAAAAAAAAATCTCTTATCCTTAGCATTGTATACTGCGCTGGGTTTAAACTGACTAGTTTTTTGTGCACTTATGCTTTTTGTACCTTGTGTTGTTAAAATTGCTTCCATTGTTATCCTCACTTGTAAGTCGCTTTGGATAAAAGCGTCTGCTAAATGACTAAATGTAAATGTAAATGTAAATCTTAATATATAAGAAACTAAAATAAAGAAAGTTTTATATAAAATGAAAACCACAGAGGTCCATGAACAAAACTAAACTCATATGAATAACACAGATGTTGATGAGACTCATGTAGATAATGTTACATGTGAAGTGTAGAGATACACTGTTGATCAAAAGACAAACCAAATAAATATTGATTTTAAAATTTATGACAAATTGTTGTTAAATTAAAACCATCAGTACAAGTTTTGGTGAAACTAAACACTACATTCCTCCGTTCTGCACAACATGTAAAATATTTTTAATACTTCATCTCCAGACTTTGTTACTGACAAACCAAAAGAGACTCTTCTTTTAGTCACTGAAAAGATAAAGTGAAACACAGACTCACTTCCTGTCTCTATGATAAGAACAGCTCACACTTCTCACAGGCTGTTTGGCTCAAGGGCCACGGAACAACACTGTTGTCCTTTAAGGTAGAACTGTGTGAAAGTTCCTGAGTGGGACATCAGAGGCAGAGCCGGGACATGAGGTCAGTGTGGGCTCTGATGGTGCTGCTGCTCCAAGTCTTTCAAGGTGAGACCAGACGCTCTTCAGCTTTTTAACTGAATTATTCAGATTTTAAAGTTTATTATTAAAGTCTCCACCAACATCATTTACCCTTTAAAGAGAAATTGTAGTGAATAATATAATTTGGAGAAATGTTATACATTGTGAATGACAATAATGTGCAGATGTACACAGTGCATGGGTTTGTGCTGCAACAGAAAATACCGGAACCTGTTCACATGTTTTTTATTATTATTCTTGGTTTGACTTTTGCAGGTGTTGAAGGCTACTGTGATGCCAGACAGAACAACACTATCTGCTACGGAGCTCTGGGAGGAACCATGGAGGTCCAGCTGATGAACAATGGCTCAGAAATAAATAGATGCATTTGGAGAAATCAATCCCTATCTATTTTTAAATTGAAAAATTATACAATTATTTCTAACGAGTTAAAAAACAGATCTGTCTTCATTTTTGAAAACGGAACATACAGGATCAGTAACTTAACAAGAAATGACAGTGACACATATCCCACCCTCTGTGACTGGCTCCTAGATTTCCTGACTGGCAGGCCTCAGTCTGTCAGGATTGGTAATAGGACTTCAGCCAGCACCATCACAAACATTGGTACTCCACAGGGCTGTGTACTCAGCCCCATCCTCTACACCCTGTACACCTACGACTGTGTCGCCTCTCACAAGGACAACATCATCCTGAAGTTTGCTGACGACACCGCAGTGATAGGACGCATCGCTGGCGGTGACGAGGCAGCTTACAGGAGGGAGGTGGCCAGTCTGGTGTCATGGTGTGAAGACAACAACCTCACCCTCAACACGGACAAGACAAAGGAGATGATAGTGGACATGAGGAGGAGAGGAGAACGCACCAGCCACTGTTCATCCGGGAACTTGAAGTGGAGAGGGTGAGCAACTTCAAATACTTGGGTGTCCACATCAATGAGGACCTCACTTGGACACCTCACATCACACAGCTGGTCAAGAAGGCTCAACAGCGGCTGTATTTTCTGAGGAGGCTGAGGAAGTTTGGCATGTCGCCCAAGATCCTCAGCAACTTCTACAGCTGCACCATTGAGAGTGTCCTGACCAGCTGCATCACTGTGTGGTACGGCAGCACTTCTGTCATGGACCCAAACGCCTGCAGAGAGTGGTGAAGACTGCGCAGAAGATCACCAGGACTCCACTGCCCTCTCTGCAGAGCATCTACCACCGCAGAGTCCACAGAAGAGCTGCTTCCATCCTCAAAGACCCCTCCCACCCACAACATGGTCTGTTCACACTTCTACCCTCAGGACGGAGGTACAGAAGTGTGAAATGCAGGACTTCCAGAATGAAGAACTCATTCTTTCCCTCTGCCATAAGACTCCTAAACAGCAGATAGGAGTCTACAATCACAATCACAACATTACATGAACAATTGTTTACCTACTGCACTACCTCACTTTACTTTACACGTCACTTTACTTTACACGTCACTTTACACCATCACAACTGCACTACCTCACCTTACTACACTTTACACTTTTTGTATATTTGTATTTTTTTGGTATACTTCCATTATTATTACTTGTATATTTGTCTTATTTTTTTTATTTTTACTTAATTGTGTGACATTTTACTGTGGACGGCAAAGTAAGAATTTCATTGTATAGGGAAACATGCTTTCTGTCTGTACACATGACAATAAACACTTTGAATCTTTGAATCTTTGAATCATCTGGAGATTTATGACAAACAAGGAATATTAACAAAAAGTCTGACTCAACAACTGTTTATAGAAGGTAAGATACTGGTTAAAATAAAATATCTAATTTAATTGTTTTCCATCTGCTTCATTCAAATAAAAGTAAGTGATGTTTTTGCGTCAGCTCCAGTGTCCTCTGTCCTCCTGGACTCTCAGTGTCTGTATCGGGGGGAGATGAGGGTGGTCTGCTGCGCTCAGGGAGGGGACAGTCCTCAGTACAGCTGGACTCTGAACGGACATCCTTTGACAGAGTCTCAGCTCCTCTCCAAAGACAGAGAGAACAACATCACTCTGAGACAAGACGTAGAGGGACAACTGGTCTGCTCAGTCAAAAATCACATCAGCCACATTTATAAAGAGCAGCACATTTCCACTTGTGGTGAGTCTGAAAGTCAAATATAGTAGATGGGAATCACTTTTCTCTACTTCTTTATCTTCAGGATTCATATTCATTAAATGCACTTCACTAAATGGGACGCACATATCAGAGTGTGTGTTTGAAAAGAATAACACTCTGTGCACTGCACCAGCAGTCATCACTAACTCTGTTCTGTTTCTACAAATATCTATTGCCAATGTCTGACTTACTTCAGACCATGTCTTTGTCTCTTTTCTTAAATAAAGATCATGCAGCAGATCATTGGCCAATTATTATTGGAGTTGTCGTCACCATTGTTTTGATTGTTGGAGTGGCACTAGGTTGTGTGTTAAAGAAGAAGTGCAAGAAGAACAGTAAAGGTATGCACGCATCATAATCACCATGAATATTTTAATCCAGTTTGTATTAGTGTTGTTGCTTTGGATGTTTGACTGACTCGTTATTGACTTGTAGAAGAAGAACATGAGCAGGAGTTAACCTACTCCGACATGAGGATATTGAAACAGCCTGAGAGGCAGCCACAGCAGACGACTGAGATAGAAGTCGAGTACGGCCAAGTCAAGTTTTTAAATCCACATCAGCATATTTCTGTAATTTCTTAATGTCTGTAAATGCAGCTGATCCTCTGTCTTACAATGGAAATGTTTAAGGTTTGTAAGATGTTTAAATTGACAGTGTATTTATGAAGTGCATTATTAATAAGACTGAGTCTCTTGTAGCACAGAGATGAAAAAAAAAAAAGAATTAAAGATAAGTTCACACATAGCATTGCCACAGTTTCTAGTTCAGTAGTTGTGTGGTTTGTGTATTTTTTCCAGTGGTTACTCGTGTAAGAAACACACAGAGACTGTAATTCTCGGCACAATGTCTGTGAATTAATTTAACACAATAAAGGTATATTCTGTTCTTGACTCAATGCAGTTCCTTTTTTGCCTGTGCTGAGGTAATGATTGGAGTCTTGCAGAATCAGCCTCAAAAAAGAACTGTGTGTAAATGGTACAAGACACAACAACAAACAAGCAGCACAAAGTTAAATTAAGTTTTACAGATGTACATTTACAGAAATATATTTAAAAGTACTGAAGAGAATAAAAGATGTGTAATACGCCTAAAAGAAATAAATTATACACTGCACATTTAATTCAAGATGTGATTGCTCTTAATCCAGCCTCAAATCCATCAGGGCTACAACTGTGCAGGTCCCAAAACTAGTACTACTTTTCAGCAAAGGCTCAGTTATACATTTTTCATCTCTTTATAGCCGTATTACCTATTGCAGATTTTATGCACAAACACCCCTCTTACATTTTACAATATAATTTATATTTTTAAAGTGAATTTTCTCATTGTTACGGTTAATGAGGGACAGCAAAGAAAGAATTTATTTTTACAAGGAAACTTGTTTAAAAAATAAAAGTAGAAAATAAAAAGGTTGGTATCAGGAAATCTCGACCAAAAAAGCATTTAAAAGTAGCTTAAATTTCTATCCCATTTCTCCAAAATAAAGAATAGAGCTTCAAAAAGAAAGCCAACCCTCCACTAAAATCACACAGAAGAAGTAAATGAATCCAGGAAGGATTATCCTACATTACTCACATCACAACTCTCTCCAATCACTGTGCTTCAGACATATTAACATTTGTACAAAGTTCTGCAGCAAAGTTCGTTCAAACAGCACTCGGAAAAGGGTTATTTTTTTATTTATTTGTTTTGTTTCCGTGCAGGCTTCAGTAAAACCTCTTGTTTCGTTTCTGTCTCTTTTGAAAGACCACAGTGCCCACCACAGCACAGACCACGATCCCCAGCAGAGCGCACAGTAAGAGCAGGAAGACCTTCCAGCCGGGTCGGGTTGTTGATGTTGTCCGAGAACAAAGGAGAAGTCATGAATGTTAAATGGAAGGTTTGTGCAACAACACAAACTAAAATACTAGGGTTTAATGTTGAAATCAGTAAAAAAGAAGCTAAACTATAAACTGATTGAAAGTCTGTGCTTTAACATTTGGCCTTCACTTAACTTGGAATAACAAAAGGAGATGTGCAATTAATAATAATGTCACATTGTTTACACGTTGCATCATTATTGTTTCATGCAAATTTTTTAATAAAGTTATTGACAAAATAATCAGAATATTTTTTTTTTTTAAAAGAAAGCAATTGTGCTTAGTGTAAAATCTCTAACCTACACAGTGTATTGTGTCAAAATAACTCTTCACTCTTTGCTTTTACCTGTCTTAAATAAATACACTTTTAAGGCTCCAATGAAACTTGTTAAGTCTGCTTTTTATTTCCAATACTCTCCGTCTCTGATCCTACAACTCCCCCGAGTGAGACTAGAGGAGTTATTATCATGTGACACTGCAACAACAATATAACACAATATACTGAGAAGAAGGTTTCTTTTTTCACTGAAGCAGACGCTGAATGTGTCTCAGTTCAGTGAGACAGACAGATGTGGAGCACAGTTGTCGTTCATGAGTGTTTGATGACTTGTTCCTGTACGCCTGTGTGCTATTGTCTTGATATCATGAGATGGCAGTTTGTTATCATAAAAAAATAAAATAAATTAATAAATTAAAGAATTATATACTAGAATCATTGTGGTTGATATGACTTAGTCCAACATTATCTAAAACTTATAAACTGATAAATAAGTCATACAACATATGGCTGTCAAAAGTCAGGGACGACTAAAAAGAAACTGGACTCTCACTGTTGACCACTAGAGGGAGCCACAGATCTAGGTAATACATCATCCTCTGATCAAAGTTCTCCTGTCAGCCCCTGCTACAGTAAGTCCTTACTAACTCTGTTCTGTTTCTACAAATATCTATTTTCATGTCTTTGTCTCTTTTCTTAATTTGCAGCAGATCATTGGCCAGTTATTGTTGAAGTTGTCACCATTGTTTTGATTGTTGGAGTGGCACTAGGTTGTGTTAAAGAAGAAGTGCAAGAAGAACAGTAAAGGTATGCACGCATCATAATCACCATAAATGTTTTAATCCAGTATGTGTTATTAATATTGTAGATGTTTGATTATTGTGTAACTTTCTGTAAAATGATTAATAAGAATGACAGTGTAGTTCTGAAGTGCATTATTAAAGGGACTAGGTCTTTTGTAGCACAGAGATAATAAAATAAATTAAAAAAAAACAGAAGAAATGTACAGTGGCATGAAAAAGTATCTAAAGCCTTTGGAATTTCTCACATTTTCTGCATAAAATCACCATCATGTTATCTTGTGTATGATTCTGTATCTATAGAGTTTCTGAAGTAATATTTTTTGATATAAGTCAATAAAAATACTTACAAAATACTGTTTATTATCTATTTCTGTGGCTATTTTTCTGTTAATCCATGATTGCTATTGCTGTAGAGTGCTTTGTCCTAAAACCGTATTGACTACTGTTTAAAATGTGTTGTGTCTTAATTGATCCTGAGCTTGGTGCAGTGCGTTTGCACCAAGCTCCCAGAGGTTTAGGCAACACATTGTTAAACTTTACATAAGACTGCGTAATGTGTCACTGTCAGCAGTCTTCACTTGTGACTGTTCATTTCACAAATACTGTTTCTCTTTTACCAGGTGTTTTTGGAAAAATAAACTAGTAATAAACTGTGCATTTGACAACACAGGTTGAGAGAGAGACATTTTAAACCAAGCTGGTGTTGCGTACACAATTCAAGGCTGGTGAATACAAACAAAACTGACCCAAACAATGCAACAAAAGAATGAACTTTGATCCAGATCCTGGTTCCAAAATGCTGAGCCTCATATCGGAGCAGTCTGTAACCCCAAAGTACATGTTTTCCTCTGAAATCCTCTTGCATGACTGACAGAGACAGAGATGAGAAGATTTAATGCAGACTCGAGTGAGGTTAAAACACACCCCACATCTTCAGGGAAAAGCATAATGGCTGGGAAATACGCGAACAAGCAGCCATTATTTCAATTATGATCATCAGAATCAGTTGATGTCAGTGCACTGCAGCAAACTCACAGTGTGTTTCCATTTTTGTTTGTATGAGAATGAGAGCCCTGACTCCGACATTAACCCTTAATCTGTCACAGTCTGGCTCATGCCAACACTGTCTGTACAAGTATAATTAATGTCTCTCTTCCCAAGCCCCATTTCATGCTGAACTCAGTTCGGCTTCCATTAAGTCTTCTCTTCTTTTGACATGCATCACATAAATGCTGTTCTTAAGATGGAAATGTGGAAATGAGTGACTTATTATCTTATTTGCTACACTGCGTGGTGGAGTCCATCTTGTATAGCTCAGAATTAAAAAAAAGGATAACAGAGGGCTCGGTCCACTTCCTAATGACACCTGACGTGGTTTGATTTAGGCAAGAAAGCAAACAATAAACTTAAGGCAGGAAGTGAACCAAAACGTGTTCAGCATATAACTTTTAATAAATGCTCTTTTATGAGAAAATGTGGAAACATTGAATCATAACCTAATACTGTGCTAGGTTTCTCCTTATTTTGTGTTGTTTCTTTCTAGTAAATATCTATGCAGTGATCCCAGACTGTTTTTAGATGGAGCTGATCCAAAAGAATCAAAGACAGGCTGCTTTGCTTTATGCTTTATTTTTTCCACTAAGTGAGCTACAAAGAATCCACTTTAAAGACACATTTCGTCTGATGTAAATAAACAGGTGGAGTGGTTAGATGCAGTAAGCTGTAGTAGTAATTATTTCTACTAAGTTAGTTTACCCAGAATTCATTAAGCAACGTCAATCTTATGAATGCCAGCAGCTAATCGACATGTGCCACAGCTGCATCTGGAGTCTAATAAAAGCTGCAGGACTCGCCTCGACACAGATCAGATGTGAACACTTACTTTTAAACCATTATTGCTGTCACTCTGTGCTGCACAATTACATTTATCGTCCTTTGTCTCCCTCTTCTTTTCTCCCGCCTCTGTCTTGTAATTCCTCACCTCAAACCAGGGGCTTTACTGTCCCCTGCCACTCACGTAGCACCTCCGGCCAAAGCCCACAGTATTGATAATCCACCACAGTGATCGATTAAGATGTTAGCGCTAACAAAAAGTGAGACATTTAGTTTTAGTGGGAGAATGAGCAGAAGTGGGCAGACGGAACAAGTGAACCACAACATTGTGTTCAGTATGTTCTCTCAACACGCTTAAACAGCTCAGAAGGGCCGAACCACAAATAATAAGCCTGATTTTGAAACACATTGTGGAACTAAATAAGCCCAAAATCCGAATTAATGTTGCATTTTAAATGAAGTACGGTGTTTGAGAACAAGTCAAGACCAAGACTATGTCAGGCCAATACTAAGTGAAGACCAAAACCAGTGCATACATTAAAAGAAAGAGTTACAAAATGTTAGTCCAAGTAAAATGTTTGAGGAAGTTTATATATGGAAGAAAAAGCCTATCTTTATTCGAGCACATGCTATTTCAGTTTAAGGGCATTTTTTTTCCTGTAATTTCACTCACACACTCAGAACTGTGTGTTCACACCCAGATTTATTTGTCTTGGTTGATCCATGCACTAGTAGCTGTAGCTGCCTCTAAGGACTGCCGTGAGACACGAGGCTAATGCACCTGCGAGGAGCCAGCGCAGATTGATCAGTTACACAAAGATCCGAGCACAAGCAATCTGAACAAGCAGAAGCGAGTGCCAAGAAAGCGGTTGTAAACGCAAAAGCCTAACTTTGAAAGCAAGCACGTAACTCTGAATGCGAGCACACAGTTGGAAGTGTGAGCAGAGTAAATCTTTTGTGTGTGAGAGTGAGTGAAAATACAGAAAACTGAAGCAACACGCTCTCGGATAAAGATTTTCTTTCCATTTTCAGACTCATAGAGGTTAGTGTTTGGTGAAAGAGGCAGAGTTAGTCTCGGTATTAGTTTTTGAAAATAAGATGGTGGTTTTCATTTAATCACAAGAATGATGTTGATAAACTATCTTAAAAGTCTCACAATTCTAACTTTCTCGAACATCTACCCCTCTGAGTTTGGATGTTCCCTGTTCCTTGGGACCTCACACAATGTCCATGATCTTGACTTTTCTAAAACACTCCTTTTCTATCTCTCTTTAAGTCTTTGGATCACTTTGACATGTACATCTAATACTCTCTTATTTCTTTATCTTGAAAACATTCTTCATCCACATTTGTAATAATGACAGAACGTTCTATTATGGCTGTATACAGAAAAACAATTTGTTCTTTGCTACAACTTGTGTGTCATTTCTGGACATTGAGTTACTTTGGTACAAAATGTGCTCGATAAAAACATTTTCTTCTTCAAATGATGGAGCTTAGATTTGATGTGAAGGATGAGGGGCACCATCCTGAAATGACAGCCAATCACTCGGACTCGGCCTGGGGTGGCCACATGATGTGAGCTGAGCAATCATGCTGCTGGTGTGAATACATTATGAATCAGTGAAATTGGGTGTAAATGGAAAAAAGGTGTGTAGCAGTGGTGAGCGTATTTATGGCACAACTGTCTGATTTGGAAGAAAAGGCAGCTAAATGAAGTGGCGCCTACTCCTTCAGGGTTAAGAGGCCTGAAGTGCTGTTTATCTAAAAATCTATGAGTTCAGACTGAAAAATTAAGTCCTTTAGGTTTTAGGTGACCTGACTCCCCAGAGCAAACGTTGTCCTCTCACAAAAGACGGGTTATAAATTGTTGTTTTGAGTGTAGAGCTTTTTTACAATTGCTGTTCCTAAGGTAGAAAAATTAAATATAAGTAGTCTTTAACTTTTGTTTGCAGTTGGGAGGAGGGGATAAGGCCTGTGTGTAGTGACCATTTTCACTCACTAACTCATATGTTGTCATGGCCGCGGGAAGTGGGGGTGCTGGGGGTGCTGCAGCACCCCCTAGAGACGAGAGGGAGATTAAAAAAAATGTAGACCTATTAAAATATTTTGCACAATTTATAAATTCCTTATGAATATTTTAGAAAATGATTTTGACACACGTAGGCTATTACGTATTCTTTTGGATTTTATTTCATATTTTGAGGCCTAATCATCAGGTTCGGAAGTTACGTGGTCAACGTCAGGCAGGCAGGTCACCGCCTTGAACTCCAGCTCAAAATGCTTAGCATCGCCAAGCAGCTTGCCGATGTCACAAAAGACAGAGGGTTTATGTGTGTCACAGTCCAAGATTTAGCATCATGTTTGATAAAGCTCCAGCCACAAACAAGAGCCATGTTTTCAGAGATAGAAAAACTGATCGAGTTATGTCTGTGCCTACCCATCTCCGTGGCCTCATCCGAACGCACTTTCTCCGCCTTGCGTTTTTTGAAGACATGGGTACGCAGCACCATGACCCAGAAAAGACTCGCACACCTTTCGCTGATGCATACCAACACAGACATTCTGAACTCCCTGGACATTCGTCCCCTCATGAGAGACTTTATCTCCACGACCCCAGAGCGCACCTCGACACCTGTAACCAGGGCACCCCGCCTGCATGTAGCTCAGGTAAGAGCATGGTGCTGCGCGCTTGTAACATTTATTTTTTTTGCAACAAGTGTGGGATCAGCTTTGACTAGCAAAGCAATTGTAAGTAGTGCACTATAGTATTTTTGTAAGGTGGTGGGGATGGAGATGGAGAGTATTATTTCGTTCGTGTGTTCTTTGCGTAATGGATGTGGAGAACTGTTAAATAACGTTTAAATAGTCGGAGATTATTTCCTTGTGGTTTGTGTAAAAAGGTTGGAGATGGAGACAGAAAGCTTTATACTGTGCGTGTGTTTTTTGCTTAATGGATGTGGAGAACTGTTCAATAAACAAATTGCTTAAATAGTCAGAGATTATTTCCTTGTGGTGTGCGTAAAAAGATGTTAGAGTTAATAGAGTTGCGTGTGACAAACGTGCAGTGACTCAAGCCAGCTGACCAAAATTGTCAGCGTTGTTTTAGCGTTATTGTGAAGCTTGATTAATATTATATTTTGTTGTAATATTATTTGTTGATCTAAATAAGTTGCACGTATGTATAGGCTATGTCTTATTCTGCTTCAGATTAATAGCGCATTGCGCATATCTGAGAACTGATGTCTGTGTTTCAGACCCTGGCTGGCTGTGCACTGAAGTGTATATGACAATAAAGTAGTAAATCTCAATGTATTTATTTTTAAAATGTATTTTAAATAGGCCTATAGGCTCATAGGTTTTTTGTCAAAAAAAAAAAAAAATTCACAGCACCCCCTGTTCAAAATTACTTCCCGCGGCCCTGTATGTTGTGGATTTAAAAATGTTAAAATGTAGCTCATAGTTGCATTGTTGTTAGGAGTGTGCATAACGAGACAATGAAAGACAGTTAGAGCTAAGCATTAAAGGTTCTGGAGTGTCTCTACTGTGTATAAGGAGCATATATCATATGTGTATATATCTACTTCATCAACAGCAGGACAAGCCTTCAGCTAATTCAAATTTAAATGACTAAGTAAGGATTGTGTCCAACAAGTTTTTTGTATCTTTTTCCTAAAACAGCATCTGAGCTCAGCACAAAACAGGCTTTCCTCTTCCTTGGTTTTCTTGTGAACTAGCGACTTGAGTCTTTGTCATTTTTCAAAAGGTCATGGTCTTGTCCGGGACTCAAACTGTTAGCCTGGCCAAATAAATGTCAGTGTGTCTGGCAAGTCAAGCTATCAAACTGTAAAACCAATCAAGACCACTTTCTGTCCTTGTCATTATTGTGACTTGTATACTTTCCTTCTCACGCTGCCTCCATCACCAAAGGCCTTAATGAGTCTGAACTTGGACTTGCTTCTCAGTTTGTTAGGTCTGTGTGGATGCTTCTTGCTTCCTTAAGGGTATCACCAGTCACTCCTGCTGTGAGTTAAAGATAGGACATATCTGACAGACAACCAAGAGGCTAAGACCCAGCTGGACTTGTCTCTATTGAAATGGTCCACGTTGAAGACCCCCAGGCCACCAACAATGACAGCTTTATCCTTCGCTTATTGTTTCTATTTGGCTGTGTTTATATTTGTGCTTCAGGCTTTCACCGTCATTTATTATTTTATGGCAGAATTCCATGTCTTTATTTATCACTGCAAGACCACTGCACCACCTCAACCTCTGTTACACAAAAAAGCTTTTGAGTTGATCTGAGATTTGATATTGAATAGTGAGATACTAAAGTCAAAGTATCATTTCTTTGCATATTGATAGGCCATTACCTCAGTTGCATCCCTTACTCAATACTTTAACATATACCCCTACCCCTTGCCATCTCTGAATAGAGCAACACAATCTGAACTTGTTGGCTGACTTGGGCTTTGTGTGAACATTATCACTAGAAATCTTAACTGTATTGTGACATTTTACTGCCCGTGTAAAGTGTGTGTGTGAAATTAGACACATTAAACCATGTTAAATCCAGTCAGAACTCCAGAAACAAGTACAGGTGCTGGTCATTTAATTAGAATATCATCACAAAATGTATATTTCACTAATTCCATTCAAAAAGTGAAACTTGGATATTATATTACACACAGACTGATATTTCAGTTTTTTCATTTTGAGGATTATAACAAATGACAACTAAGGAAAATCACAAATTCAGTATCTCAGAAAATTTGAATATTACTTAATTACTCATTTTTTAGAAATCTTGGCCAACTGAAAAGGTATGAACATGAAAAGTATGAGCATGAAAAGTATGAACATGAAAAGTATAAGCATGAAAAGTATGAACATAAAAAGTATGAACATGAAAAGTATGAGCATGTACATCACTCAATACTTAGTTGGAGCTCCTTTTGCCGGAGTTATAGCAGCAATGCGGCGTGGCATGGAGTCGATCAGTCAGTGGCACTGCTCAGGTGTTATGAGGTACTGGTTGCTTTGGCACTGTGTGCAGGTGCTACGTCTTGTTGGAAAATTAAATCAGCATCTCCATAAAGTTGGTCAGCAGCAAGAAGCATGAAGTGCTCTAAAACGTCCTGGTATATGGCTGCGTTGACCTTGGACCTCAGAAAACACAGTGGACCAACACCAGCAGATGACACGGCCCCAAACCTTCACTGACTGTGGAAACTTTTCACTGGACCTTAAGTAACGTGGACTGTGTGTGTTGCGGCAAACTGCAAAACTACGTGTGGTTCGTTTTTTGTAAGTTTTAAAATAAATACAATCTAAACATGGATTTGGACTCCATGAAGTATGCGGAGTTGCAAAAGCTCGCCAAGGAGCTGGGACTTAAAGCCAACATGAAGGCGGACAAACTGCTGAGAACTATCAAACAACATTACAATGGAACGAAAGAGCAACAAGTGCATTTCGAGCAGGATGTTGTAAAAGATGCTGCTAGGGAAGATGTTGCAGCAGCAGAGGCTTCCACCACTGCATTTGTCAACACACGTCGAGGGAAAGGCGCTGGTACCAAAAGAAAGATGACTGATGCTGCAGCCTCTGACTGTAATGCTGAGGTGGCCCCCATTGCTCCCGAGGTGGAGGTGGTTGCTGCAGCAAGTTCTAAAAGGAGACGAGTATCTGCCAAGACAGAGGATAAAAATGAGGCACCAACCACACAGGGAAATGCACCACAAGAAGTCAAAGAATCCGTGTATCATTCGTTCTTTTCATATTCAATTAAGAAAACAAATTCGGAAAATCAAAAAAGGACTTGTTATTTCCTTATTCGTTTACAAATACAATATTTAAAAAAACAAATAATGACTGTTTTTTTGTATTTTCGATGACATGCTCAAATTGAAAATGGGAAATACGAAAAACACCTCCACCACGAATCTGATTTTAATATTTAGTTCTACAATTTGGCCTGACCCGGATGTAGCTGTGAAACAGGATTGCCGAGTCTGCATAACAACACCCTCCCAAAAAAAATAGATAAAAAAATGTAATTTATTTATTTTTTTATTTAACCTTTATTTAACCAGGATAGTCCCACTGAGATTACAAATCTCTTAATAACTTTTCGGGGAGTAAAATTACCGTTTTTGGGTGGTAAATATTCCGTTCCACAGGAGGAGGAGGAACATTCAAGCGTGAAACCATATACCTGGCAACACTGATGAAAGAGCGCGCGCGACCATCACTGTCTGACAATCGATCACAATGAAAAGTTTTGTGTTCTTTAGAGGGAACAAGCGAATCACTTTAAAAGAAAATGACCTTACAACTGACAAGATTGGCAGGATCTTTCAGGTAAAGTTACTGTAGATTCAACTACAAATGCCAATTCACACTGCACCGACCAAGACACTTCGCCTGGTTTCGTCGGATCAGTGTGTTGTCTCTGTTGGTCTGGGTAATTTGGTGATTGTAGACCGTGGTCGGAGTCTGTCGGTGTAAGGTGAATTGACCTTTATGTGGCATATTTTTCGTGAGAAAATCGAATGTATATAATTGAACTGAATCCATGGGCTAGGTCTTAAAGTGACATCAGGCTAATACTGTATACCTCTCTATGTATATTTTAAAGAAATCACTATGCTCTTTACAAAACTTTTGTTCAGAATACAACATTTTGATGTTCTGTCAGAAGGGAGGCCCACTGTCTTTGAAAACAATTCAAAACACGTATGGATTTTCAACTAAATTTGCTAGCTATTCAGTATTTTCTTAAAAGTATATTTGAGAATTCAGGTCCTAGTGCAGATGCACAGCATCCCTTGGGCTCAGTTGGGGCCACTAAATTCAGATGGGTTAATGGACTGGGACCTTAATTACTCTGTTTATTACAACAGTTACTTTTGCTTAACATGTTATTTAAAGTCACAGGTTAATACATAGGATTACAGTTAGACTGCGTGAAGCCCTTGAGACTTTAATAGGTTTATAATGATCAAAGCATAGTTAAAATGATTGTATCTGCTTACTTTCACTGTGAATACACTATTTGTTGAAAACAAATGTAATCATTTTCCTTGTATGATTTAAATGTTTTCCAGTCGAAAAGAAGATACTGGCCTCCAAGAGGTTGTGGACACTATTGAAGAGGTTGTGGCAGCAGCCCAGGGACTGCAAGCAGTGTCCACAACTATGAAAGAGCTAATAGAATTTGCCAAATCCAATCAGAGAACGACAGTATCCCTTACAGATGCAGAAGCCACAGCTGTCAGAGATGCTTTTTCGTGTATAATCTGCAAAGGTTTGTATAATTTTATATTTTATTCTTCAAAATAATATTTTAAAGTATTATTAAATTGTGTAAAATCATCTAGCAGTGACTGAACCTACAATTTTATGCAAGAAGAAAAAAATATATAATTTGTTTGTACTAATCTAAACTTTATGAATACAACTGATTTACCACTTTCCACAAAACCAACAGTGTTCCACAAATGTATCAAATACTGTAACTGTAGTATTTAAAACTGTTTTCTGAATTAAATTTCCAGGTACAATGAACGAGCCCATGGTTTCATCATGCTGCCAAAGCCTTATTGGCTGCAGGATTTGCATTGAGGAATGGCAAACAAATTCTCCCTCCTGCCCAAAATGCCGTGTTGGTGATTCTGGCAACAACATACAAAGACTCATGGGCCTATCTGATGCATTGGCTGCACTCAGAAACATATTCTTGGATTAATACTATGTACTAGTATTATCAAACGTTGCACAATTGCGTTTTACTGTTGTTTCTTTTGTCCTTCATCTCAAGTTATGCAGTTCTAGTGCACAGTTAGATGTGCATCATTCCATTTGGTTATTTCATTTTGTTTTGCATCCAATCTGTGTATTGTATTATCCAATACAATTTTACACAACTGTTTTTTTTTGTTTCAAAATACAAACTGAAGCAAAATGTTTAATATATTTATGTCTTTGTATTAAAGAGTTTGAACAAGAAATTTTAAATACAACATTGTTCTTGGCAAAAAATAGACTTGTCTGTTTATTCAACTGAGATTTGGGCATGGTGGCAGCTAAATACATGCATACATAAATTTAATCCATTATTTGTAAACCGAGGCTGATTTTATAGTCTTCACAGTAGAAGTATACTACATGCCTAAGTAATACTGCCTAATTAAGACTTCACTGTTTAAAAAAAAAAAAGGGGGAATTTATGTCACTTTTCATACATATCTTTGGGTTACATTTATGAGGTAAAGCAATGCATCCTGAAAAAGGCTATATTCACCGTTCACTGTTTGATTGAAAAGTAGAGAGATGTCTGGATACTTTTCTACAAAGTCCTGCTCTGCATGACTTCTGTCCTCCTCAGAGGAAAAGGGGTCCGTTCCAAAGGTAGACATCCAAGTCAGTGACGATCCCAACTCCTGCTCGTACATATTTGCCACAACAGAGGCGTTGGGCAGCAGCTCTTCTGAAATTTTTGATGGACATCCACTTGCTGCAAGTTCATTGGGTATTCTACGGCCTAAAACAATTAAGCATGGTAAACAGCAGCTATCAAAGTGAATGTGCCGTGATTTTCAAGTGCCTATTCAGAATTTTTTTTTAAAGTCCTCAGAGCATACCTGGGATCCTATGAGCATTCCATGCCTGCACTACTCTATTTAGTCCAATTTGGCTTAACTGACATGCCAGGTTTGAAGTGCAGAACTTAGTCATACTGTCCTCCATGTTAATGACTTCTTGGTCTAGCAGGTGCACCAGGGCCTGTTTCAATGGGTAGTTCACCCGATTGTTCACTTCAGGCCAAATCCTTTCAACTCTAAGATTCTAAAAAAAAAATGTTTCATATTATATGAAACACAATGAAGAACGTATGAACTAATAAGGAAAATAAATTGCCAGTTTGAAATGCACATATGTATTATTAATTACATATTTTTATATTGGTTGTAGTAGTCTTTTAATTGTTATCAGCATTGCAAAAACCTCACCATTGTTGAAGCTGTTTGGAGGTATGGTTGTCTGCTGAGGTTGTGTCTGTGTCTTGACAGCTTCTCTTGCATGTATAGGGACATGTAAAATTCCCTACCATGGTCAACCCTGAGCTGGTCCCACATGCCATAGTTAACTACAGCAGATCTGAAATAAAATGATGTAAATTTGTTGTATGTGCACATGACAATTCTGAGAAATGCAAAGACAATTTTTAGCATTTTTTATGTTCTCAGCAATGCATATTCATTGTGCAACATTTCAGTATGGCAAACATATAGTCACTATTAACTATGACTTTTGACTCATAATTTACTGCTTATTAATAGTTAGTATGGTAGTTGTTAAGTTTAGTTATGGGGTAGGATTAAGGGATGTATAATATGATCATGCAGAATAAGGCATTAATATGTGCTTTATAAGTACTAATAAACAGCCAATATGCAAACTAATAAGCAACTAGTTAAAAGGGAGAATTGGTCCCCATATTGAAATGTTACCATTCACTGCTTGTTACTTCCTCTGAACATGCTCACCTGTAAACTTCTTCATAAATTACAAGGTTGTTTTTCACTGGCATTGTAGCATTGGCAATAATTTTGCTGCTGTAGCCATCAACTGCCAAAACGTGTGTTACACCGAACATCACAAGCTTTTCATTTTGATCAAGGTGTAGTTTGTGGCCCATATATTCGGCATGATATGGGACTGGGTTAAGATTACGTGCACCCTAAACAAAGGAAACATTTGATTATTGCAGGCTTACATCTTGAACCCATAGCTCATGTATTTACAGAATGTTTTTTGCTACAAGATAATTCTTATAAATGCTGGTTATATTTAATTAAGTTCCACCGCAAATACTACGAAGGAAATTTGAATTAATCATACTTTCTTGCAGGGTTAACATTTAAATGTTTTTGGAATGCTTCTGATTACAAAATGTTTTAGGACTTATTCCACAGTTTGTATGGTGAAGGAAGTAACGAAAGGAAACTAAACTAGATGCATATATATACTTGGATCTCATGACCATGATTTGTGGAACGAGTAATCAAGCTTTTTTTCTGTCTAGTAATAGAGGGTGATTGTGGTACCACTTTATAATGCTTATTATTATTGTTTAATACTGAGCACAAGTGTAGCAAAACCTACCTGCCGTCGCAATTCGTGGTATGGCTGATGAATTTCTCTCAGCAATTTTCCGACTCGACTTTCTCCTGCACGCACTCCCAGTGAAGATAGATAGCCAGTCATGAACTTGCGGCCATACGATGACCCCGTCTGTTAAGAAATCATAACCATGAAATAATGTTTGAGTGATAAGATTATTGTATCCATGACAAGCAAAGACTGAGAAGCAAGATAATTAAAAAGTATACAACAACGGGACATTTGACTGTACAAAACATTTTTGGCATTATCGATGCCTACTGCTTGAAATCGTAATCGAAACCGGCCTACAGTAAATACATGAAACCTTAAATAAAATGGTTATTCAGCTACAATAGGCAACAGTAATAAGAGCAAAATAATAACAAAATTTACATTTACATTTACATTTATTCATTTAGCAGACGCTTTTATCCAAAGCGACTTACATTACATTACCAGTGTTACAGTCACTGGAGGCAAGGTGGGTTAAGTGTCTTGCCCAAGGACACAACGACAGTATGAACTGTGGGGCGAGCGGGAATCGATCCTACTACCTTCTGATTGAAGGACGGCCGCTCTACCACTGAGCTACTGCCGCAAAATAATTGCTAAAAGTAAATAGCAAAAGAAAAAAAACATCTACAGTTAATTGTTTCGAATGCAAAGCTGCCTGTTTAATGAAGGACCAACTTAGCTGTGAATGCACTGTCTTGTCCCAAAACACTGGTCGAACAGTACGAATATAAATAATAATAATAAGATAAAGAAGAAGATAAAAAACAAATTTACCTCATAAATAGATCCAATCATAGCTGCTTCCAGTTCTGTGTCCGATACATGTCTTTTTCGAAGAAGGTTGTGTTTACAACAGATTCGTCTAACACTCATTTCAGAGCATCGCTGGACACCCATTTGTTGCAGATGGGTGGAAATCTCTGCATGAGTCTTGCCACTTCGAATAAGCTTTTAACCAAATTAATGTATTGGTCTAGAGCGGCCATAGTAAGGTAGCCTACTGTATCTGCTACTGTTATGGTGGAACCATATGTGTGAAGACAAACTTCAGGGTCAGTTATGCAGACTCGGCAATCCTGTTTCACAGCTACATCCGGGTCAGGCCAAATTGTAGAACTAAATATTAAAATCAGATTCGTGGTGGAGGCGTTTTTCGTATTTCCCATTTTCAATTTGAGCATGTCATCGAAAATACAAAAAAACAGGCATTATTTGTTTTTTTAAATATTGTATTTGTAAACGAATAAGGAAATAACAAGTCCTTTTTTGATTTTCCGAATTTGTTTTCTTAATTGAATATGAAAAGAACGAATGATACACGGATTCCTTGGCACTAAAAACCTGTCACTGGCTCATGACTCTGGACTTGACTGAACATGAACATCTCATGACTCGTGTAACACCGTGAGTTTTGACTCAACACAAACTCAAAAACTGTCTTGGACTTATGCGTTTTGTGTCAACTTTGCTAATTAGATTGAACGCGAAAGCGCGCACCATCAGTGTATGTTGTTTATCGCTGCTCCTTGGGGTAAACCGAGCAGAGCTGGAGCTGCAGAGGAGACAGTGTATCACAGGCTGCAGCTAACCAGACCGACCCAGTGACAGTACACACGGATTAAAAGACTAGCTCTTTCACGGAGGATATACAGTAATAGTAATGAGAATATTTGTGTTATTAATATCCTTTATAAACATTTTAAAATCTCTAAAATGAATTAATATAATACTGTAATTGTAAACAAAAACACAAATATTTTGTTTTGCCTAAGATGACCAGAGAAACTGGGTGCCAGTCTGAACCAGTCGCTGCAGATCTGCAGGTGAAGTAAGTAAGTATTATTTATATAGCACCTTTCACAGATATAGATCACAAAGTGCTTTACATCGTGCTTACCACTCACCCATTCACACACATTCACACCTGGGGCAGACAGAGATGGCGGCTGCCACACAAACGGCGCTCAACCTTCTCCGACCACCACCAAACACACCTCTACAGTCACACACATTCATACACCAGTGCTACAGACACTGGAGGCAAGGTGGGTTAAGTGTCTTGCCCAAGGACACAACGACAGTATGAACTGTGGGGCGAGCGGGAATCGAACCTACTACCTTCCGGTTGAAGGACGGCCGCTCTACCACTGAGCTACTGCCGCCCAGGTGAAGCAGAGGTGAGTTTGAATACTGTGAAGCTTTTGTATGTTTAATTTTTGTTTATTCTTTATTTCTCAGGCACCATGTACAAAAACAACAATCTCACAAGAAAAGATATGCTTTGTACCAGATTTAGAACTCCAGACTGTCTAGGATCTGATTCCATTGTTTGATGGTTTTAAATGAAAAGGCTGATTGGGCAAAAGCAGAGCATCTTTTAGGGATTGTGCAGTTTTTGTGAGTTGTGGACCCAGATGTTTGGGTCTCATCATATAATCAAGATAACAAATCATGTGTTAAACTCTTGTTTTTGCAGCCAACCAGGCCAGAACGCCTAATAGGAGTGTGTCATGTGACACAGATACTGGAGGTGCCAGAGTGTCCCAGGACTAGCTCTACTCCAATAATGAGGAAACGGTGTGAGGTGTCTACTGCTGAAGGTAATGCATTTATTCCCATTCTTTAGTTTGTTTTGTTTGTTTTACTGTTATAGTGTAATTACTTGTTTTAAATACTCTAACAAGAACACATGAGGTGTGTGATAATCTATCATTTTATTGTCATTAAAATGGTCTAATTTAAGAAATAAAATCATGTTTATATGTTTATTTTATATTCAGGACCTGGTGACTGTTCCTGCGTCACCTCACTGTTGAACATACTTCATCCTTCAACTTTGCTGCTGTCTATCATCTTAGATTCAGTCTTTGAAATTTACAGTTAGCACTATAGTTTCTGAGACTTAGCTTTACTTTCCTGACTACATTTAGACTAATGTAAACACTAATACACTGTTGAACACACTCAAGATTCTTAAGGATTTTGGAACAGCTCATGAAGTTATGATCAGCCTGTGTAAGTCTGGCTCTTGCTTTTCACCATCTTCGCTCCAATAAGTGCAACTGACAGTGCCTTTCAAACACAAAGTAAAAAGCCTCTGTCCTGACTGTGCAGGATTTACAAAGTTTGGACCTGCCTTGAAATGATGTATGAGAATTTACTATGACATTTATTTTTTATTTAAATTAGGTGTGTATATATAAAATATTATATCAATATAAAATGCTTACTGTAAGAACAATCTCTAAAGAATATAAGAATTCTGTAAAGGCAGTTAGAGAAAAGGGTGTCATTTAGACATTCTTTTCTAATTGTTTATGTTGATTCAGGTTCATTTTAAATTTTATAGCTGATTTTATAATGCATGTTTTTAAACAATTGTTTTGTGTGTAACATCAGGTATAACTGTTTCTTCATATTTCAATGTTTTATTTATTTTTTATATACCAACTATATTTATAAATTCAGTATTGGAATCGTCTGTAAGGACAGCACAAGGAGGTATGACCTGTACCTGCTGGCCAAGGTATCCCCAGCTCCACCTGACCACACTGCAGCAGACTATAACCGCTGAAAGAGCTGGTGCACATGTACAGTATGTGTAAGAGGAGGGTAAAACATTACATTTACTTATTTATAAAAACATTGCTCTCTTCTTCCTGGAACTACCCTGTTTAACCACGTCTCACCAAAAAGCTGAAGATAAGTGTAACACTACATTAAAAGTGTTAGTGCTTGTAACACAGAGGTTTAGTGCTACTGCCTCAAAGTCTGGATGGACTGTTATGCAGCCGACTCACCAACCTGTCACACCTGTGCATTACCTACAACATGAGAAACAATGTTTATCACTACTTTGTTGGGATGTAAATATTTTATTTGGTTAGAGTTGTCTTTTTTGCATAATACTTATTAAATTAACTGGACTTGACACTGGTCTTATTTCATAGCTATACCTTGAGTATCTCTCTAACACATTCTCTCCCAGGACCAGTGAGCTGCAAGACAAGAGTTTTTTAACAGTTGTAGAGGGAGACTTGAAATCTCTGTTTTGTGTGTAATTAACACTAATTACCAAAATCAAACTAAATGCATAGGTTTGCAATTTCTGAAACTTTGTTAGCATTTGCTAAGCATTAGCCTAAATTAGACAATGCTAATGTTTTATCGCTGGCCCCATTCTCTCTTGTGCTGCAAGACTTCGCTCTTTAACTTTGGGAGTTGTTGAGACCGCAGTTTGAGCCAGTGGCACAAACTGATAAGGCTCTAGCCCTGTGTGCACAGAAAAGTCCTCCACTTAGAAGGACCGCTTCGTAGCAAAGCTACTGGCGTCCCTCCAGTCTCCAACTTTGCGAGTCTGACAGCTGCTGTCAATCAATCCGTCACTGCGGGTCTCAGGTTCACGCCCCCGCTGAGCCCCGCCCTCAGGTCTTCCCCTCTGTCTCTGCTGGGCTCTGCCCACTTTTCCAGCATTTTTCAAATTTTGTGAGTGGGTGGAGTTAGGCTCTGACCAGGGGTTTAGTTACACTTTAAAGTAACAGTTCGACTAGTACTGTCACACAAAGTTATTCTAGGAGTTAGAGACAGATCCTGTTTCTTTAGGCTTCTTCTGCTGCCTTTTACAGAACAACTACTCATCTCTCAGAAACTCTTTACAGCATTATTCACCATGAACGCTTCAGTTGTTGTAATTCTCTTGGGAATACTTACAAACAGCGCCAAATCAAGTGAGTACAGTGTGTTTTAACTTCATTTGAAGCACTTTATATGAATAGACACAAGTTAAAGGTGATATCTGTTCATGTTCAGAACTACCTTAAACAGTGTAAATGTCAATATAAAGTGTTCAGTTTATCTCTAGAATGTCATGTTGTCAGCGTTGAGTTTTGTCAGTCTTTCTTTTTTAACAGGAAAATTAAAAAACAATTCCTCTTTCTGTTGTGTTAGCCACAGTTCTGCTGGTCAGGGCGGGTCACATGTAGACTATGACTAATGTCCAGAGGCTTTCATTTGGAAATGAACAGGGACACAATCACTTTTTACACATAACATAGAAACAGGTTTGAGTTTATTAATATTTATTTAGTTCTGTTTTCTCTTTTAGTCATTTTATCTTGTGTGTGTTGTATCTTCTAGAATTATCAAAATTAATAGCTCACTTAACAATATCTTAGATATTTGTGATAAAACAGATCTCCAAATCTTCAGCTGTTAATATTTGTATTAATTATGAGACTAAGATTAAGGTTTCAAACAGTCATTTATCAAACTTTAGTGTCATTTCGTTTATGGTACTTTTGTTCTTTTTTATTGTTCTTTTACTTTCGTCCCTGGTTTTAAACCACATTGAATCCCACAGTCCTCTTCCTCTTCATCAAGAGTTGAGGACGAGCTGCAGCTGGTGCAGATGAACAGAGCTGATGCACTGTTCCTATAGAAGCCACTGTCTGTGGACTTTTAGAGCAGTTTGTGAAGAAGTCATGACCAAAATATCTTCTCTTTACAAATCAGCAACATTTGTTGAAGAGCTTTATTTCCTGATACACAACGGATTAAAACTCCACCTTAAACAGTTTTATCAAATATTATCTTAAAACAGTGACAATAAACTGAACATGTGACAGGATTATGATCAGGAAAGGATTTAAATTTTTTTGCCTGAAAGTTTACTGATGAGGTTTGTTGTAAATCTGATCTATTCTCTCTGCTTTGTCTTGGTTTTGTTGCAGAGCCTATAACACAAGTATTTCTGCTCAGTCATGTTTGAACTGTTGACTGTGGCTTTGGATCATGGATTATATTTTGAACCAACAAGATTGTTTTAGGCAAGATTAGAGGAACTTTTAAATGTTATATTTGATTATTCCTGAAGCAACTGTCCATAAACCTTTTGTAAAGACTTAAATAAAATAAAAATACTAAATTGTTAAAATACTATATTTTGTGTTTGTGGATAATCATAATTATTCTTTATGGAGTTTTTATACCATTTATTGTTGACCTCTTTGTTATGGAACAAAACCAATAAAAAAAGTAAACAATAAACAAAAAAAATCAAAATAAAAAGATTAAGTTTATAAAGTATAAAACAATAACAAAATACAAATTGTTTATTTCTTCATTAATTTCCCACTGTTTAGTCCCGTTAGGGGTCACTGGTGTCTGGAGCCTATACCAGCAGCTTTGGGCCTGAGGCGTGGTAAACCCTGTACAATGGCCAGTTAGTCGCAGGGCTATTTGTTTAATTATTGAAAGATAAATACAAACCATTTTTTTTATTATCAACACTATAATTATTTATAAATTTTCGTTCATATTGTTTGCTTGAATATATTTTAACTGATGCCATAATGTTTTTTTTCATTGAGCACTAAAAATATATATTTTCTTTTCTACAGTGATCCACTCTCTGAAGTATTTTGACACTCGCTCGCCTCAGATCCCAAACCTCCCAGAGTTTGTTGCTGTTGTTTTGTTGAATGACCTTCAGATAATACACTTTGACAGTGAGACCAAGCGAGTAGTGCCAAAACAGGACTGGATGAACAAAATAAAAGAAGAAGACCCTCAGATCTGGGACGAGGAGACACGGATGTATTTAAATCTGATGCGCATGTCTAAAAGTGACACTGAAATGATAAACAAGCACCTGAACCTGAACAGAGGTTTGTCATTATTAAACACTGATTCAGAATAAATATAGTTTCTGATTTAAAATGACCTTAAGATAAACTAAACTAATTAAAACTCCATCTTTGACCTGAGAATATACTGTTGAATTCATAATGACTCTGAAGGAAAAATAAAATAACACTGAGGTTTGACTCAGACGTCGAGCAGCACAAAATGTGTCTCTAATGTTTCTGTCTCCTTCAGATGAACACATTCTCCAGAGGATGGGTGGATGTGAGTGGGATGATGAGACTAATAACATCAGTGGATATTGTCAGTTAGGTTTTGATGGAGAAGACTTCATCTCATTCGACTTAAAGACAGCGACATGGGTTGCTCTAAATCCACAGGCTGTATTCTTATTAGACAACTGGAACAGAGGAGCTGCTTACGTCGAAAACCTCATCAACCATGTGTGTCCTGAGTTGCTGAAGAAATATGTCCGTTATGAAGAGAGGACTCTGAAGAAAGGTAAGTGTCAGGCTTTTCAAGAGTTGGTCTTTGGGACCAACAGGTTTATGATGAAGACCAGCAGAAAAGACTCAAAGAAACACCAAGCTTCAACACAACAGAGAAAAAGAGGCTGACAAAGACTCCTCTTAGCTCCAGTAGCTCATAAGCTGCTGGTGGAACTATTCTCCTCTTTATCAGTCGTTGTTGAGAGTGACATATGTGGCCTTTTAGACATCTGTCTGACTCTTTACTCTAATGCCCCCTTCCTAAAAAGCCACTAAAAAATCCCATCATGTGACCACGTGTGCTGTTATTCTGCTATTGTCTGATGTTGTTTGTATGTTTTTGTTACGTATGTTGTAACAGCTACTGTTGTTGTTATGTTTGTAAAATACTCTATTTCATTTTCCTGAAGACCACAGCGCCTGAATAATGGCTGCACGTGAAGCACTTTGTGACCATGTCTGTGAAAGGTGCTATATAAATAAACTTTCTTCTTCTTCTTTTACACTTTTAAGAAGTGACACAGTGAGCTCCAGTTCAACTGAGATGAAGTGAATAATAATGAGCTTCTTTGATATAACACTTTGTTAAACACGTTTAAAACAAATGACAGAACAATCCACAGGAACATGGCACATGAAAACTGAAACTGATGAAGACACAAAGTGAAGCTGGGTCCTGTTTTGTCTCCAGAGCTCCCCCTATTGTCCCTCCTGCAGAAGACCTCCTTATCCCCAGTCACCTGCCACGTCACAGGCTTCTACCCCAGAGACAGAGCCATGCTGTTCTGGACTAAAGACGGAGAGGAGCTCCATGAGAACGTGGATCCTGGAGAGATCCTGCCCAACAACGATGGGACCTTCCAGATGAGTGTGGACTTGGACGTGTGCTCGCTCCCGTCTGAAGAATGGGAGAGGTACGAGTGTGTGTTGAAGGTCTCCAGAGACAAGGACAGAGTCATCAGACTGGACAGAGCAGAGATCTGCACCATCGGTGAGACCAAGACTTTCATTCTAAATCACAGTTTGGGAAAGAATGTGAGTGTTGTCTCTAAGTGTTAACCCTGCAACCAGTGTCAGCCTTATAAAGATCAAACTAAGTTCTTGTTACTGAAGTGTGTAAATGATAAATACATGTACAGCATGTTGTTAACCTGCTGTATTTGTGATATTTTCATTAATGTGTTTATCAGAGAAGAACTCTCACATCATTGCTGCTGTGTTGGTCGTTCTTGGTGTTGCCATCTTTGCTGTTGTTGGAGTCGTCTTGTACAGAAGATTCAGAAATAATAATGCAAAATAAAAGTAAGACCAAAACCAAAGCAGCCCCTTTACTTCCAAAGACCCCAGACCTTGAGACTCTTTTGTTTCTCGATACATAGTCCAGGTAAAATGAACAATAACAATGTGACTTTTATTATTAATTATTTTTATTGATAAGACTGAATGTTGAGCTGAACTTAACTCTAAAACCTGAGTGACACAGAGTTGCTCAAGTATAAGTTCTAACTGACTTTTATCTTTTGTTTTCACAGATTACATTTATTTACGCCCTGCATCAGTGAGACACTTTAAAGCAAAACATGTTCAAAAGAAGGACTACAAAAAACAAGATGGAGAGGCAGCTGCTGGACAACAACATCAGAGAAATGTGGAAGGGAGTCTCAAACATCACAGTTACAAGAGAAAGAACTGTGTAATCATAGATGGAGCTGAGGAAGAACCAATGAGTTCAACAGGATCAACACAGCAGCTTTGACACCTCCTCCTCCGTTAACCTCTTCACCTCCATCATCATCATCATCATCCAGTCCTCCTCCAGTTACTCCACTAACGCTCTGAGCAGCTGTCATAATAATTTTTAATTTCCTATTGTTTATATTGTTTATAATTACTGGGTGCTCATAGTTCTCTTCAGGTCATGTCAAATCTAATCATGCCATGTCCTTTATGTTAATCCAAGAAGGAACTAGACATAACTAGACGTAGACATAACTTGCCACAGGAGGACTTCTGCACCTGGAGCTTGTTCTGGGGAGTGTGTGTGAAAGATACGCCTCCTACAGCTTTCACTGCAGTGATATAAAATCTAATGTTTTGTTTACTTTTCCAAACAAACCTCAGCCTGTTCCATTGTGATATGTCTGTGCTTTGCTTCATTCTTGCAATAATTAAACCTGGCCATTACTTTTTTTTTTTTATTATTATTATACTCTGTCTACGTGTCTCTCTGGATAATAAGAATAAAGAATTCTTATAACATTTGGTGCATTGGCTGGGAAATCAATGCCCACTGTTTTTTGTTCAAAGAGGTGAGCTGATAGAGACAGATCCTGTTTCTTTAGGCTTCTTCTGCTGCCTTTTACAGAACAACTACTCATCTCTCATTAACTCTTTACAGCATTATTCACCATGAACATTTCAGTTGTTGTAATTCTCTTGGGAATACTTACAAACAGCGCCAAATCAAACGAGTACAGTGTGTTTTAACTTCATTAGAAGCACTTTATATGAATAGACACAAGTTAAAGGTGACATCTCAAGGACATTGAGATGTTAGCTGTTAGCATAAGTACTATCTGCCCAGGGAATTCTCGCATGTTATTGCAATAGCTGCGTATATTCCCCCTCTGCTGACGGTGAATTGGCATGATGTCCTTCATTCTGCGGTAAACAGACTGTTAACACAGAGCCCAAATGCCCTTCTCATCATCTCTGGAGATTTCAATCATGCCCTCCATCCTCCACGCTGCCCACATTCACCCAGTATGTTTCATGCCACACCAGAGACAATAAAACACTGGACTTATTATATGCAAATCTAAAGGAGGCTTACACCTCGACACCCCTCCCCCCCTTGGGAAGATCGGATCACAACCTGGTTCATCTCCAACCTGTGTACAAACCCCTTGTATGCAGGCAACCAGCTGTCTCCCGCACAGTGAGGAAATGGTCTGATGAGTCCAGTGAGGCTCTGAAGGACTGTTTTGAAACAACTTTGTGGGAGGAATTGTGTAATCCTCATGGGGAGGATATTGACAATCTAACAGACTGCATTATGGACTACATCAATTTCTGTGTGGAGAATGCTGTACCTTCCAGGACTGTACGGTGTTTTTCCAATAACAAACCATGGATCAAGATTCAAGATTTTTTATTCGTCACATACAAAATTATATACAGCATATATAACCAGCAGTGAAATGTGAGTCAGGTCCGCTCCATGGACAGTGCAATTATTAAGGAAAACACACAGGTGAAGATATACATAAATGTAGCTATATAAGAATGAAATAAAAGTAAACAATAAAAAATATAAGAATAAAATATAAAAAAAATAAAATAAATGTGTATTGTGAATAAATCTAGATCGCAAAATAATGTACATGAATGTAAACTGTAGACTTAAATATTAAAAAAAATGTACAGGGATGTACAGTGTGCATATATGCATTTAGCTGTGGTCTTTAATTATTAAGATACACAGGAAGGTGCAGGAAGCAAATGTGCAAAACAGGTGACACTGTCAGTGTGTCAGTGAGAGGTAGCTGGTTTAGAGTTTAAGAGCCTGATGGCCTGTGGGAAAAAACTCCTCCTGAGTCTCTCGGTTTTAGCCATCAGGCTACGGTAGCGCTTACCAGATGGCAGCAAAGTGAAAATATGATTACTGGGGTGGGTGGAGTCTTTGATGATTTTTGCAGCTCTGCTTCTGCAGCGTTTGTGGTAAATGTCCTGCAGAGAGGAGAGCAGACCCTGAAATGCGCTCAGCTAAGCGCACAACTCTCTGCAGGGCTTTGCAGTCAAGACTGGAGCTGTTCCCATACCACACAGAGATACATTGAGTCAATATACTTTCTATAGCTCCAGAATAGAAAGTTTTCAGGATTGCTGGTGAGACCCTGAATTTCCTCAGCTGTCGCAGATAGTACAGTCTTTGCCTGGCTTTATTAACCTGAGTTTGAGGCTATGTCCACACGAAGCCAGTGCATCCTATCCGATCTTGAGGCACGGCGTCGTCTCAAGAAAATATCTGCGCATACACGGCCGGCTGAAAACGATGTAGTATATATGCCCGACCAGTATGGGCGCTGTAATTCTGCCACAGATATACACTATACGAAGAAGAAGACTTTGAGCATGCGCATAACCTTGCGCGCTGCAGAAGAAGACGAAGACCTAAATATTTATTTTCTAATAAAAACAAGTTCTCAAATTGTTGCAGTCATATATTTAGAGTGTAGTAATTGGTGCCCTCATGTTTGTTGTTTGCTCTTCAATATACGGACTGAGTTCTGAGTGCTTTGGACATGCGGACATTCTCTCTCCATTCATTTTCTCCTGGTTGCTCTCCTGGTTCTCTTTTCGCGGTGGATCTAAGAGCATGTGGCGTATGGTGTTGTCCATTATCGCTTGTTGCTCACCACAACTGCATAGAAGCAATAGATTTTGCTGTAATAAAGCTAGTAGGCTTAGTAGCTTCTGCAGCACGAACTCAATCATGTAGTCCGCCATTATTGTTGTTGCTGTTACGTGTGACGAGGCCGACCGCGTGATGCGATGACATCATCGTTTTCACAAAATATACGGATTGGCTGTACACACGACACTGCAAGGGTGTCGCAAAGGTGTTGTCGAAAGATTTATCCACTTTAGAACCCTGTTTCAAAAAATAGCGGATTCAGTCTCCCAAAACACCGGATCCGTGTGGACGAAAGGCCAATACGATACAAAATGTATATGGAAACAGTGATTTTTGTCTCCGTGTGGACAGCCCCTGAGTGTGAGTAGTCCAAGTCAGGTCCTCAGAGATGTTTACACCAAGGTACTTGAAGCTACTCACCCTCTCCACAGGGGTCCCGCTTATCATGAGAGGAGTATAGGGCTGCTGCTGCCTCTTCCTGAAGTCTACAATCAGTTCTTTTGTTTTGCTCACATTCAGAGAGAGACAGTGGTCCTGACACCATGATGTTAATTTCTCTACCTCATCCAAGTATGCGGTCTCATTATTGTTGTGAATGAGGCCCAGAACCACAGTATCATCAGCAAATTTGATAATGGATGTGGAGCTGTGCGAGGACACGCAGTCGTGTGTGTAGAGAGAGTAGAGCAGGGGACTCAGGACACAGCCCTGTGGGGCTCCTACGTTCAGGGTGATGGAGCTGGAGGTGTACTGGCCTAGTTTCACCACTTGAGGTCTGCCGGTGAGGAAATCAAGGATCCAGTCGCAGAGTGATGAATTCAGTCCGAGGTCTATGAGTTTGGAAGCTAGCTTTATGGGGACTATAGTATTAAAAGCTGAGCTATAGTCAATAAATAGCAGTCTTACATAGTTCCTGTTATTGCTGTCAATGTGTGTAAGAGAAAAGTGCAGGATGTGAGAGATGGCATCATCTGTGGATCTGTTTGTGTGATAAGCAAACTGAAGAGGGTCCAAAGTATCCGGGATGGAGGAGCAGATGGCGTTTTTAACCAGTCCCTCAAAGACCTTCATGACTATTGATGTGAGGGCAACTGGACGATAGGATCAACCCTGACATAAAGACTCTTCTTAAGGAGAAGAAGAGGGTTTTAAATCAGGAAACAAGGAAGAGCTGAAAAATGTCCAGAGAGAACTAAGAAAGAAAATCAGGGAAGGAAAAGCATGCTACAGGAGGAAGATGGAGGTTCAGCTGCAGCAGAACAACGTCAGTGGTGTGTGGAAGGGGCTAAAACCATCACCGGTCATAAGGAGACCAGCCCTCAGACTGAGGGTGACCAGAGGTGGGTGAATGATCTAAATCTATTTTTAACAGATTTGATCAGCCACTCCCCTGCCCCCATCCAGTCCCCTCTGCTGCAGCCCCCAACCCGGCCGACACAGCAGGCTGCTCCAGCCCCACCTCTCTCTGCACGGCTATCAGCTCACAGCCTACCCACATCACACCTAACTCCCCGCTCTACCAATTCCTCCAGCCCCTCTCCATCCAATACACACTGCCCCTTACAGAAGACCAGGTGAGAATGGAGCTCGGAAGATCAAAGTGAGGAAGGCTGCAGGTCCAGACGGCATCAGCTCCAGACTCCTTAAGACCTGTGCAGACCAGCTGTGCGGCATACTGCTGTACATGTTTGACCTGAGCCTGAAGCTGGGAAAGGTGCCACAGCTATGGAAAACATCCTGCGTGGTACCTGTACCAAAGACGTCGCGTCCAAAAGACCTTGGGGACTACAGACCGGTAGCACTGACCTCACATCTGATGAAAACATTGGAGAGACTGGTGCTAACCCATCTGCGACCTTTGGTGAGCCCATCAATGGATCAACTTCAGTTTGCCTACCGACCTGGCATTGGAGTGGAAGACGCTGTCATCTTCCTCCGGAACCGGGCTCTTTCTCACCTGGAGAAGGCTGGGAGCACGGTGAGAGACATGTTTTTTGACTTCTCCAGTGCCTTTAACACCATCCAACCTGCGCTTCTGAGGGATAAGATGGTGGACATGGGAGTGGACCATCATCTGTGTGCTTGGATACTGGACTATCTCACAGACCGATCACAGTATGTTAAAACTCGTGACTGTGAGTCTGACATGATTGTCTGCAACACTGGAGCCGCAGTAACGGTTCTGGCCCCGTTTCTCTTCACCACCTACACTGCGGACTTCAGGTTCAGCTCAGCAACCTGTCACCTACAGAAGTTCTCTGGCGACTCTGCCATCGTTGGTCTGATCACAGATGGCGATGACAGGGAGTACAGAGAACTGATCTAGAACTTTGTGGATTGGTGCCAACGGAGCTGCCTCCAGTTAAATGCGGGAAAACCAAAGAACTGGTGGTGGATTTCCGTGGCGCAAACAAACTATGTTAACACCAGTGAACATTCAGGAAGGGACATTGTGAGAGTAGAATCTTACAAATACCTGGGTGTTCATCTGAACAACAAACTGGACTGGTCGGACAACACTGCTGCGATCTATAAGAAAGGGCAGAGCAGACTCTTTCTGCTGAGGAGACTGAGGTCTTTTGGTGTGCAGGAGAGCTACTGAAGACCTTTTTGACTCTGTGGTTGCCTCAGCCATATTCTATGGTGTGGTATTCTGGTGCAGCAGCATCTCTAGTGCAGAAAGGAAGAGACTGGACAAGCTGATCAGGAGGGCCAGCTCAGTACTGGGGATTCCTCTTGATACTGTGCAGGAGGTGGGTGAGAGGAGGATGGTAGCAAAACTGTCATCATTGCTGGAGAACGACTCTCACCCCTGTATGAAACGGTTTCAGCTCTGAGCAGCTCCTTCAGTGACAGACTGTACATCCGAAGTGTCTGAAGGAGCGATACAGCGCTCGTTTCTCCCTGCTGCTATTAGACTTTATAATCAGAGCTGCTCCCAGTGAACGAGTCATCATGATACTCACTGCTGCTATTTTTTCACTGCAATAGTATGTGCAATTTGTTGTTGTTGTTTTTGTAGTTGTTTTTTTAGTGCAATCACTATACTGTAATACTTGATATACTTTTTTGTTATTGTATATGCTGTATATATAGGTATATATACATAGTATATATCATGCTGTATATTATGTATATTATTTATGTTTGTAACATACTGTAAGAATTGCTGATGGAACAGAGAAATTTCCCCATTGTGGGACGAATAAAGGATTATCTTATCTTATCTTATCTTATATCTGTTCATGTTCAGAACTACCTTAAACAGTGTCAATATAAAGTGTTCAGTTTATCTCTAGAATGTCATGTTGTCAGCGTTGCGTTTTGTCAGTCTTTCTTTTGTAACAGGAAAATTAAAAAACACTTCCTCTTTCTGTTGTGTTAGCCACAGTTCTGCTGGTCAGGGCGGGTCACATGTAGACTATGACTAATGTCCAGAGGCATCATCATCATCATCATCCAGTCCTCCTCCAGTTACTCCACTAACGCTCTGAGCAGCTGTCATAATAATTTTTAATTTCCTATTGTTTATTCATTCATTCATTCATTCATTTTCTACCGCTTAGTCCCGTTAGGGGTCGCGGGTGACTGGAGCCTATCCCAGCAGCTTTGGGCCTGAGGCGGGGTACACCCTGGACAGTGGCCAGTTAGTCGCAGGGCTGACATTTAGACAGACAATGATAGACAACCATTCACTCTCACATTCATTTACTAGGGACACTTTAGAGTTGCCAATTAACCTGTACATACATGTCTTTGGACGGTGGGAGGAAGCCGGAGTACCCGGAGTGAACCCACGGTAACACGTGGAGGACATGCAGACTCCTCACAGAAAGACCAGAGTCGGCCGAGAATGTTTGGGTCAGCCGGGTTTTGAACTCACAACCTTCTTGTTGTGAGGCAGGAGTGCTAACCACTCTGCCACGTGCACCCCGTCCTATTGTTTATATTGTTTATAATTACTGGGTGCTCATAGTTCTCTTCAGGTCATGTCAAATCTAATCATGCCATGTCCTTTATGTTAATCCAAGAAGGAACTAGACATAACTAGACGTAGACATAACTTGCCACAGGAGGACTTCTGCACCTGGAGCTTGTTCTGGGGAGTGTGTGTGAAAGATACGCCTCCTACAGCTTTCACTGCAGTGATATAAAATCTAATGTTTTGTTTACTTTTCCAAACAAACCTCAGCCTGTTCCATTGTGACATGTCTGTGCTTTGCTTCATTCTTGCAATAATTAAACCTGGCCATTACTTTTTTTTTTTATTATTATACTCTGTCTACGTGTCTCTCTGGATAATAAGAATAAAGAATTCTTATAACATTTGGTGCATTGGCTGGGAAATCAATGCCCACTGTTTTTGTTCAAAGAGGTGAGCTGATAGAGACAGATCCTGTTTCTTTAGGCTTCTTCTGCTGCCTTTTACAGAACAACTACTCATCTCTCATTAACTCTTTACAGCATTATTCACCATGAACATTTCAGTTGTTGTAATTCTCTTGGGAATACTTACAAACAGCGCCAAATCAAACGAGTACAGTGTGTTTTAACTTCATTAGAAGCACTTTATATGAATAGACACAAGTTAAAGGTGACATCTCAAGGACATTGAGATGTTAGCTGTTAGCATAAGGCCGTACTATCTGCCCAGGGAATTCTCGCATGTTATTGCAATAGCTGCGTATATTCCCCCCTCTGCTGACGGTGAATTGGCATGCAATGTCCTGCATTCTGCGGTAAACAGACTGTTAACACAGAGCCCAAATTCCCTTCTCATCATCTCTGGAGATTTCAATCATGCCCCTCCATCCTCCACGCTGCCCACATTCACACAGTATGTTTCATGCCACACCAGAGACAATAAAACACTGGACTTATTATATGCAAATCTAAAGGAGGCTTACACCTCGACACCCCTCCCCCCCTTGGGAAGATCGGATCACAACCTGGTTCATCTCCAACCTGTGTACAAACCCCTTGTATGCAGGCAACCAGCTGTCTCCCGCACAGTGAGGAAATGGTCTGATGAGTCCAGTGAGGCTCTGAAGGACTGTTTTGAAACAACTTTGTGGGAGGAATTGTGTAATCCTCATGGGGAGGATATTGACAATCTAACAGACTGCATTACGGACTACATCAATTTCTGTGTGGAGAATGCTGTACCTTCCAGGACTGTACGGTGTTTTTCCAATAACAAACCATGGATCAAGATTCAAGATTTTTTATTCATCACATACAAAATTATATACAGCATATATAACCAGCAGTGAAATGTGAGTCAGGTCCGCTCCATGGACAGTGCAATTATTAAGGAAAACACACAGGTGAAGATATACATAAATGTAGCTATATAACAATGAAATAAAAGTAAACAATAAAAAATATAAGAATAAAATATAAAAAAAATAAAATAAATGTGTATTGTGAATAAATCTAGATCGCAAAATAATGTACATGAATGTAAACTGTAGACTTAAATATTAAAAAAAATGTACAGGGATGTACAGTGTGCATATATGCATTTAGCTGTGGTCTTAAATATTAAGATACACAGGAAGGTGCAGGAAGCAAATGTGCAAAACAGGGTGACACTGTCAGTGTGTCAGTGTGAGGTGGCTGGTTTAGAGTTCAAGAGCCTGATGGCCTGTGGGAAAAAACTCCTCCTGAGTCTCTCGGTTTTAGCCATCAGGCTACGGTAGCGCTTACCAGAAGGCAGCAAAGTGAAAATATGATTACTGGGGTGGGTGGAGTCTTTGATGATTTTTGCAGCTCTGCTTCTGCAGCGTTTGTGGTAAATGTCCTGCAGAGAGGGGAGAGCAGACCCTGAAATGCGCTCAGCTAAGCGCACAACTCTCTGCAGGGCTTTGCAGTCAAGACTGGAGCTGTTCCCATACCACACAGAGATACATTGAGTCAATATACTTTCTATAGCTCCAGAATAGAAAGTTTTCAGGATTGCTGGTGAGACCCTGAATTTCCTCAGCTGTCGCAGATGGTACAGTCTTTGCCTGGCTTTATTAACCTGAGTTTGAGTGTGAGTAGTCCAAGTCAGGTCCTCAGAGATGTTTACACCAAGGTACTTGAAGCTACTCACCCTCTCCACAGGGGTCCCGCTTATCATGAGAGGAGTATAGGGCTGCTGCTGCCTCTTCCTGAAGTCTACAATCAGTTCTTTTGTTTTGCTCACATTCAGAGAGAGACAGTGGTCCTGACACCATGATGTTAATTTCTCTACCTCATCCAAGTATGCGGTCTCATTATTGTTGTGAATGAGGCCCAGAACCACAGTATCATCAGCAAATTTGATAATGGATGTGGAGCTGTGCGAGGACACGCAGTCGTGTGTGTAGAGAGAGTAGAGCAGGGGACTCAGGACACAGCCCTGTGGGGCTCCTCGTTCAGGGTGATGGAGCTGGAGGTGTACTGGCCTAGTTTCACCACTTGAGGTCTGCCGGTGAGGAAATCAAGGATCCAGTCGCAGAGTGATGAATTCAGTCCGAGGTCTATGAGTTTGGAAGCTAGCTTTATGGGGACTATAGTATTAAAAGCTGAGCTATAGTCAATAAATAGCAGTCTTACATAGTTCCTGTTATTGCTGTCAATGTGTGTAAGAGAAAAGTGCAGGATGTGAGAGATGGCATCATCTGTGGATCTGTTTGTGTGATAAGCAAACTGAAGAGGGTCCAAAGTATCCGGGATGGAGGAGCAGATGACGTTTTAACCAGTCCCTCAAAGACCTTCATGACTATTGATGTGAGGGCAACTGGACGATAGGATCAACCCTGACATAAAGACTCTTCTTAAGGAGAAGAAGAGGGTTTTAAATCAGGAAACAAGGAAGAGCTGAAAAATGTCCAGAGAGAACTAAGAAAGAAAATCAGGGAAGGAAAAGCATGCTACAGGAGGAAGATGGAGGTTCAGCTGCAGCAGAACAACGTCAGTGGTGTGTGGAAGGGGCTAAAAACCATCACCGGTCATAAGGAGACCAGCCCTCAGACTGAGGGTGACCAGAGGTGGGTGAATGATCTAAATCTATTTTTAACAGATTTGATCAGCCACTCCCCTGCCCCCATCCAGTCCCCTCTGCTGCAGCCCCCAACCCGGCCGACACAGCAGGCTGCTCCAGCCCCACCTCTCTCTGCACGGCTATCAGCTCACAGCCTACCCACATCACACCTAACTCCCCCGCTCTACCAATTCCCTCCAGCCCCCTCTCCATCCAATACACACTGCCCCTTACAGAAGACCAGGTGAGAATGGAGCTCGGAAGATCAAAGTGAGGAAGGCTGCAGGTCCAGACGGCATCAGCTCCAGACTCCTTAAGACCTGTGCAGACCAGCTGTGCGGCATACTGCTGTACATGTTTGACCTGAGCCTGAAGCTGGGAAAGGTGCCACAGCTATGGAAAACATCCTGCGTGGTACCTGTACCAAAGACGTCGCGTCCAAAAGACCTTGGGGACTACAGACCGGTAGCACTGACCTCACATCTGATGAAAACATTGGAGAGACTGGTGCTAACCCATCTGCGACCTTTGGTGAGCCCATCAATGGATCAACTTCAGTTTGCCTACCGACCTGGCATTGGAGTGGAAGACGCTGTCATCTTCCTCCGGAACCGGGCTCTTTCTCACCTGGAGAAGGCTGGGAGCACGGTGAGAGACATGTTTTTTGACTTCTCCAGTGCCTTTAACACCATCCAACCTGCGCTTCTGAGGGATAAGATGGTGGACATGGGAGTGGACCATCATCTGTGTGCTTGGATACTGGACTATCTCACAGACCGATCACAGTATGTTAAAACTCGTGACTGTGAGTCTGACATGATTGTCTGCAACACTGGAGCCCCGCAGGGAACGGTTCTGGCCCCGTTTCTCTTCACCACCTACACTGCGGACTTCAGGTTCAGCTCAGCAACCTGTCACCTACAGAAGTTCTCTGACGACTCTGCCATCGTTGGTCTGATCACAGATGACGATGACAGGGAGTACAGAGAACTGATCTAGAACTTTGTGGATTGGTGCCAACGGAGCTGCCTCCAGTTAAATGCGGGGAAAACCAAAGAACTGGTGGTGGATTTCCGTAGGCGCAAACAAACTATGTTAACACCAGTGAACATTCAGGGAAGGGACATTGTGAGAGTAGAATCTTACAAATACCTGGGTGTTCATCTGAACAACAAACTGGACTGGTCGGACAACACTGCTGCGATCTATAAGAAAGGGCAGAGCAGACTCTTTCTGCTGAGGAGACTGAGGTCTTTTGGTGTGCAGGAGAGCTACTGAAGACCTTTTTTGACTCTGTGGTTGCCTCAGCCATATTCTATGGTGTGGTATTCTGGTGCAGCAGCATCTCTAGTGCAGAAAGGAAGAGACTGGACAAGCTGATCAGGAGGGCCAGCTCAGTACTGGGGATTCCTCTTGATACTGTGCAGGAGGTGGGTGAGAGGAGGATGGTAGCAAAACTGTCATCATTGCTGGAGAACGACTCTCACCCCTGTATGAAACGGTTTCAGCTCTGAGCAGCTCCTTCAGTGACAGACTGTTACATCCGAAGTGTCTGAAGGAGCGATACAGGCGCTCGTTTCTCCCTGCTGCTATTAGACTTTATAATCAGAGCTGCTCCCAGTGAACGAGTCATCATGATACTCACTGCTGCTATTTTTCACTGCAATAGTATGTGCAATTTGTTGTTGTTGTTTTTGTAGTTGTTTTTTTAGTGCAATCACTATACTGTAATACTTGATATACTTTTTTGTTATTGTATATGCTGTATATATAGGTATATATACATAGTATATATCATGCTGTATATTATGTATATTATTTATGTTTGTAACATACTGTAAGAATTGCTGATGGAACAGAGAAATTTCCCCATTGTGGGACGAATAAAGGATTATCTTATCTTATCTTATCTTATATCTGTTCATGTTCAGAACTACCTTAAACAGTGTCAATATAAAGTGTTCAGTTTATCTCTAGAATGTCATGTTGTCAGCGTTGCGTTTTGTCAGTCTTTCTTTTGTAACAGGAAAATTAAAAAACACTTCCTCTTTCTGTTGTGTTAGCCACAGTTCTGCTGGTCAGGGCGGGTCACATGTAGACTATGACTAATGTCCAGAGGCATCATCATCATCATCATCCAGTCCTCCTCCAGTTACTCCACTAACGCTCTGAGCAGCTGTCATAATAATTTTTAATTTCCTATTGTTTATTCATTCATTCATTCATTCATTTTCTACCGCTTAGTCCCGTTAGGTCGCGGGTGACTGGAGCCTATCCCAGCAGCTTTGGGCCTGAGGGGGTACACCCTGGACAGTGGCCAGTTAGTCGCAGGGCTGACATTTAGACAGACAATGATAGACAACCATTCACTCTCACATTCATTTACTAGGGACACTTTAGAGTTGCCAATTAACCTGTACATACATGTCTTTGGACGGTGGGAGGAAGCCGGAGTACCCGGAGTGAACCCACGGTAACACGTGGAGGACATGCAGACTCCTCACAGAAAGACCAGAGTCGGCCGAGAATGTTTGGGTCAGCCGGGTTTTGAACTCACAACCTTCTTGTTGTGAGGCAGGAGTGCTAACCACTCTGCCACGTGCACCCGTCCTATTGTTTATATTGTTTATAATTACTGGGTGCTCATAGTTCTCTTCAGGTCATGTCAAATCTAATCATGCCATGTCCTTTATGTTAATCCAAGAAGGAACTAGACATAACTAGACGTAGACATAACTTGCCACAGGAGGACTTCTGCACCTGGAGCTTGTTCTGGGGAGTGTGTGTGAAAGATACGCCTCCTACAGCTTTCACTGCAGTGATATAAAATCTAATGTTTTGTTTACTTTTCCAAACAAACCTCAGCCTGTTCCATTGTGACATGTCTGTGCTTTGCTTCATTCTTGCAATAATTAAACCTGGCCATTACTTTTTTTTTTTTTATTATTATTATACTCTGTCTACGTGTCTCTCTGGATAATAAGAATAAAGAATTCTTATAACATTTGGTGCATTGGCTGGGAAATCAATGCCCACTGTTTTTTGTTCAAAGAGGTGAGCTGATAGAGACAGATCCTGTTTCTTTAGGCTTCTTCTGCTGCCTTTTACAGAACAACTACTCATCTCTCATTAACTCTTTACAGCATTATTCACCATGAACATTTCAGTTGTTGTAATTCTCTTGGGAATACTTACAAACAGCGCCAAATCAAACGAGTACAGTGTGTTTTAACTTCATTAGAAGCACTTTATATGAATAGACACAAGTTAAAGGTGACATCTCAAGGACATTGAGATGTTAGCTGTTAGCATAAGGCCGTACTATCTGCCCAGGGAATTCTCGCATGTTATTGCAATAGCTGCGTATATTCCCCCCTCTGCTGACGGTGAATTGGCATGCGATGTCCTGCATTCTGCGGTAAACAGACTGTTAACACAGAGCCCAAATGCCCTTCTCATCATCTCTGGAGATTTCAATCATGCCCCTCCATCCTCCACGCTGCCCACATTCACCCAGTATGTTTCATGCCACACCAGAGACAATAAAACACTGGACTTATTATATGCAAATCTAAAGGAGGCTTACACCTCGACACCCTCCCCTTGGGAAGATCGGATCACAACCTGGTTCATCTCCAACCTGTGTACAAACCCCTTGTATGCAGGCAACCAGCTGTCTCCCGCACAGTGAGGAAATGGTCTGATGAGTCCAGTGAGGCTCTGAAGGACTGTTTTGAAACAACTTTGTGGGAGGAATTGTGTAATCCTCATGGGGAGGATATTGACAATCTAACAGACTGCATTACGGACTACATCAATTTCTGTGTGGAGAATGCTGTACCTTCCAGGACTGTACGGTGTTTTTCCAATAACAAACCATGGATCAAGATTCAAGATTTTTTATTCATCACATACAAAATTATATACAGCATATATAACCAGCAGTGAAATGTGAGTCAGGTCCGCTCCATGGACAGTGCAATTATTAAGGAAAACACACAGGTGAAGATATACATAAATGTAGCTATATAAGAATGAAATAAAAGTAAACAATAAAAATATAAGAATAAAATATAAAAAAAATAAAATAAATGTGTATTGTGAATAAATCTAGATCGCAAAATAATGTACATGAATGTAAACTGTAGACTTAAATATTAAAAAAAATGTACAGGGATGTACAGTGTGCATATATGCATTTAGCTGTGGTCTTTAATTATTAAGATACACAGGAAGGTGCAGGAAGCAAATGTGCAAAACAGGGTGACACTGTCAGTGTGTCAGTGAGAGGTAGCTGGTTTAGAGTTCAAGAGCCTGATGGCCTGTGGGAAAAAACTCCTCCTGAGTCTCTCGGTTTTAGCCATCAGGCTACGGTAGCGCTTACCAGATGGCAGCAAAGTGAAAATATGATTACTGGGGTGGGTGGAGTCTTTGATGATTTTTGCAGCTCTGCTTCTGCAGCGTTTGTGGTAAATGTCCTGCAGAGAGGAGAGCAGACCCTGAAATGCGCTCAGCTAAGCGCACAACTCTCTGCAGGGCTTTGCAGTCAAGACTGGAGCTGTTCCCATACCACACAGAGATACATTGAGTCAATATACTTTCTATAGCTCCAGAATAGAAAGTTTTCAGGATTGCTGGTGAGACCCTGAATTTCCTCAGCTGTCGCAGATGGTACAGTCTTTGCCTGGCTTTATTAACCTGAGTTTGAGGCTATGTCCACACGAAGCCAGTGCATCCCCTATCCGATCTTGAGACGGCGTCGTCTCAAGAAAATATCTCGCATACACGGCCGGCTGAAAACGATGTAGTATATATGCCCGACCAGTATGGGGCGCTGTAATTCTGCCACAGATATACACTATACACGAAGAAGAAGACTTTGAGCATGCGCATAACCTTGCGCGCTGCAGAAGAAGACGAAGACCTAAATATTTATTTTCTAATAAAAACAAGTTCTCAAATTGTTGCAGTCATATATTTAGAGTGTAGTAATTGGTGCCCTCATGTTTGTTGTTTGCTCTTCAATATACGGACTGAGTTCTGAGTGCTTTGGACATGCGGACATTCTCTCTCCATTCATTTTCTCCTGGTTGCTCTCCTGGTTCTCTTTCGGTGGATCTAAGAGCATGTGGCGTATGGTGTTGTCCATTATCGCTTGTTGCTCACCACAACTGCATAGAAGCAATAGATTTTGCTGTAATAAAGCTAGTAGGCTTAGTAGCTTCTGCAGCACGAACTCAATCATGTAGTCCGCCATTATTGTTGTTGCTGTGTGACGAGGCCGACACGTGATGCGATGACATCATCGTTTTCACAAAATATACGGATTGGCTGTACACACGACACTGCAAGGGTGTCGCAAAGGTGTTGTCGAAAGATTTATCCACTTTAGAACCCTGTTTCAAAAAATAGCGGATTCAGTCTCCCGAAACACCGGATCCGTGTGGACGAAAGGCCAATACGATACAAAATGTATATGGAAACAGTGATTTTTGTCTCCGTGTGGACAGCCCTGAGTGTGAGTAGTCCAAGTCAGGTCCTCAGAGATGTTTACACCAAGGTACTTGAAGCTACTCACCCTCTCCACAGGGGTCCCGCTTATCATGAGAGGAGTATAGGGCTGCTGCTGCCTCTTCCTGAAGTCTACAATCAGTTCTTTTGTTTTGCTCACATTCAGAGAGAGACAGTGGTCCTGACACCATGATGTTAATTTCTCTACCTCATCCAAGTATGCGGTCTCATTATTGTTGTGAATGAGGCCCAGAACCACAGTATCATCAGCAAATTTGATAATGGATGTGGAGCTGTGCGAGGACACGCAGTCGTGTGTGTAGAGAGAGTAGAGCAGGGGACTCAGGACACAGCCCTGTGGGGCTCCTACGTTCAGGCTGATGGAGCTGGAGGTGTACTGGCCTAGTTTCACCACTTGAGGTCTGCCGGTGAGGAAATCAAGGATCCAGTCGCAGAGTGATGAATTCAGTCCGAGGTCTATGAGTTTGGAAGCTAGCTTTATGGGGACTATAGTATTAAAAGCTGAGCTATAGTCAATAAATAGCAGTCTTACATAGTTCCTGTTATTGCTGTCAATGTGTGTAAGAGAAAAGTGCAGGATGTGAGAGATGGCATCATCTGTGGATCTGTTTGTGTGATAAGCAAACTGAAGAGGGTCCAAAGTATCCGGGATGGAGGAGCAGATGACGTTTTAACCAGTCCCTCAAAGACCTTCATGACTATTGATGTGAGGGCAACTGGACGATAGGATCAACCCTGACATAAAGACTCTTCTTAAGGAGAAGAAGAGGGTTTTTAAATCAGGAAACAAGGAAGAGCTGAAAAATGTCCAGAGAGAACTAAGAAAGAAAATCAGGGAAGGAAAAGCATGCTACAGGAGGAAGATGGAGGTTCAGCTGCAGCAGAACAACGTCAGTGGTGTGTGGAAGGGGCTAAAAACCATCACCGGTCATAAGGAGACCAGCCCTCAGACTGAGGGTGACCAGAGGTGGGTGAATGATCTAAATCTATTTTTTAACAGATTTGATCAGCCACTCTCCCCTGCCCCCATCCAGTCCCCTCTGCTGCAGCCCCCCAACCCGGCCGACACAGCAGGCTGCTCCAGCCCCACCTCTCTCTGCACGGCTATCAGCTCACAGCCTACCCACATCACACCTAACTCCCGCTCTACCAATTCCCTCCAGCCCCCTCTCCATCCAATACACACTGCCCCTTACAGAAGACCAGGTGAGAATGGAGCTCCGGAAGATCAAAGTGAGGAAGGCTGCAGGTCCAGACGGCATCAGCTCCAGACTCCTTAAGACCTGTGCAGACCAGCTGTGCGGCATACTGCTGTACATGTTTGACCTGAGCCTGAAGCTGGGAAAGGTGCCACAGCTATGGAAAACATCCTGCGTGGTACCTGTACCAAAGACGTCGCGTCCAAAAGACCTTGGGGACTACAGACCGGTAGCACTGACCTCACATCTGATGAAAACATTGGAGAGACTGGTGCTAACCCATCTGCGACCTTTGGTGAGCCCATCAATGGATCAACTTCAGTTTGCCTACCGACCTGGCATTGGAGTGGAAGACGCTGTCATCTTCCTCCGGAACCGGGCTCTTTCTCACCTGGAGAAGGCTGGGAGCACGGTGAGAGTCATGTTTTTTGACTTCTCCAGTGCCTTTAACACCATCCAACCTGCGCTTCTGAGGGATAAGATGGTGGACATGGGAGTGGACCATCATCTGTGTGCTTGGATACTGGACTACCTCACAGACCGATCACAGTATGTTAAAACTCGTGACTGTGAGTCTGACATGATTGTCTGCAACACTGGAGCCCGCAGGGAACGGTTCTGGCCCCGTTTCTCTTCACCACCTACACTGCGGACTTCAGGTTCAGCTCAGCAACCTGTCACCTACAGAAGTTCTCTGACGACTCTGCCATCGTTGGTCTGATCACAGATGACGATGACAGGGAGTACAGAGAACTGATCTAGAACTTTGTGGATTGGTGCCAACGGAGCTGCCTCCAGTTAAATGCGGGGAAAACCAAAGAACTGGTGGTGGATTTCCGTGAGCGCAAACAAACTATGTTAACACCAGTGAACATTCAGGGAAGGGACATTGTGAGAGTAGAATCTTACAAATACCTGGGTGTTCATCTGAACAACAAACTGGACTGGTCGGACAACACTGCTGCGATCTATAAGAAAGGGCAGAGCAGACTCTTTCTGCTGAGGAGACTGAGGTCTTTTGGTGTGCAGGGAGAGCTACTGAAGACCTTTTTTGACTCTGTGGTTGCCTCAGCCATATTCTATGGTGTGGTATTCTGGTGCAGCAGCATCTCTAGTGCAGAAAGGAAGAGACTGGACAAGCTGATCAGGAGGGCCAGCTCAGTACTGGGGATTCCTCTTGATACTGTGCAGGAGGTGGGTGAGAGGAGGATGGTAGCAAAACTGTCATCATTGCTGGAGAACGACTCTCACCCCCTGTATGAAACGGTTTCAGCTCTGAGCAGCTCCTTCAGTGACAGACTGTTACATCCGAAGTGTCTGAAGGAGCGATACAGGCGCTCGTTTCTCCCTGCTGCTATTAGACTTTATAATCAGAGCTATATATAGGGTATATATACATAGTATATATCATGCTGTATATTATGTATATTATTTATGTTTGTAACATACTGTAAGAATTGCTGATGGAACAGAGAAATTTCCCCATTGTGGGACGAATAAAGGATTATCTTATCTTATCTTATCTTATATCTGTTCATGTTCAGAACTACCTTAAACAGTGTCAATATAAAGTGTTCAGTTTATCTCTAGAATGTCATGTTGTCAGCGTTGCATTTTGTCAGTCTTTCTTTTGTAACAGGAAAATTAAAAAACACTTCCTCTTTCTGTTGTGTTAGCCACAGTTCTGCTGGTCAGGGCGGGTCACATGTAGACTATGACTAATGTCCAGAGGCATCATCATCATCATCATCCAGTCCTCCTCCAGTTACTCCACTAACGCTCTGAGCAGCTGTCATAATAATTTTTAATTTCCTATTGTTTATTCATTCATTCATTCATTCATTTTCTACCGCTTAGTCCCGTTAGGGGTCGCGGGTGACTGGAGCCTATCCCAGCAGCTTTGGGCCTGAGGCGGGGTACACCCTGGACAGTGGCCAGTTAGTCGCAGGGCTGACATTTAGACAGACAATGATAGACAACCATTCACTCTCACATTCATTTACTAGGGACACTTTAGAGTTGCCAATTAACCTGTACATACATGTCTTTGGACGGTGGGAGGAAGCCGGAGTACCCGGAGTGAACCCACGGTAACACGTGGAGGACATGCAGACTCCTCACAGAAAGACCAGAGTCGGCCGAGAATGTTTGGGTCAGCCGGGTTTTGAACTCACGACCTTCTTGTTGTGAGGCAGGAGTGCTAACCACTCTGCCACGTGCACCCGTCCTATTGTTTATATTGTTTATAATTACTGGGTGCTCATAGTTCTCTTCAGGTCATGTCAAATCTAATCATGCCATGTCCTTTATGTTAATCCAAGAAGGAACTAGACATAACTAGACGTAGACATAACTTGCCACAGGAGGACTTCTGCACCTGGAGCTTGTTCTGGGGAGTGTGTGTGAAAGATACGCCTCCTACAGCTTTCACTGCAGTGATATAAAATCTAATGTTTTGTTTACTTTTCCAAACAAACCTCAGCCTGTTCCATTGTGACATGTCTGTGCTTTGCTTCATTCTTGCAATAATTAAACCTGGCCATTACTTTTTTTTTTTTATTATTATTATACTCTGTCTACGTGTCTCTCTGGATAATAAGAATAAAGAATTCTTATAACATTTGGTGCATTGGCTGGGAAATCAATGCCCACTGTTTTTTGTTCAAAGAGGTGAGCTGATAGAGACAGATCCTGTTTCTTTAGGCTTCTTCTGCTGCCTTTTACAGAACAACTACTCATCTCTCATTAACTCTTTACAGCATTATTCACCATGAACATTTCAGTTGTTGTAATTCTCTTGGGAATACTTACAAACAGCGCCAAATCAAACGAGTACAGTGTGTTTTAACTTCATTAGAAGCACTTTATATGAATAGACACAAGTTAAAGGTGACATCTCAAGGACATTGAGATGTTAGCTGTTAGCATAAGGCCGTACTATCTGCCCAGGAATTCTCGCATGTTATTGCAATAGCTGCGTATATTCCCCTCTGCTGACGGTGAATTGGCATGCGATGTCCTGCATTCTGCGGTAAACAGACTGTTAACACAGAGCCCAAATGCCCTTCTCATCATCTCTGGAGATTTCAATCATGCCCTCCATCCTCCACGCTGCCCACATTCACCCAGTATGTTTCATGCCACACCAGAGACAATAAAACACTGGACTTATTATATGCAAATCTAAAGGAGGCTTACACCTCGACACCCTCCCCCTTGGGAAGATCGGATCACAACCTGGTTCATCTCCAACCTGTGTACAAACCCCTTGTATGCAGGCAACCAGCTGTCTCCCGCACAGTGAGGAAATGGTCTGATGAGTCCAGTGAGGCTCTGAAGGACTGTTTTAAAACAACTTTGTGGGAGGAATTGTGTAATCCTCATGGGGAGGATATTGACAATCTAACAGACTGCATTACGGACTACATCAATTTCTGTGTGGAGAATGCTGTACCTTCCAGGACTGTACGGTGTTTTTCCAATAACAAACCATGGATCAAGATTCAAGATTTTTTATTCGTCACATACAAAATTATATACAGCATATATAACCAGCAGTGAAATGTGAGTCAGGTCCGCTCCATGGACAGTGCAATTATTAAGGAAAACACACAGGTGAAGATATACATAAATGTAGCTATATAAGAATGAAATAAAAGTAAACAATAAAAATATAAGAATAAAATATAAAAAAAATAAAATAAATGTGTATTGTGAATAAATCTAGATCGCAAAATAATGTACATGAATGTAAACTGTAGACTTAAATATTAAAAAAAATGTACAGGGATGTACAGTGTGCATATATGCATTTAGCTGTGGTCTTTAATTATTAAGATACACAGGAAGGTGCAGGAAGCAAATGTGCAAAACAGGTGACACTGTCAGTGTGTCAGTGAGAGGTAGCTGGTTTAGAGTTCAAGAGCCTGATGGCCTGTGGGAAAAAACTCCTCCTGAGTCTCTCGGTTTTAGCCATCAGGCTACGGTAGCGCTTACCAGATGGCAGCAAAGTGAAAATATGATTACTGGGGTGGGTGGAGTCTTTGATGATTTTTGCAGCTCTGCTTCTGCAGCGTTTGTGGTAAATGTCCTGCAGAGAGGGGAGAGCAGACCCTGAAATGCGCTCAGCTAAGCGCACAACTCTCTGCAGGGCTTTGCAGTCAAGACTGGAGCTGTTCCCATACCACACAGAGATACATTGAGTCAATATACTTTCTATAGCTCCAGAATAGAAAGTTTTCAGGATTGCTGGTGAGACCCTGAATTTCCTCAGCTGTCGCAGATGGTACAGTCTTTGCCTGGCTTTATTAACCTGAGTTTGAGGCTATGTCCACACGAAGCCAGTGCATCCCCTATCCGATCTTGAGACGGCGTCGTCTCAAGAAAATATCTGCGTACACACGGCCGGCTGAAAACGATGTAGTATATATGCCCGACCAGTATGGGGCGCTGTAATTCTGCCACAGATATACACTATACACAAAGAAGAAGACTTTGAGCATGCGCATAACCTTGCGCTGCAGAAGAAGACGAAGACCTAAATATTTATTTTCTAATAAAAACAAGTTCTCAAATTGTTGCAGTCATATATTTAGAGTGTAGTAATTGGTGCCCTCATGTTTGTTGTTTGCTCTTCAATATACGGACTGAGTTCTGAGTGCTTTGGACATGCGGACATTCTCTCTCCATTCATTTTCTCCTGGTTGCTCTCCTGGTTCTCTTCGCGTGGATCTAAGAGCATGTGGCGTATGGTGTTGTCCATTATCGCTTGTTGCTCACCACAACTGCATAGAAGCAATAGATTTTGCTGTAATAAAGCTAGTAGGCTTAGTAGCTTCTGCAGCACGAACTCAATCATGTAGTCCGCCATTATTGTTGTTGCTGTTACGTGTGACGAGGCCGACACGTGATGCGATGACATCATCGTTTTCACAAAATATACGGATTGGCTGTACACACGACACTGCAAGGGTGTCGCAAAGGTGTTGTCGAAAGATTTATCCACTTTAGAACCCTGTTTCAAAAAATAGCGGATTCAGTCTCCCGAAACACCGGATCCGTGTGGACGAAAGGCCAATACGATACAAAATGTATATGGAAACAGTGATTTTTGTCTCCGTGTGGACAGCCCCTGAGTGTGAGTAGTCCAAGTCAGGTCCTCAGAGATGTTTACACCAAGGTACTTGAAGCTACTCACCCTCTCCACAGGGGTCCCGCTTATCATGAGAGGAGTATAGGGCTGCTGCTGCCTCTTCCTGAAGTCTACAATCAGTTCTTTTGTTTTGCTCACATTCAGAGAGAGACAGTGGTCCTGACACCATGATGTTAATTTCTCTACCTCATCCAAGTATGCGGTCTCATTATTGTTGTGAATGAGGCCCAGAACCACAGTATCATCAGCAAATTTGATAATGGATGTGGAGCTGTGCGAGGACACGCAGTCGTGTGTGTAGAGAGAGTAGAGCAGGGGACTCAGGACACAGCCCTGTGGGGCTCCTACGTTCAGGCTGATGGAGCTGGAGGTGTACTGGCCTAGTTTCACCACTTGAGGTCTGCCGGTGAGGAAATCAAGGATCCAGTCGCAGAGTGATGAATTCAGTCCGAGGTCTATGAGTTTGGAAGCTAGCTTTATGGGGACTATAGTATTAAAAGCTGAGCTATAGTCAATAAATAGCAGTCTTACATAGTTCCTGTTATTGCTGTCAATGTGTGTAAGAGAAAAGTGCAGGATGTGAGAGATGGCATCATCTGTGGATCTGTTTGTGTGATAAGCAAACTGAAGAGGGTCCAAAGTATCCGGGATGGAGGAGCAGATGACGTTTTTAACCAGTCCCTCAAAGACCTTCATGACTATTGATGTGAGGGCAACTGGACGATAGGATCAACCCTGACATAAAGACTCTTCTTAAGGAGAAGAAGAGGGTTTTTAAATCAGGAAACAAGGAAGAGCTGAAAAATGTCCAGAGAGAACTAAGAAAGAAAATCAGGGAAGGAAAAGCATGCTACAGGAGGAAGATGGAGGTTCAGCTGCAGCAGAACAACGTCAGTGGTGTGTGGAAGGGGCTAAAAACCATCACCGGTCATAAGGAGACCAGCCCTCAGACTGAGGGTGACCAGAGGTGGGTGAATGATCTAAATCTATTTTTTAACAGATTTGATCAGCCACTCTCCCCTGCCCCCATCCAGTCCCCTCTGCTGCAGCCCCCAACCCGGCCGACACAGCAGGCTGCTCCAGCCCCACCTCTCTCTGCACGGCTATCAGCTCACAGCCTACCCACATCACACCTAACTCCCCGCTCTACCAATTCCTCCAGCCCCTCTCCATCCAATACACACTGCCCCTTACAGAAGACCAGGTGAGAATGGAGCTCCGGAAGATCAAAGTGAGGAAGGCTGCAGGTCCAGACGGCATCAGCTCCAGACTCCTTAAGACCTGTGCAGACCAGCTGTGCGGCATACTGCTGTACATGTTTGACCTGAGCCTGAAGCTGGGAAAGGTGCCACAGCTATGGAAAACATCCTGCGTGGTACCTGTACCAAAGACGTCGTCCAAAAGACCTTGGGGACTACAGACCGGTAGCACTGACCTCACATCTGATGAAAACATTGGAGAGACTGGTGCTAACCCATCTGCGACCTTTGGTGAGCCCATCAATGGATCAACTTCAGTTTGCCTACCGACCTGGCATTGGAGTGGAAGACGCTGTCATCTTCCTCCGAACCGGGCTCTTTCTCACCTGGAGAAGGCTGGGAGCACGGTGAGAGTCATGTTTTTTGACTTCTCCAGTGCCTTTAACACCATCCAACCTGCGCTTCTGAGGGATAAGATGGTGGACATGGGAGTGGACCATCATCTGTGTGCTTGGATACTGGACTACCTCACAGACCGATCACAGTATGTTAAAACTCGTGACTGTGAGTCTGACATGATTGTCTGCAACACTGGAGCCCGCAGGAACGGTTCTGGCCCCGTTTCTCTTCACCACCTACACTGCGGACTTCAGGTTCAGCTCAGCAACCTGTCACCTACAGAAGTTCTCTGACGACTCTGCCATCGTTGGTCTGATCACAGATGACGCGATGACAGGGAGTACAGAGAACTGATCTAGAACTTTGTGGATTGGTGCCAACGGAGCTGCCTCCAGTTAAATGCGGGGAAAACCAAAGAACTGGTGGTGGATTTCGTGAGGCGCAAACAAACTATGTTAACACCAGTGAACATTCAGGGAAGGGACATTGTGAGAGTAGAATCTTACAAATACCTGGGTGTTCATCTGAACAACAAACTGGACTGGTCGGACAACACTGCTGCGATCTATAAGAAAGGGCAGAGCAGACTCTTTCTGCTGAGGAGACTGAGGTCTTTTGGTGTGCAGGGAGAGCTACTGAAGACCTTTTTTGACTCTGTGGTTGCCTCAGCCATATTCTATGGTGTGGTATTCTGGTGCAGCAGCATCTCTAGTGCAGAAAGGAAGAGACTGGACAAGCTGATCAGGAGGGCCAGCTCAGTACTGGGGATTCCTCTTGATACTGTGCAGGAGGTGGGTGAGAGGAGGATGGTAGCAAAACTGTCATCATTGCTGGAGAACGACTCTCACCCCCTGTATGAAACGGTTTCAGCTCTGAGCAGCTCCTTCAGTGACAGACTGTTACATCCGAAGTGTCTGAAGGAGCGATACAGGCGCGTTTCTCCCTGCTGCTATTAGACTTTATAATCAGAGCTATATATAGGGTATATATACATAGTATATATCATGCTGTATATTATGTATATTATTTATGTTTGTAACATACTGTAAGAATTGCTGATGGAACAGAGAAATTTCCCCATTGTGGAATGAATAAAGGATTATCTTATCTTATCTTATCTTATATCTGTTCATGTTCAGAACTACCTTAAACAGTGTCAATATAAAGTGTTCAGTTTATCTCTAGAATGTCATGTTGTCAGCGTTGCATTTTGTCAGTCTTTCTTTTGTAACAGGAAAATTAAAAAACACTTCCTCTTTCTGTTGTGTTAGCCACAGTTCTGCTGGTCAGGGCGGGTCACATGTAGACTATGACTAATGTCCAGAGGCATCATCATCATCATCATCCAGTCCTCCTCCAGTTACTCCACTAACGCTCTGAGCAGCTGTCATAATAATTTTTAATTTCCTATTGTTTATTCATTCATTCATTCATTCATTTTCTACCGCTTAGTCCCGTTAGGGAGTCACGGGTGACTGGAGCCTATCCCAGCAGCTTTGGGCCTGAGGCGGGGTACACCCTGGACAGTGGCCAGTTAGTCGCAGGGCTGACATTTAGACAGACAATGATAGACAACCATTCACTCTCACATTCATTTACTAGGGACACTTTAGAGTTGCCAATTAACCTGTACATACATGTCTTTGGACGGTGGGAGGAAGCCGAGTACCGGAGTGAACCCACGGTAACACGTGGAGGACATGCAGACTCCTCACAGAAAGACCAGAGTCGGCCGAGAATGTTTGGGTCAGCCGGGTTTTGAACTCACGACCTTCTTGTTGTGAGGCAGGAGTGCTAACCACTCTGCCACGTGCACCCCGTCCTATTGTTTATATTGTTTATAATTACTGGGTGCTCATAGTTCTCTTCAGGTCATGTCAAATCTAATCATGCCATGTCCTTTATGTTAATCCAAGAAGGAACTAGACATAACTAGACGTAGACATAACTTGCCACAGGAGGACTTCTGCACCTGGAGCTTGTTCTGGGGAGTGTGTGTGAAAGATACGCCTCCTACAGCTTTCACTGCAGTGATATAAAATCTAATGTTTTGTTTACTTTTCCAAACAAACCTCAGCCTGTTCCATTGTGACATGTCTGTGCTTTGCTTCATTCTTGCAATAATTAAACCTGGCCATTACTTTTTTTTTTTTATTATTATTATACTCTGTCTACGTGTCTCTCTGGATAATAAGAATAAAGAATTCTTATAACATTTGGTGCATTGGCTGGGAAATCAATGCCCACTGTTTTTTGTTCAAAGAGGTGAGCTGATAGAGACAGATCCTGTTTCTTTAGGCTTCTTCTGCTGCCTTTACAGAACAACTACTCATCTCTCATTAACTCTTTACAGCATTATTCACCATGAACATTTCAGTTGTTGTAATTCTCTTGGGAATACTTACAAACAGCGCCAAATCAAACGAGTACAGTGTGTTTTAACTTCATTAGAAGCACTTTATATGAATAGACACAAGTTAAAGGTGACATCTCAAGGACATTGAGATGTTAGCTGTTAACATAAGGCCGTACTATCTGCCCAGGAATTCTCGCATGTTATTGCAATAGCTGCGTATATTCCCCTCTGCTGACGGTGAATTGGCATGCGATGTCCTGCATTCTGCGGTAAACAGACTGTTAACACAGAGCCCAAATGCCCTTCTCATCATCTCTGGAGATTTCAATCATGCCCCTCCATCCTCCACGCTGCCCACATTCACCCAGTATGTTTCATGCCACACCAGAGACAATAAAACACTGGACTTATTATATGCAAATCTAAAGGAGGCTTACACCTCGACACCCTCCCCCTTGGGAAGATCGGATCACAACCTGGTTCATCTCCAACCTGTGTACAAACCCCTTGTATGCAGGCAACCAGCTGTCTCCCGCACAGTGAGGAAATGGTCTGATGAGTCCAGTGAGGCTCTGAAGGACTGTTTTAAAACAACTTTGTGGGAGGAATTGTGTAATCCTCATGGGGAGGATATTGACAATCTAACAGACTGCATTACGGACTACATCAATTTCTGTGTGGAGAATGCTGTACCTTCCAGGACTGTACGGTGTTTTTCCAATAACAAACCATGGATCAAGATTCAAGATTTTTATTCACATACAAAATTATATACAGCATATATAACCAGCAGTGAAATGTGAGTCAGGTCCGCTCCATGGACAGTGCAATTATTAAGGAAAACACACAGGTGAAGATATACATAAATGTAGCTATATAAGAATGAAATAAAAGTAAACAATAAAAAATATAAGAATAAAATATAAAAAAAATAAAATAAATGTGTATTGTGAATAAATCTAGATCGCAAAATAATGTACATGAATGTAAACTGTAGACTTAAATATTAAAAAAAATGTACAGGGATGTACAGTGTGCATATATGCATTTAGCTGTGGTCTTTAATTATTAAGATACACAGGAAGGTGCAGGAAGCAAATGTGCAAAACAGGGTGACACTGTCAGTGTGTCAGTGAGAGGTAGCTGGTTTAGAGTTCAAGAGCCTGATGGCCTGTGGGAAAAAACTCCTCCTGAGTCTCGGTTTTAGCCATCAGGCTACGGTAGGCGCTACCAGATGGCAGCAAAGTGAAAATATGATTACTGGGGTGGGTGGAGTCTTTGATGATTTTTGCAGCTCTGCTTCTGCAGCGTTTGTGGTAAATGTCCTGCAGAGAGGGGAGAGCAGACCCTGAAATGCGCTCAGCTAAGCGCACAACTCTCTGCAGGGCTTTGCAGTCAAGACTGGAGCTGTTCCCATACCACACAGAGATACATTGAGTCAATATACTTTCTATAGCTCCAGAATAGAAAGTTTTCAGGATTGCTGGTGAGACCCTGAATTTCCTCAGCTGTCGCAGATGGTACAGTCTTTGCCTGGCTTTATTAACCTGAGTTTGAGGCTATGTCCACACGAAGCCAGTGCATCCTATCCGATCTTGAGGCGGCGTCGTCTCAAGAAAATATCTGCGTACACACACGGCCGGCTGAAAACGCGATGTAGTATATATGCCCGACCAGTATGGGGCGCTGTAATTCTGCCACAGATATACACTATACAAGAAGAAGACTTTGAGCATGCGCATAACCTTGCGCGCTGCAGAAGAAGACGAAGACCTAAATATTTATTTTCTAATAATAAACAAGTTCTCAAATTGTTGCAGTCATATATTTAGAGTGTAGTAATTGGTGCCCTCATGTTTGTTGTTTGCTCTTCAATATACGGACTGAGTTCTGAGTGCTTTGGACATGCGGACATTCTCTCTCCATTCATTTTCTCCTGGTTGCTCTCCTGGTTCTCTTTCGCGGTGGATCTAAGAGCATGTGGCGTATGGTGTTGTCCATTATCGCTTGTTGCTCACCACAACTGCATAGAAGCAATAGATTTTGCTGTAATAAAGCTAGTAGGCTTAGTAGCTTCTGCAGCACGAACTCAATCATGTAGTCCGCCATTATTGTTGTTGCTGTTACGTGACGAGGTCGACACGTGATGCGATGACATCATCGTTTTACAAAATATACGGATTGGCTGTACACGACACTGCAAGGGTGTCGCAAAGGTGTTGTCGAAAGATTTATCCACTTTAGAACCCTGTTTCAAAAAATAGCGGATTCAGTCTCCCGAAACACCGGATCCGTGTGGACGAAAGGCCAATACGATACAAAATGTATATGGAAACAGTGATTTTTGTCTCCGTGTGGACAGCCCCTGAGTGTGAGTAGTCCAAGTCAGGTCCTCAGAGATGTTTACACCAAGGTACTTGAAGCTACTCACCCTCTCCACAGGGGTCCCGCTTATCATGAGAGGAGTATAGGGCTGCTGCTGCCTCTTCCTGAAGTCTACAATCAGTTCTTTTGTTTTGCTCACATTCAGAGAGAGACAGTGGTCCTGACACCATGATGTTAATTTCTCTACCTCATCCAAGTATGCGGTCTCATTATTGTTGTACCCAGAACCACAGTATCATCAGCAAATTTGATAATGGATGTGGAGCTGTGCGAGGACACACGCAGTCGTGTAGAGAGAGTAGAGCAGGGGACTCAGGACACAGCCCTGTGGGGCTCCTACGTTCAGGGTGATGGAGCTGGAGGTGTACTGGCCTAGTTTCACCACTTGAGGTCTGCCGGTGAGGAAATCAAGGATCCAGTCGCAGAGTGATGAATTCAGTCCGAGGTCTATGAGTTTGGAAGCTAGCTTTATGGGGACTATAGTATTAAAAGCTGAGCTATAGTCAATAAATAGCAGTCTTACATAGTTCCTGTTATTGCTGTCAATGTGTGTAAGAGAAAAGTGCAGGATGTGAGAGATGGCATCATCTGTGGATCTGTTTGTGTGATAAGCAAACTGAAGAGGGTCCAAAGTATCCGGGATGGAGGAGCAGATGACGTTTTAACCAGTCCCTCAAAGACCTTCATGACTATTGATGTGAGGGCAACTGGACGATAGGATCAACCCTGACATAAAGACTCTTCTTAAGGAGAAGAAGAGGGTTTTTAAATCAGGAAACAAGGAAGAGCTGAAAAATGTCCAGAGAGAACTAAGAAAGAAAATCAGGGAAGGAAAAGCATGCTACAGGAGGAAGATGGAGGTTCAGCTGCAGCAGAACAACGTCAGTGGTGTGTGGAAGGGGCTAAAAACCATCACCGGTCATAAGGAGACCAGCCCTCAGACTGAGGGTGACCAGAGGTGGGTGAATGATCTAAATCTATTTTTAACAGATTTGATCAGCCACTCTCCCTGCCCCATCCAGTCCCCTCTGCTGCAGCCCCCCCACCCGGCCGACACAGCAGGCTGCTCCAGCCCCACCTCTCTCTGCACGGCTATCAGCTCACAGCCTACCCACATCACACCTAACTCCCCCGCTCTACCAATTCCCTCCAGCCCCCTCTCCATCCAATACACACTGCCCCTTACAGAAGACCAGGTGAGAATGGAGCTCCGGAAGATCAAAGTGAGGAAGGCTGCAGGTCCAGACGGCATCAGCTCCAGACTCCTTAAGACCTGTGCAGACCAGCTGTGCGGCATACTGCTGTACATGTTTGACCTGAGCCTGAAGCTGGGAAAGGTGCCACAGCTATGGAAAACATCCGTGGTACCTGTACCTGTACCAAAGACGTCGCGTCCAAAAGACCTTGGGGACTACAGACCGGTAGCACTGACCTCACATCTGATGAAAACATTGGAGAGACTGGTGCTAACCCATCTGCAACCTTTGGTGAGCCCATCAATGGATCAACTTCAGTTTGCCTACCGACCTGGCATTGGAGTGGAAGACGCTGTCATCTTCCTCCGAACCGGCTCTTTCTCACCTGGAGAAGGCTGGGAGCACGGTGAGAGTCATGTTTTTTGACTTCTCCAGTGCCTTTAACACCATCCAACCTGCGCTTCTGAGGGATAAGATGGTGGACATGGGAGTGGACCATCATCTGTGTGCTTGGATACTGGACTACCTCACAGACCGATCACAGTATGTTAAAACTCGTGACTGTGAGTCTGACATGATTGTCTGCAACACTGGAGCCCGCAGGGAACGGTTCTGGCCCCGTTTCTCTTCACCACCTACACTGCGGACTTCAGGTTCAGCTCAGCAACCTGTCACCTACAGAAGTTCTCTGGACGACTCTGCCATCGTTGGTCTGATCACAGATGACGATGACAGGGAGTACAGAGAACTGATCTAGAACTTTGTGGATTGGTGCCAACGGAGCTGCCTCCAGTTAAATGCGGGAAAACCAATGAACTGGTGGTGGATTTCGTGGCGCAAACAAACTATGTTAACACCAGTGAACATTCAGGAAGGGACATTGTGAGAGTAGAATCTTACAAATACCTGGGTGTTCATCTGAACAACAAACTGGACTGGTCGGACAACACTGCTGCGATCTATAAGAAAGGGCAGAGCAGACTCTTTCTGCTGAGGAGACTGAGGTCTTTGGTGTGCAGGGAGAGCTACTGAAGACCTTTTTTGACTCTGTGGTTGCCTCAGCCATATTCTATGGTGTGGTATTCTGGTGCAGCAGCATCTCTAGTGCAGAAAGGAAGAGACTGGACAAGCTGATCAGGAGGGCCAGCTCAGTACTGGGGATTCCTCTTGATACTGTGCAGGAGGTGGGTGAGAGGAGGATGGTAGCAAAACTGTCATCATTGCTGGAGAACGACTCTCACCCCCTGTATGAAACGGTTTCAGCTCTGAGCAGCTCCTTCAGTGACAGACTGTTACATCCGAAGTGTCTGAAGGAGCGATACAGGCGCTCGTTTCTCCCTGCTGCTATTAGACTTTATAATCAGAGCTGCTCCCAGTGAACGAGTCATCATGATACTCACTGCTGCTATTTTTTCACTGCAATAGTATGTGCAATTTGTTGTTGTTGTTTTTGTAGTTGTTTTTTTAGTGCAATCACTATACTGTAATACTTGATATACTTTTTTGTTATTGTATATGCTGTATATATAGGTATATATACATAGTATATATCATGCTGTATATTATGTATATTATTTATGTTTGTAACATACTGTAAGAATTGCTGATGGAACAGAGAAATTTCCCCATTGTGGGACGAATAAAGGATTATCTTATCTTATCTTATCTTATATCTTTTCATGTTCAGAACTACCTTAAACAGTTTCAATATAAAGTGTTCAGTTTATCTCTAGAATGTCATGTTGTCAGGGTTGCATTTTGTCAGTCTTTCTTTTGTAACAGGAAAATTAAAAAACACTTCCTCTTTCTGTTGTGTTAGCCACAGTTCTGCTGGTCAGGGCGGGTCACATGTAGACTATGACTAATGTCCAGAGGCATCATCATCATCATCATCATCCAGTCCTCCTCCAGTTACTCCACTAACGCTCTGAGCAGCTGTCATAATAATTTTTAATTTCCTATTGTTTATTCATTCATTCATTTTCTACCGCTTAGTCCCGTTAGGGGTCACGGGTGACTGGAGCCTATCCCAGCAGCTTTGGGCCTGAGGCGGGGTACACCCTGGACAGTGGCCAGTTAGTCGCAGGGCTGACATTTAGACAGACAATGATAGACAACCATTCACTCTCACATTCATTTACTAGGGACACTTTAGAGTTGCCAATTAACCTGTACATACATGTCTTTGGGACGGTGGGAGGAAGCCGAGTACCGGAGTGAACCCACGGTAACACGTGGAGGACATGCAGACTCCTCACAGAAAGACCAGAGTCGGCCGAGAATGTTTGGGTCAGCCGGGTTTTGAACTCACGACCTTCTTGTTGTGAGGCAGTGCTAACCACTCTGCCACGTGCACCCGTCCTATTGTTTATATTGTTTATAATTACTGGGTGCTCATAGTTCTCTTCAGGTCATGTCAAATCTAATCATGCCATGTCCTTTATGTTAATCCAAGAAGGAACTAGACATAACTAGACGTAGACATAACTTGCCACAGGAGGACTTCTGCACCTGGAGCTTGTTCTGGGAGTGTGTGTGAAAGATACGCCTCCTACAGCTTTCACTGCAGTGATATAAAATCTAATGTTTTGTTTACTTTTCCAAACAAACCTCAGCCTGTTCCATTGTGACATGTCTGTGCTTTGCTTCATTCTTGCAATAATTAAACCTGGCCATTACTATTTTTTTTTTTTTTTTTTTTTATACTCTGTCTACGTGTCTCTCTGGATAATAAGAATAAAGAATTCTTATAACATTTGGTGCATTGGCTGGGAAATCAATGCCCACTGTTTTTTGTTCAAAGAGGTGAGCTGATAGAGACAGATCCTGTTTCTTTAGGCTTCTTCTGCTGCCTTTTACAGAACAACTACTCATCTCTCAGAAACTCTTTACAGCATTATTCACCATGAACACTTCAGTTGTTGTAATTCTCTTGGGAATACTTACAAACAGCGCCAAATCAAGTGAGTCTAGTGTGTTTTAACTTCATTTGAAGCACTTTATATGAATAGACACAAGTTAAAGGTGATATCTGTTCATGTTCAGAACTACCTTAAACAGTGTAAATGTCAATATAAAGTGTTCAGTTTATCTCTAGAATGTCATGTTGTCAGCGTTGAGTTTTGTCAGTCTTTCTTTTGTAACAGGAAAATTAAAAAACACTTCCTCTTTCTGTTGTGTTAGCCACAGTTCTGCTGGTCAGGGCGGGTCACATGTAGACTATGACTAATGTCCAGAGGCTTTCATTTGGAAATGAACAGGGACACAATCACTTTTTACACATAACATAGAAACAGGTTTGAGTTTATTAATATTTATTTAGTTCTGTTTTCTCTTTTAGTCATTTTATCTTGTGTGTGTTGTATCTTCTAGAATTATCAAAATAAATAGCTCACTTAACAATATCTTAGATATTTGTGATAAAACAGATCTCCAAATCTTCAGCTGTTAATATTTGTATTAATTATGAGACTAAGATTAAGGTTTCAAACAGTCATTTATCAAACTTTAGTGTAATTTCGTTTATGGTACTTTTGTTCTTTTTATTGTTCTTTTACTTTCGTCCCTGGTTTTAAATCACATTGAATCCCACAGTCCTCTTCATCAAGAGTTGAGGACGAGCTGCAGCTGGTGCAGATGAACAGAGCTGATGCACTGTTCCTATAGAAGCCACTGTCTGTGGACTTTTAGAGCAGTTTGTGAAGAAGTCATGACCAAAATATCTTCTTTTTACAAATCAGCAACTAACCCTAACCCACTGTTGACTGTGGCTTTGGATCATGGATTATATTTTGAACCAACAAGATTGTTTTAGGCAAGATTAGAGGAACTTTTAAATGTTATATTTGATTATTCCTGAAGCAACTGTACATAAACCTTTTGTAAAGACTTAAATAAGTTTGTTAAAATACTATATTTTGTGTTTGTGGATAATCATAATTATTCTTTATGGAGTTTTTATACCATTTATTGTTGACCTCTTTGTTATGGAACAAAACCAATAAAAGAAGTAAACAATAAACAAAAAAATCAAAATAAAAAGATTAAGTTTATAAAGTATAAAACAATAACAAAATACAAATTGTTTATTTCTTCATTAATTTCCCACTGTTTAGTCCCGTTAGGGGTCACTGGTGTCTGGAGCCTATACCAGCAGCTTTGGGCCTGAGGCGTGGTAAACCCTGTACAATGGCCAGTTAGTCGCAGGGCTATTTGTTTAATTATTGAAAGATAAATACAAACCATTTTTTTTTATTATCAACACTATAATTATTTATAAATTTTAGTTCATATTGTTTGCTTGAATATATTTTAACTGATGCCATAATGTTTTTTTTCATTGAGCACTAAAAATATATATTTTCTTTTCTACAGTGATCCACTCTCTGAAATATTTTGACACTGGCTCGCCTCAGATATATTTTTATTTGGATGTAAGTGACTTTGTTTATAATAAAGTATAGGCTTGTCTGAATAATTAGTATTTTTCTAATAATCTGCTCATTCAATATTAAAAAGAAGGGCTTAACAATAAAACAAAAGAGAATATTTATGCATTATATCACCGTCCAATGACTCAAATTAAATAGAAATGATAAAATAAATATAAGATAATAATAATAATCAGCTCTGCACTGGAGGAAAGCCCTGTGATTGGTTAAAAACAAAACACCTGTGACACATAAATCTGAGAAGAGAGTTGTCAGATGTGAGTCGTGCTGAGCTGCAGGAAAAAGGTCATTCTTCTAAATAACAGCATGAAGTAAACAGAGCCGGACACAAGAAGTGGTCAGAGCAAGATCAGGATGAACTCAGAGGCTCTGCAACAAAAGTTCTCAGTTTGGTTCTGAGCTAAAAATATTAACATATGAATAGTATCATAAATATTGTCTAGAAGAGTAACATTATCTCAGTGTCGCTCATCTCCGTCTGAGAGAGAGAAACAGGTGGTTATAGTTCACATCCACAGTGTCAGTAGAACTGTCAAGTCCAAGTCTCAGTCTTGTCAGGACCAAGTCGTAGTTTAGTCCAGGTCGTGTGGTACATTTCAATATTTTCATATGTTTTGGATGACGACAGTGTATTCAGAGAAAACCCTTTCTGCGATCACAAACCTCAGAGTCTCAGCTTTTTCAATTCTGATCCGTTTTCACTGAATGTAGTCGAGCAGAGAGAATCTCAAAAACTTAGCAAGGCAGTTAGATGGGTTCATTCAGGTTTATTCCAGTCCGGGTTCAGAAACCGACAAACAGAGTCTGACCATGAGCACTAAAAGACAAGTCCTTAAAGACCTCCTTACATCATTGTCATCCCTATCCTGAGACAGAGAGGGGTCCTTGTTTCCATGAAACCTGAACTAACACATACAACAATAGAAGACCTATGTTCATATGTCTGGGGAGGAAAGAGGGGGCCCCAGAGTCCATTAAACATGAACTAACACCTAAAACCATATAAGTTTATATTTCTATCATGACTATCACAAAGAGAAGAGCCCATGTAGTAAGATCAAACATTAAACATGCATTTACTAATGACAGTAATTACATAATATCACTGACCAACAAACAAAAATGTTTTCTGAATAACTGTTGGAAAGGCAGTAGGTTGGTAAAGAGTGCCCACTAGTGGCACTACATAGATGCACCCTTGAGTTAGAGCACGCTGCAGCCAATTATATTTTTGGTGATGTGTCTTGCCGTGTACCTTGATTATACTTTGATTATGTTTATTGCTTTACTTCTGTAAGTCTGCATATATATATATATTATTTAGTCACTCTGTTTATTCCATTTGTTTAGCCTTTATCACACTTCTCACGAAAAGGTAATTATTATAGCAAACCTAATTTGTTATTATTTCTTTCTTTATAGAAACACACACCTGTTGTTATAGATTGAAGCTGTACCAACTAAAAGTATTATCTGCATCCTGTTCCTGTTTCTGTGTCTCTCAGTCTCTCAGAGTCTCACAGAGTCTCACAGAGTCTCCCAGAGTCTCTCAGAGTCTCACAGAGTCTCCCAGAGTCTCCCAGAGTCTCTCAGAGTCTCACAGAGTCTCACAGAGTCTCACAGAGTCTCCCAGAGTCTCCCAGAGTCTCTCAGAGTCTCACCCAGTCTCCCAGAGTCTCCCAGAGTCTCCCAGAGTCTCCCAGAGTCTCTCAGAGTCTCACAGAGTCTCACAGAGTCTCCCAGAGTCTCTCCGAGTCTCACCGAGTCTCACCGAGTCTCACCGAGTCTCACCAGAGTCTCCCAGAGTCTCTCAGAGTCTCACAGAGTCTCGCAGAGTCTCGCAGAGTCTCGCAGAGTCTCACAGAGTCTCACAGAGTCTCTCAGAGTCTCTCAGAGTCTCACAGAGTCTCACAGAGTCTCTCAGAGTCTCTCAGAGTCTCTCAGAGTCTCTCAGAGACAGGGACAGGTTCAGAGAGAAACTACTGAGAAAATGTGTGTTGCTCCGAGAACAACACAAATCCACTGTTTTTGGTCGTTACTACAATCAGGACTTAAACATCCAACAATCTCTACTGTTGACACCTGTTTAAATCCAACTAAAACCTGTTTAAATCCAACTAAAACCTGTTCAAATCCAACTAAAACCTGTTTAAATCCAACTAAAACCTGTTTAAATCCAACTAAAACCTGTTTAAATCCAACTAAGATTTATCTATTTTACAGTTTTTCTGAATTGCTAAAACACTAAATCCCATTGTAAAAACGACACTGGCAACTGCCAAAACTCTTTTATCAAATCAATCACACTGTCACAATTTGCGAATCTGAATCGCCCATTTACCAAAACTCTAAACACATTCTCAAACACAGAACACAACTTTGCAGTGTCATCCACTTGTACCCAGAATTGTGCACACAGGCTACAGAAGTGAAACACAACTAACACACTGTTCTCATCCTTTACACACTACCACTCAAAATTGAAAACACATGTGTCCAATCAGTGCACACAATTAGAAAACCGTATTTAAGCCTAGTCAAATGCAAATGGCATGAGGTGATCCAACAATGGAGCAGAACCGAGGAAGAGGGGGAGGAAGAAGTGGAGGAAGAGAAAGAGAAAGAGAAAGAGGAAGAGGAAGAGGAGTCTGTGTCAGAGGTGGTGGCGAGGACAAAGACCAAGCAGATCAATAATTTCTAATGACATTCGAGCAACTGTCATAGATCATGTTCTGGTGCATGGCATGACTATGAGGGAGGCAGGGCAACGTGTGCAACCAAACCTAAGCAGGTTCTCAGTGGCTTCTATAATCCGGACCTTCAGAGAAGAAAACAGGTAAAGTATACTTGTCTCAGAAAGGGGACAATGACACATAACTTTTCAATGGTACTGTGTTTTGAAAACATTTACTGAATAAAATGTGTGTGTATGTGTATACTTCTAACTAAATGGGGTTCTTTTTACAGAATTGAAAGACGGCCTCATGAGGGTGGAAGGACACGCATGTTCTCACAACACCAGGAGACACTTATTGTGGATATGGTCCGTCATAAGAATACAATTCGACTGCATGAAATACAGCAGCGGATTGTAGAAGACAACGTACATTTCGAGGGAATAAATAGTGTGAGTCTGTCAACAATTGATCGTGTCCTGCAACGCAACAAGATAAGGATTAAACAAGTTTACTGGGTACCATTTGAGCGAAACAGTGAGAGAGTGAAAGAGCTACGATGTCAATATGTGCAAGTAAGTAAACTCAGTACTAGAAAGTACTCTGTATTTTCGCGGCAGTCGTCTTTCAACCGGAAGGTAGGCGGTTCGATTCCCACTCTCCCTACAGTTCATACTGTCGTTGTGTCCTTGGGCAAGACACTTAACCCAACTTTCCTCCAGTGACTGTAACACTGGTAATTACATTAGAACAATGTAAGTCGCTTTGGATAAAAGCGTCAGCTAAATGAATAAATGTAAATGTAAATGTAAATTTTGGGAAGCAGCACATGTATACATCTTACTGTGTCATTTATGGAACTAAATGTAGTTTTTACTGTGTACAGAGAATCTTTGAGCTTGACTCAATGGCTATGCCTCATGAATACATTTTCATGGATGAAGCTGGATTCAATCTAGCCAAAAGGAGAAGAAGAGGTCGCGTGATAGGTCAACGTGCCATTATTGAACTGCCTGGCCAGCGTGGTGGAAATGTAACCATCTGTGCTGCCATCAGCAGCTATGGGGTTCTCAACAGTCATGTTACTGTTGGGTCATACAACACCGAACTGCTGCTAACATTCCTGGATGGTCTACTGGGTGCTCTGCTCGAGCAGAGGGAGCGCGAGCAGGCGGAGCGTCCATGTATGTTGTCATTTGGGACAATGTGAGCTTTCACCGTGGTCCGAGAATACGCGACTGGTTTCAAAATGAGCAGCATTTTATTAATGTCTTTCTTCCACCATACTCTCCTTCTTAAACCCTATCGAGGAGTTTTTCTCAGCATGGAGATGGAAAGTGTATGACCATAACCCTTACACACAGGAGAACCTAATTCAAGCAATGACTGGAGCATGTGGCGACATCAGCGTGGAATCTTGCCAGGGCTGGATTCGGCATGCTAAAGCATTCTTTCCCCGTTGCCTTGCAAGGGAACATAGCATGTGACGTGGATGAAGTCCTGTGGCCTCACCCAGCAGAGAGGCGTGATCCTGAGGCAGAATGAATGCTGTAAACATGTCTTATTTTATTTTTTCTTAGCATAAGTTTTGTTTCTCTTTTTTGTAGTTATGTAGTTATTAATGGTTGCTAAGTTGTGTTTGCGCATTAGCTGGTTTTGTGTGGTTTTTGACGGTAGTGAGTGATTTTGATTCAAGTTAAAATGGTTTTGGGTCAAATATTTGGTTTTGCAAGAGGAGTCAGAGGTTTTGTGAATGTAGCTTGAAAATTGGGTTTTGTGTTCACAGTTTAGAGAAAAGGAGAGCAGGTTTCAAGAAATGTGTCTTAGCAATTCAGAAAAACTGTAATAAGGGAAGTGCAGCGATTTCTGAGTTGTCTAAAACTCAGCCAGTCAACCTGAGACTTTGTTTTTCTGGCCTTAGCCCAAGCATCATCTCTTTCTTTCAAACGTTCAGACAGCTCACAGGAAAACCAAGGATTGTTGTGACCTTTTACTCTAAATTTGCGAAACGGTGCATGTTTGTTAATAATTTCAGACAAAGGATCATAAAAATATTTCCAAGCTAGTTCCACATCATTAATAAGAAAAATCTTTTTCCAGTCACAGATCCACAAGTCATGATAAAAAGCTTGTTCACAGAAATGTTTAAAATCCCGTTTAAACACAATTTGAGGTCTTCTTTTAATAATTTTCGTTTGTCTGACAGTGGTGATAACACAATGGTCACTTAAATCATTGGCAAATATTCCATTAGCAGTATATTTATGCGGGGCATTCGTAAAAATTAGATCGAGGATGGAGGATATTTTTAAGATTTAAGTTTAAGATTTGTCCGTGTTGGATTACTGATCAGCTGTGTGAGATTAAAATAATCACAAATTACTTTAAAATGATCAGAAACAGACGTCAGCCAATCCAGATTAAAATCTCCGACAAGAAGAATCTCATTAAAGTTTAACATTGCTAGCTATTCAGTTAATAAGGACAAAGCATCATTTGTTGCTGAAGGAGGTCTGTAACAGCCTACAACTGTGATAGAATGGCCCCCATAAAGTTCTAATTTCAAAGCAAGGCATTCAAACGTTTTACTAATAGACAACGATGACAGAACAGTTACCAAAAATCTGTTCCTTACGTAAAGAGCAACACCACCGCCTTTTCTGGGACGGTCACAGCGAAAAACATTGTAACCTCTGATAGCAATGTCATTATCTGTGATTGATTTTGTCAGCCATGTTTCAGACAAAACAAGAATATCAGTGTTCAATCTGTCAACCCAGATTTTTATCAAATCTAATTTAGGGAGAAGACTTCTGACATTTAGATGACCAAGGCCACACTTAGCTTTAAAATCATCAGGAGTTAGTACTCAAACATGAAGGTTCTGGACCAGGGTTGGATTCAACATTCCCTAAAATAACACACTTTTTCTTTACAGAATTTGAATTGATTTTCTTGTGCCTCGTCCAGAAGGAGGACCTACTGTAAAAAGTCAGCAACCAGTTATATGGCTCATACAAGACACAAGAGTGCACAGTCAAAATATTTTATGTAACCAGTAAAAGCCAGTTTGCAGGACTCCTATTAAAACTCAACTCATTAAAAAAGGTGTGATCCCAGTCAGTGACTTTAGAAGCAGAAAAAACATAAGGACAACTTTGATATCCACGTTTGACTTCTACCTCACATGGACATAGTACAGCCAAAAAGAGGAAAAGAGGAAAAATAGACGGATACATGCTGACCTTTGTGGCAGTTTCCATACCGTACAGATCTCAGTTAATACAAGGCCCAGAATAGCGCTGCAGACTCCAGCAGCAGCATGGGCTCGGCGTGGTCTGGCCGGCCCAAGCGGCAGCACAGGCTCAGTGCGATGTTTAGTTTAGTTTATTAAGATCCCCATTAGCTGCTGCAAAAGCAGTAGCTATTCTTCCTGGGGTCTATAGACTTCAACAATTTTTTTTTATTTTTACCTTTTTTTATAACATAAAACAATACATTATACAGACAAAAATGGAGTGCACACATTCATACATAACAATACAACAACGTACTAAAAATAAAACAATAAAACAACAGCTCTACATTATTCATTATCACAGTGCACAGTTACAACTATACTACTATAATTTTCATTCATTCAGGGTTCATAATTTTCAACCCTTCAACCATTCATAAAAAAAGCAACAAATATAAATAATAACAATTATTCTAATGTAAATAAATAAAGTCTTAATCTTTTACGAAAAGTCATTGCATTCATTCCCAAAATCAAAAACTGCGATGCAGCAGGTGCAAGCCAGTAATACAGGGCCCAGCAAGAGAAAAAAGCCCATTAGAAACAGGGTATAGAATCCCCACTCGTCAAGATTACAAAATCTATTTATCAGATTGCAGCTCCTTAAATATAATATAATCTAAAACCATTTAATTCAGTTAAAAACAAATACACATTGAACAGACACAAGACATGTTGCCATCATGCTGCCATCTTGTGTTGCTTTACGAGAAAACAATCCCAAGCTTTTTTTGATTTGAAAAATGATACGATTATTTCTAACCAGTTAAAAAATAGATCTTTCTTCATTTATGAAAACGGAACATACAGGATCAGTAACTTAACAAGAAATGACAGTGACACATATCATCTGGAGATTTATAACAAACAAGGAAAATTAATAAAAAGTCTGACTCAACAACTGTTTATAGAAAGTAAGATACTGGTTAAAATAAAATATCTAATTTAATTGTTTTCCATCTGCTTCATTCAAATAAAAGTAAGTGATGTTTTTGCGTCAGCTCCAGTGTCCTCTGTCCTCCTGGACTCTCAGTGTCTGTATCGGGGGGAGATGAGGGTGGTCTGCAGCGCTCAGGGAGGGGACAGTCCTCAGTACAGCTGGACTCTGAACGGACATCCTTTGACAGAGTCTCAGCTCCTCTCCAAAGACAGAGAGAACAACATCACTCTGAGACAAGACGTAGAGGGACAACTGGTCTGCTCAGTCAAAAATCACATCAGCCACATTTATAAAGAGCAGCACATTTCCACTTGTGGTGAGTTTAAAAGTCAAATATAGTAGATGGGAATCACCTTTCTCTCCTTCTTTGTCTTCAGGATTCATATTCATTAAATGCACTTCACTAAAAGGGACGCACATATCAGAGTGTGTGTTTGAAAAGAATAACACACAGCAGCCTCAACAGTCATTACTAACTCTGTTCTGTTTCCACAAATATCTATTGCTGTGTCTGACTCACTTCAGACCATGTCTTTGTCTCTTTCCTTAAATAAAGATCATGCAGCAGATCATTGGCCGGTTATTGTTGCAGTTGTCGTCAGCATTGTTTTGATTGTTGGAGTGGCACTAGGTTGTTTGTTAAAGAAGAAGTGCAAGAAGAACAGTAAAGGTATGCACACATCATAATCACCATGAATGTTTTAATCCAGTTTGTATTAGTGTTGTTGTTTTGGATGTTTGACTGACTCGTTATTGACTTGTAGAAGAAGAACATGAGCAGGAGTTAACCTGCTCCAACGTCAGGATATTGCAACAGCCTGAGAGTCAGCCACAGCAGACGACTGAGATAGAAGTTGAGTACGGCCAAGTCAAGTTTTCAGAGTCATCATGTCAGCATATTTATGAAGTGGCAGAAAATTACTGTGTATAAAAAAGTGAAAATACTGTGAAAATAAAAAAGTTGGTATCAGGAAACCTCTACCAAAAAATTATAAGAAGCTTGAATTTCTATCCCATTTCTCCAAAATAAAGAATAGAGCTTCAAAAAGAAAGCCAACCCTCCACTAAAATCACACAGAAGAAGTAAATGAATCCAGGAAGGATTATCCTACATTACTCACATCACAACTCTCTCCAATCACTGTGCTTCAGACATATTAACATTTGTACAATCTGTAGAAAGAATCAATGAAAGTTCTGCAGCAAAGTTCGTTCAAACAGCACTCAGAAAGGGTTATTTTTTTATTTATTTGTTTTGTTTCCGTGCAGGCTTCAGTAAAATCTCTGGTTTCATTCCCGTCTCTTTTGAAAGACCACAGTGCCCACCACAGCACAGACCACGATCCCCAGCAGAGTGCACAGTAAGAGCAGGAAGACCTTTCAGCCCGTCAGCGGCATCCCACGGAAGTTCCCGGTCGGAATATTTTATAAAGTTATTGACAAAATAATCACATTTTATTATAAAGAAAGCAATTGTGCTTAGTGTAAAATCTCTAACCTACACAGTGTATTGTGTCAAAATAACTCTTCACTCTTTGCTTTTACCGGTCTTAAATAAATACACTTTTAAGGCTCCAATGAAACTTGTTAAGTCTAAAAAGCTTTTTCTTTCCAATACTCTCCGTCTCTGATCCTACAACTCCCCGAGTGAGACTAGAGGAGTTATTATCATGTGACACTGCAACAACAATATAACACAATATACTGAGAAGAGGGTTTCTTTTTTTCACTGAAGCAGACGCTGAATGTGTCTCAGTTCAGCGAGACAGACAGATGTGGAGCACAGTTGTCGTTCATGACTGTTTGATGACTTGTTCCTGTACGCCTGTGTGCTATTGTCTTGATATCATGAGATGGCAGTTTTTTATCATAAAATAAATTAATAAATAAAGAATTTCATACTAGTATCATGAAGTTGATATGACTCCAACATTACCTGAAACTTATTAACTGATAAATAAGTCATACAACATATGGCTGTCAAAAGTCAGGGACGACTAAAAAAAGAGACTGGGCTCTCACTGTTGACCACTAGAGGGAGCCACAGATCTAGGTAATACATCATCCTCTGATCAAAGTTCTCCTGTCAGCCCCTGCTACAGTAAGTCCTCACTAACTCTAGTTCTGTTTCTACAAATATCTATTTTCATGTCTTACTTCAGACCATGTCTTTGTCTCTTTTCTTAATTTGCAGCAGATCATTGGCCAGTTATTGTTGAAGTTGTCACCATTGTTTTGATTGTTGGAGTGGCACTAGGTTGTGTGTTAAAGAAGAAGTGCAAGAAGCACAGTAAAGATATGCACACATCATAATCACCAAAGGTTGACTGGCCTGAACCACCATTCAGGTTATTCAAAACAGATTTAAACAAGTTTAAGTTGGATAACATTGTCTTCCTTTTGCAAATAACAAAAAAAGACAGAGGTAGGAAAACCTACAGTCAAATCAAATGTAACAATAAGAATTAAATTACAAAGTGAATAAATAATTCAAGACCTTTTAAATCTGGGTCTTGGTTTATATTTGATATTTGTTTAAAGACTAATACATGATTAAGTTTTACACTTTCAGTGTTCACTGTTTGGACACTGGACATACAGTGGTGGGCTAAATGAATAGTACATTTGGCCTATTTAATAGTTTTTAGTTGTTTTTGTTGGATAATTTTAATAAAACATCCATAAAAAGAATGAAATATTTACAAAGTCATCATGATCTATAATTTATGAACTATAAAAAATATAGACTCATGCCGTCATAAAGAGCTTTAGATAATTTTCTTAAAAAAACAGGCTCTACCTTTTTTACTGTCAGTGTCACACAATCATGTTGGTTCACAGAAGAAGCCCTGGGAAAACATTAGTGTTGACGTTCCCATAAAATAAATATCCATGATGCAAAAGGTGGACACACCAAATATTAAAGTTAAAAAAGGATAAACAAATCTGATATGTTTTGTGCTCAGAGCAGGCTTCATAAACATTTTCAAATGTTTTGGAGGCAACAGAGGTCATTCATTTTCAGATTTGTCCTGTGTTTCAATAATTCTGGCCAGCACTGTTTGTCGGTTAAATATAGATTCACAGACATTGTGCTGAGAATTACAGCTTCTGTGTGTTTCTTACATGAGTAACCACTGGAACAAATACACAAACCACACAACTACTGAACTAGAAACTGTGGCAATGCTTTGTGTGAACTGTTCTTTTTTCTTTTCTTTTCTTTTTTCATCTCTTTGCTACAAGAGACCCAGTCTTATTGAAAATGCACCTCATGAATACACAGTCAAACATATCCATTGTAAAAAAGAAGATCAGCTGCGTTTACAGACCTTGGAATTTAAACACGTCATTTTCTACCACTTCATAAAGATGCTGACGTGGATTTGAAAACTTGACTTGGCCGTGTTCGACTTCTATCTCAGTCGTCTCCTGCAGCTTCCTCTCAGACTGTTACAATATCCTGATGTTGGAGTAGGTTAACTCCTGCTCATGTTCTTCTTCTACAAGTCAATAACGAGTCAGTCAAACATCCAAAACATTGTAATTTTTACACATTTTTTTTACTGTAAATGTTATTTGAAAATAATGGATATTTTATTTACATCTTGAATGCATGTGTTTTACTTTTGACATAAGGGTAATATTTATCCAGAACAATTAGTGTAAAAATATTTTTGGTGTCAATTCTATCTGTTTTCTTTTTTTTTTAAGTATAGCTTTTGTTGCTCACCCCTGAACACAACATTTAAAGAAACACTTTTAGATAAAGTCTGTTAAGTGTGGAAGTTCTGCATTCTAGTTTTAACTGTGTGAAACATCCAGTCACTTCCTGCTTGTCTGCTCTGCATAAATAATATTTATTTTATTTATTTCATTAATATTTGTGAAGTCAGATTTTTGTTGTGGATTTTGTTAAGATCATTAAAAGTCATTGGAAAGTGAAAGAGGAGCTTTATTCAAAAACACAGTTGTGTTAAAAGATAACTGTGGTCATGTTAATATATAAGAAACTAAAATAAAGAAAGTTTTATATAAAATGAAAACCACAGAGGTCCATGAACAAAACTAAACTCAAATGAATAACACAGATGTTGATGAGACTCATGTAGATAATGTTACATGTGAAGTGTAGAGATGCACTGTTGATCAAAAGACAAACCAAATAAATATTGATTTTAAAATTTATTACAAATTGTTGTTAAATTAAAACCACCAGTAAAAGTTTTGGTGAAACTAAACACTACATTCCTCCGTTCTGTACAACATGTAAAATATTTTTAATACTTCATCTCCAGACTTTGTAACTGACAAACCAAAAGAGATGAATACACTCTTCTTTTAGTCACTGAAAAGATAAAGTGAAACACAGACTCACTTCCTGTTTCTATGAGAAGAACAGCTCACACTTCTCACAGGCTGTTTGGCTCAAGGGCCACGGAACAACACTGTTGTCCTTTAAGGTAGAACTGTGTGAAAGTTCCTGAGTGGGACATCAGAGGCAGAGCCGGGACATGAGGTCAGTGTGGGCTCTGATGGTGCTGCTGCTCCAAGTCTTTCAAGGTGAGACCAGACGCTCTTCAGCTTTTTAACTGCATTATTCAGATTTTAAAGTTACTTATTAAGGTCTCCAGCAACATCATTTACCCTTTAAAGAGAAATTGTAGTGAATAATATAATTTGGAGAAATGTTATACATTGTGAATGACAATAATGTGCAGGTGTACACAGTGCATGGGTTTGTGCTGCAACAGAAAATACCGGAACCTCTTCACATGTTTTTTATTATTATTCTTGGTTTGACTTTTGCAGGTGTTGAAGGCTACTGTGATGCCAGACAGAACAACACTATCTGCTACGGAGCTCTGGGAGGAACCATGGAGGTCCAGCTGATGAACAATGGCTCAGAAATAAATAGATGCACTTGGAGAAATCAATCCCTATCTATTTTTAAATTGAAAAATTATACAATTATTTCTAACGAGTTAAAAAACAGATCTGTCTTCATTTTTGAAAACGGAACATACAGGATCAGTAACTTAACAAGAAATGACAGTGACACATATCATCTGGAGATTTATGACAAACAAGGAATATTAACAAAAAGTCTGACTCAACAACTGTTTATAGAAGGTAAGATACTGGTTAAAATAAAATATCTAATTTAATTGTTTTCCATCTGCTTCATTCAAATAAAAGTAAGTGATGTTTTTGCGTCAGCTCCAGTGTCCTCTGTCCTCCTGGACTCTCAGTGTCTGTCTCGGGGGGAGATGAGGGTGGTCTGCAGCGCTCAGGGAGGGGACAGTCCTCAGTACAGCTGGACTCTGAACGGACATCCTTTGACAGAGTCTCAGCTCCTCTCCAAAGACAGAGAGAACAACATCACTCTGAGACAAGACGTAGAGGGACAACTGGTCTGCTCAGTCAAAAATCACATCAGCCACATTTATAAAGAGCAGCACATTTCCACTTGTGGTGAGTCTGAAAGTTAAATATAGTAGATGGGAATCACTTTTCTCTCCTTCTTTGTCTTTAGGATTCATATTCATTAAATGCACTTCACTAAATGGGACGCACATATCAGAGAGTGTTTGAAAAGAATAACACTCTGTGCACTGCACCAGCAGTCATCACTAACTCTGTTCTTTTTCTACAAATATCTATTGCCATGTCTGACTCACTTCAGACCATATCTTTGTCTCTTTTCTTAAATAAAGATCATGCAGCAGATCATTGGCCAATTATTATTGGAGTTGTCGTCAGCATTGTTTTGATTGTTGGAGTGGCACTAGGTTGTGTGTTAAAGAAGAAGTGCAAGAAGAACAGTAAAGGTACGCACACATCATAATCTCCATGAATGTTTTAATCCAGTATGTATTAGTGTTGTTGTTTTGGATGTTTGACTGACTCGTTATTGACTTGTAGAAGAAGAACATGAGCAGGAGTTAACCTACTCCGACATCAGGATATTGCAACAGCCTGAGAGTCAGCCACAGCAGACGACTGAGATAGAAGTCGAATACGGCCAAGTCAAGTTTTTAGAGCCATGTTAGCATATTAATAACTGAAAATGACTGTGTAAACTGCAAGGTTTGTAAAGGCAGCTGTAATGTTTAAGTTAAGTTCATAGCCTATAGATGTTTTATTAAGAGTTTAGATGTTCACTTATTGTGAACTTTGTTTAAAATGTTTAATAATAATGACAGTGTATTTATGAAGTGCATTATCAATAGGACTCTCTTGTAGCACAGAAATAAAAAATAAATAAAGATAAGTTCACACATAGCATTGCCACAGTTTCTAGTTCAGTAGTTGTGTGGTTTGTGTTTTTTTTCCAGTGGTTACTTGTGTAAGAAACACACAGAGGCTGTAATTCTCAGCACAATGTCTGTGAATCCATTTAACACAATAAAGGTATATTCTGTTCTTGACTCGATGCAATTCCTTTTTTGTTTCTATCACAAATACAGCATTGATTGCACAATAAAAAGAACCACTTCTGTACAAACACTGACTCCTCAGAGGCTTTTGAACAGATCCAACCTGTGCTGAGGTAATGATTGTGAGTCTTGCAGAATCAGCCTCAAAAAAGAACTGTGTGTAAATGGTACAAGACACAACAATAAACAAGCAGTACAAAGTTAAACTGAGTTTAACAGTGTGGTGTAATATTTTGAATGGTATGTGTTTATTTCTGTGTACTTATTTCCTGTTCATTATGCATGTGATTATATTGTGTGCCTTTTGGTTTATACTTTTGTACGGTTTAATTTTAAGTATGGGATGTTTTATTAAAATATCTAGAAGCATATTAATAGAAAAGAGAAAACATAATGTCAGACTGGTTTTAATCAGAGGTGTAAAGAGTACCTGAAAGCCATACTTGAGTAAAAGTACAGATACCTTACTGTAAAAATGACTCCACTACAAGTCACCAATTTAAATATGACTTGAGTAAAAGTCTTAAAGTATCCCAAGTACTTAAGTATTTTACTCGTACTGAATGTTGGCTCAAAGATGCACTAGACCTCAACACAAAGAGATATTGTAGGTCAGTGAAAAACAAGTTTATTTATGAGGTTTTACTTCCTAATATAGAAAAGAAATTGAACACCTCAATATTTCGACAAAACAAAAATACAGATTAAACAAGTCTGTCCAAGTCAAACTCGAGTGCTCAAAAAAAGTAAAACATTTTCAAAAAAGGTATTTTCAGTAAAATGGACAAACAACAACAAAACAAACACATTGCATAAAGAATTTGCTTTGGCTTCATCAGTGGCTGCAGCCACTTTTATGAGAAACAACTGGAGTTCGACACGCTGGTAATTCACGTTCACAACAGAGTAACACATACAGGCAAAAAGCATCCAGTACCTTCAAAAGCCTGCAGATGGCAGTATCACCTCTTACACCAAAGAATAAGCCACTGCAGACAAAGTTGACTTGTTGACATGGTTTTAATACATGATTATTACACACAGAGACATGGGGGCCTAGTGGGGAACTAGGACAAATGTTAAAAGAAAGGCAGTCGTAAATTTGTGAACTGTCATGTGAAAACTATAAAAACCTAAGTTCAATTTGCAGACCTTTAGTAGAGCTGGGGATAGTCTACTCGGGTCATTTGTTGTCGTGCTACAAGACAAACTAAAATACTAGGGTTTAATGTTGAAATCAGTACAAAGAAGCTAAATTACATTACATTTTACATTTTATTCATTTAGCTGACGCTTTTATCCAAAGCTACTTACATTGTTCTAATGTTATTACCAGTGTTTACAGCCACTGGAGGCAAGGTGGGTTAAGTGTCTTGCCCAAGGATACAACGACAGTATGAACTGTGGGGAGAGCGGGAATTGAACCACCTACCTTCCAGTTGAAGGACGACAGCTCTACCCACTGAGCTACTGCCGCCCCAGTAGCCGCCCCTTCACATAACAAATATGGGAATAACAAAAGGAGATGTGCAATATGAGAATTATGTCAATTTTTTGACAAAGTAGTAAGTAAATTTTATTTATATAGCACCTTTCACAGATATAAATCACAAAGTGCTTTACAAAGTGCAATAAAAGAACAATAAAACTATGAGAATAAATATTAAAACCACAAAATATTAAACATAAAAACATAAAAAGCCCAATCAACTAAAAGCTTGTTTAAATAAAAGTGTCTTCAGCTGCTTTTTAAAAGAATCAACAGAAGCATCCACTTTTTTTATGTTGTTTCTTGACTGTGAAGGTTCTCAGTCATCCAGGACATCTTGAAAAAAAGGTTGAAGTAAAAGCATCTGGACTCAGTTTTCAAGGTGAAGACGTTTTGTCTCTAATTCCAGGAGACTTTATCAATTCTGAGATCAACTGGTAGAAGAGCTGAGCTTATATCTCTAGAGGGAGGAGTTTTCCCTGAAACCAAACCTGAAACCAGGCTGATCTGGTCTCATGGTCGTTGGCTCTGAAAGGGAAGTGTGACTTCTGATGTGAGAGTCGTTAAGGCTCATGAAAGTCGTTACTGACACTGCTCCTTTCAGGTGCTGAGTTGTTAGTGACACTGCTCCATTCAGGTGCAGAGTCGTTAGTTACACTGCTCCATTCAGGTGCTGTGTTTGTTGTTCTAAGGTGCAACTCTTTTGTTTAAGGTTTCAAAACACTGTTATAAATACTAGACAACATGAATCTGAGGCCACCTCCTCTGTTCAAAGGGGGGTTTTCCATTTTCACAAAGATGGCTTCCTTCACCCCTCTCTAAAACCATCTGGCCTCTCTGGCCAAAATATCTTAAAACTTAAAAGGATTTTCTACAAACACAACATTCCAGTCCACTTTAAACCAGGAAACACGCTGCGTCAAAAACTGGTCCATCCTAAAGACAAGATCCCCTCACACAAACAGAGTAATGTAGTTGATGCAGTTCAGTAAAGAGTGCAGTGACAGTTATGTCGGTGAAACAAAACAACAGCTTCACAAGAGGATGTATCAGCACAGAAGAGCCAATCCTGGAGGACCTGAGTCTGCAGTCCACCTCCACCTCAAAGAGAAAGGGCATTCCTTTGAGGACAGCAATGTCTGAATTCTGGCCAGAGAGGCCAGATGGTTTAATATACAAGAAACTAAAATAATGAAAGTTTTACATAAAATGAAAACCACAAACAAAACAAAACTCATATGAAAAGCACAGATGTTGATTAGACTCATGTAGATAACGTTACATGTGAAGTGTAGAGAATTTCTTCGAGGCCGACCAATAGCCCTTTCCCAATGGCCTCACCGAACTCCTCCCAGACCCAAGTTTTTGCCTCCACAACCACCCGAGCTGCAGCCCGCTTGGCCTGCCGGTACCCATCAGCTGCGTCAGGAGTCCCACAAGCCAGCCAGGCTCGATAGGTCTCCTTCTTCAGCTTGACAACATATCTTACTTCCGGTGTCAACCACCGGGATTGGGGATTGCCGCCACGACAGGCAGCAGAGACTTTGCGGCCACAGCTCCGAGTGGTCGCGTTGACAATGGAGGTGGAGAACATGGTCCACTCATACTCAATGTCTCCAGTCTCCCACGGAATCTGGTCGAAGCTCTGCTGGAGGTGAAAGTTGAAGATCTCTCTGACAGGGGACTCGGCCAAACGTTCCCAACAAACCCTCACAGTACGTTTGGGTCTGCCAAGTCTGTCCAGCTTTCTCCATCGATATCGGATCAAACTCACCACCAGGTGGTGATCATTTGACAGCTCCACCCATCTCTTCATCCGAGTGTTCAAGACAGACGGCCGGAGATCAGATGAAACAACTACAAAGTCGATCATCGATCTCCTAGGGTGTCCTGGTGCCACGTGCACTGATGGACACCCTTATCCTTGAACATAGTGTTTGTTATGAACAAACTGTGAATAGCACAGAAGTCCAATAACAGAACATCGCTCGGGTTCAGATCCAGCGGGCCGTTCCTCCCAATCACGCCCCTCCAGGTTTCATTGTCGCTGCCCACGTGAGCGTTGAAGTCCCCCAGCAGAACGGTGGAGTCCCCGGTTGGAGCACCTTCCAGCACCTCTCCCAGAGAATTCAAGAAGGCCGGGTACTCTGCACTGCCATTTGGCCCGTAAACACAAACAACAGTGAGAGACCTATCTCGACCCGAAGGCGCAGGGAAGCGACCTTCTCGTTCACCGGGGTGAACTCCAACACATGGCGGCTGAGCTGGGGGGCTATGAGCAAGCCCACACCAGCCCGCCGCCTCTCACCGCAGGAAACTCCAGAGTAGTGGAGAGTCCAGCCTCTCTCGAGGATTTGGGTTCCAGAGCCCAAGCTTTGCGTGGAGGTGAGCCCGACAATCACTAGTCGGTATCTCTCAACATCAACCTCCCGCACAAGCTCAGGCTCCTTCCCAGCCAGCAAGGTGACATTCCATGTCCCTAGAGCCAGATTCTGTGTCCGGGGACTGCCACACAATCCAAATTGCACCGACCCCTTACGGTTCCTTCTGCAGGTGGTGGGCCCACGGCAGGTCGGCCTCACATTTATCCTTCGGGCTGAGCCCGGCCGGGTCCCGTGGGGAAAGACCTGGCCACCAGGCGCTTGCATACGAGCCCCAAACCTGGGCCTGGCTCCAGGGTGGGGCCTCAGTTCCGCCATACCAGGCGACGTAACGGTCCTTGATTTCTTCATTTCCATAAAGGGTTTTGAACCGCTCTTTGTCTGGCCCGTCACCTAGGACCTGTTTGTCTTGGGAGACCCTACCAGGGTATATAGCTCCTGACAACATCCTAGGATCATTCGGGCACTCAAACCCCTCCACCACGATAAGGTGGCGGTTCAAGGAGGGAAAAGTCAAGACTAAATTTCTCAATCGAATCAATTCTGAATTTGACTGGAAGTCAATGAAGTGAGGTTAAAACCAGTGAAATGTGAGCCTTTCTGTTGGTTCCAGTTAAAAGCGTGGCTGCAGCATTTTGCACCATTTGTAGAGACGATTTATTCAAAAAAGTAAAAAGAGAATTACAATAATCAAGACGAGAAGAAATAAAAGCATGAATAATCATCTCCAAGTTAGCTTTAGACAATACCACTTTCAGTTTAGAATTATTTATCTAAAATTATAAAAACAGTTTTTGACCAACTGTCTAGAATGACTGTCCAGAGACATAGATCGGTCAAACAGAACACCAAGGTTTCAGAGGCTCGACTGGACGGAAGAACCAAGGGAACCAAGGTGTTGTTTAAAGACTATTACATGATTAAGTTTACACTTTCAGTGTGCACTGTTTGGACACTGGGCATACAGTGGTGGGCTAAAATGATTAGAACACTTGGCCTATTTAAGAGTTTTCAGTTGTTTTTGTTGAATGAACCATTAAAATATCCATTACAAGAATGAAATATCTACAAAGTCATCATTATGATCTACAGTGGGGATCGAAAGTTTGGGCACCCCAGGTAAAAAATTGTATTAATGTGCATAAAGACGCCAAGAAAAGATGGAAAAATCTTTGCAGGGTGCCCAAACTTTTGCAGACACCATTTTTTTTTGTTTTCTGTTATTTTGAAAGTGTAAATGATGGAAATAAAATCTAACTTTTTTTTACTTATTATAAGGGTGTCTAATCTGTCATATGATGCCTTTTGGAGATTTTTCCACCTTTTCTTGGCGTCTTTATGCACATTAATAAAATTTTTTACCTGGAGTGCCCAAACTTTTGATCCCCACTGTATAACAATATAGATCATGCCGTCATAAAGAGCTTTAGGTAAAAAAACAAAAAAAAACAGGCTCCACCTTTTTACTGTCAGTGTCACACAATCATGTTTGTTTTCAGAAGAAGCCCTGGGAAAACATTAGTGTTGACGTTCTCAGGAAATAAATGGACATGATGTCAGAGAGATGTGCTGCAAAAGGTGGACACACCAAATATTAAAGTTAAAAGATAATAAACAAACAAATCTGAAATGTTTTGTGCTCAGAGCAGGCTTCATGAACATTATCAAATGAAATCATGTTTTGGAGGCAACAGAGGTCATTCATTTTCAGATTTGTCCCGTATTTTAATAATTCTGGCCAGCACTGTATGTCGGCCAAATATAGATTCACAGACATTGTGCTGAGAATTACAGCCTCTGTGTGTTTCTTGTACAAGTAACCACTGGAACAAAAACACAAACCACACAACTACTGAACTAGAAACTGTGGCAATGCTATGTGTGAACTGTTCTTTTTTTCTTTTCTTTTTTTTGTTATCTCTTTGCTACAAGAGACCCAGTCTTATTAAAAATGCACCTCATGAATACACAGTCAATTTAAACGTCTTACACATCTTAAACATATCCATTGTAAAACAGAAGATCAGCTGTGTTTACAGACCTTGGAAAATACACAGTCATTTTCTACCACTTCATAAATATTCTGACGTGGCTCTGAAAAACTTGACTTGGCTGCCTCTCAGGCTGTTGCTATATCCTGACGTTGGAGTAGGTTAACTCCTGCTCATGTTCTTCTTCTACAAGTCAATAACGAGTCAGTCAAACATCCAAAACATTGTAATTTCTACCCATTTTTTAACTGTAAATGTTATTTGAAAATAATGGATATTTTATATACATCTTGAATGCATGTGTTTTACTTTTGACATAAGGGTAATATTTATCCAAAACAATTATTGTAAATTTTTACTAACATTTTTTTTTTACAAACAACTTTTAGACATAGTCTGTTAAGTGTTAATGTTCTGCATTTGAGTTTTAACTTTGTGAAACCCTCTGTGTGAAACATCCAGTCACTTCCTGCCTGTCTGCTCTGTATAAATAATATTAATTTTATTTATTTCATTATTATTTGGTGAGTCTATAACTGACAAACCAAAAGAGATAAATACACTCTTCTTTTAGTCACTGAAAAAATAAAGTGAGCCACAAACTCACTTCCTGTCTCTATGAAAAGAACAGCTCACACTTCTCACAGGCTGTTTGGCTCAAGGGCCACGGGACAACACTGTTGTCCTTTAAGGTAGAACTGTGTGAAAGTTCCTGAGTGGGACATCAGAGGCAGAGCCGGGACATGAGGTCAGTGTGGGCTCTGATGATGCTGCTGCTCCAAGTCTTTCAAGGTGAGACCAGACGCTCTTCAGCTTTTTAACTGCATTATTCAGATTTTAAAGTTTATTATTAAGGTCTCCACCAACATCATTTACCCTTTAAAGAGAAATTATAGTGAATAATATAATTTGGAGAAATGTTATACATTGTGAATGACAATAATGTGCAGGTGTACACAGTGCATGGGTTTGTGCTGCAACAGAAAAGACCAGAACCTGTTCACATGTTTTTTATTGTTATTCTTGGTTTGACTTTTGCAGGTGTTGAAGGCTACTGTGATGCCAGACAGAACAACACTATCTGCTACGGAGCTCTGGGAGGAACCATGGAGGTCCAGCTGATGGACAACGGCTCAAAAATAAATAGATGCATTTGGAGAAAACAATCCCAAGCTATTTTGTATTTGAAAAAAAATATGATTATTTCTAACGAGTTAAAAAATAGATCTGTCTTCATTTTTGGAAACAGAACATACAGGATCAGTAACTTAACAAGAAATGACAGTGACACATATCATCTGGAGATTTATAACAAACAAGGAAAATTAACAAAAAGCCAGACTATACAACTGTTTATAGAAGGTAAGATACTGGTTAAAATAAAATATCTAATTTAATTGTTTTCCATCTGCTTCATTCAAATAAAAGTAAGTGATGTTTTTGCGTCAGCTCCAGTGTCCTCTGTCCTCCTGGACTCTCAGTGTCTGTCTCGGGGGGAGATGAGGGTGGTCTGCAGCGCTCAGGGAGGGGACAGTCCTCAGTACAGCTGGACTCTGAACGGACATCCTTTGACAGAGTCTCAGCTCCTCTCCAAAGACAGAGAGAACAACATCACTCTGAGACAAGACGTAGAGGGACAACTGGTCTGCTCAGTCAAAAATCACATCAGCCACATTTATAAAGAGCAGCACATTTCCACTTGTGGTGAGTTTAAAAGTCAAATAGAATCACAAATTTTGTGATAAACTATGCATTTTTTTATAAGTCTTTATAAAACATCTATAGCTATAAACGTTAGGACATCTTAAACATATCCAGGATCAGCTGTGTTTACAGACCTTGGCTTATACACAGTCATTTTCTGCCACTTCATAAAAATGCTGATGTGGCTCTAAAATCTTGACTTGTCCGTTACTCGACTTAACTGTTCATTTATTTATTTATTTCATTAATATTTGTGAAGTCAGATTTTTGTTGTGGATTTTGTTAAGATCATTAAAAGTCATTGGAAAGTGAAAGAAAAGCTTTATTCAAAAACACAGTTGTTTTAAAAAATAACTGTGGTCATCTTAATATATAAGAAACTAAAATAAAGAAAGTTTTATATAAAATGAAAACTAAAGCAGTCCCTGAACAAAACTAAACTCATATGAATAACACAGATGTTGATTAAACTAATGTAGATAATGTTACATGTGAAGTGTAGAGATACACTGTTGATCAAAAGACAAACCAAATAATTAATGATTTAAAAATGTATTACAAAATTGTTGTTAAATTAAAACCACCAGTAAATGTTTTGGTGAAACTAAACACTACATTCCTCCGTTCTGTACAACATGTAAAATATTTCTAATACTTCATCTTCAGACTTTGTAACTGACAAACCAAAAGAGACTTTTCTTTTAGTCACTGAAAAGATAAAGTGAGACACACTCAATTCCTGTCTCTATGATAAGAACAGCTCACACTTCTCACAGGCTGTTTTGCTCAAGGGCCACGGGACAACACTGTTGTCCTTTAAGGTAGAACTGTGTGAAAGTTCCTGAGTTATTCAAATCTGAATAACTGCATTATTCAGATTTTAAAGTTTAATATTAAAGTCCACCAACATCATTTACCCTTTAAAGAGAAATTATAGTGAATAATATAATTTGGAGAAATGTTATACATTGTGAATGACAATAATGTGCAGGTGTACACAGTGCATGGGTTTGTGCTGCAACAGAAAAGACCAGAACCTGTTCACATGTTTTTTATTATTATTCTTGGTTTGACTTTTGCAGGTGTTGAAGGCTACTGTGATGCCAGACAGAACAACACTATCTGCTACGGAGCTCTGGGAGGAACCATGGAGGTCCAGCTGATGGACAATGACTCAGAAATATATAGATGCACTTGGAGAAAACAAACACAAGCTATTTTTGATTTGAAAAAAAATATGATTATTTCTAACGAGTTAAAAAATAGATCTGTCTTCATTTATGAAAACGGAACATACAGGATCAGTAACTTAACAAGAAATGACAGTGACACATATCATCTGGAGATTTATGAGAAAGATGGAAAATTAACAAAAAGTCTGACTCAACAACTGTTTATAGAAGGTAAGATACTGGTTAAAATAAAATATCTAATTTAATTGTCTTCCATTTGCTTCATTCAAATAAAAGTAAGTGATGTTTTTGCGTCAGCTCCAGTGTCCTCTGTCCTCCTGGACTCTCAGTGTCTGTATCGGGGGGAGATGAGGGTGGTCTGCAGCGCTCAGGGAGGGGACAGTCCTCAGTACAGCTGGACTCTGAACGGACATCCTTTGACAGAGTCTCAGCTCCTCTCCAAAGACAGAGAGAACAACATCACTCTGAGACAAGACGTAGAGGGACAACTGGTCTGCTCAGTCAAAAATCACATCAGCCTCATTTATAAAGAGCAGCACATTTCCACTTGTGGTGAGTCTGAAAGTCAAATATAGTAGATTCATATTCATTAAATGCACTTCACTAAATTGGACGCACATATCAGAGTGTGTGTTTGAAAAGAATAACACTCTGTGCACTGCACCAGCAGTCATCACTAACTCTGTTCTGTTTCTACAAATATCTATTGCCAATGTCTGACTCACTTCAGACCATGACTTTGTCTCTTTTCTTAAATAAAGATCATGCAGCAGTTCATTGGTCAGTTATTGTAAGAGTTGTCGTCACCATTGTTTTGATTGTTGGAGTGGCACTAGGTTGTGTGTTAAAGAAGAAGTGCAAGAAGAACAGTAAAAGGTATGCACGCATCATAATCACCATGAATGTTTTAATCCAGTAAGTATTAGTGTTGTTGTTTTGGATGTTTGACTAACTCGTTATTGACTTGTAGAAGAAGAACATGAGCAGGAGTTAACCTACTCCGACGTCAGGATATTGCAACAGCCTGAGAGTCAGCCGCAGCAGACGACTGAGATAGAAGTCGAGTAACAGCCAAGTCAAGTTTTCAAATCCACATCAGCATATTTCTGTAATTTCTTAATGTCTGTAAACGCAGCTGATCCTCTGTCTTACAATGGAAATGTTTAAGGTTTGTAAGATGTTTAAATTGACAGTGTATTCATGAAGTGCATTATTAATAAGACTGAGTCTCTTGTAGCACAGAGATGAAAAAAAAAAAATAAAGATAAGTTCACACATAGCATTGCCACAGTTTCTAGTTCAGTAGTTGTGTGGTTTGTGTATTTTCTCCAGTGGTTACTCGTGTAAGAAACACACAGAGACTGTAATTCTCAGCACAATGTCTGTGAATCCATTTAACACAATAAAGGTATATTCTGTTCTTGACTCAATGCAATTCCTTTCTTTGCTTCTATCACAAATACAGCATTGATTGAACAATAAAAAGAACCACTTCTGTGCAAACACTGACTCCTCAGAGGCTTTTGAACAGATCCAACCTGTGCTCAGGTAATGATTGTGAGTCTTGTAGAATCAGCCTCAAAAAAGAATTGTGTGTAAATGGTACAAGACACAACAATAAACATGCAGCACAAAGTTAAACTGAGTTTGACAGCTGTACATTTACAGAAAATATGATTAAAAATGCAAGATTTGGGTTAGCTAATGTTTAGCATGTTTTATTTTGTGTATTAAGAGTTTAACAAATAAAATATAATAAATATTGAGCTAAAATGAATTTCACAAAACACATTTTACCAAAAGTAACTTTTGTTTTTAGGTTTATTGTCGTTGAGGTTAAGTGATTGATTTGTTCGTTGCTTGTTACAGGTCAAAGGTTGATTGGCCTGAACCACCATTCAGGTTATTCAAAACAGATTTAAACAAGTTTAAGTTGGATTGCATTGTCTTCCTTTTGCAAATAACAAAAAAAGACAGAGGCAGGAAAACCTACAGTCAAATCAAATGTAACAATAAGAATTAAATTAAAAAGTTAATAAATAATTCAAGACCTTTTAAATCTGGGTCTTGGTTTATATTTGATATTTGTTTAAAGACTATTACATGATTAAGTTTTACACTTTCAGTGTTCACTGTTTGGACACTGGACATACAGTGGTGGGCTAAATGAATAGAACATTTGGCCTATTTAATAGTTTTTAGGTGTTTATGTTGAATAATTTTAATAAAACATCCATAAAAAGAATGAAATTTTTACAAAGTCATCATGATCTATCATTTATGAACTATAAAAAATATAGACTCATGCCGTCATAAAGAGCTTTAGATAATTTTCTTAAAAAAACAGGCTCTACCTGTTTTTCTGTCAGTGTCACACAATCATGTTGGTTCACAGAAGAAGCCCTGGGAAAACATTAGTGTTGACGTTCCCATAAAATAAATAGACATGATGCAAAAGGTGGACACACCAAATATTAAAGTTAAAAAAGGATAAACAAATCTGATATGTTTTGTGCTCAGAGCAGGCTTCATGAACATTATCAAATGTTTTGGAGGCAACAGAGGTCATTCATTTTCAGATTTGTCCTGTGTTTCAATAATTCTGGCCAGCACTGTTTGTCGGTTAAATATACATTCACAGACATTGTGCTGAGAATTACAGCCTCTGTGTGTTTCTTACATGAGTAACCACTGGAACAAATACACAAACCACACAACTACTGAACTAGAAACTGTGGCAATGCTTTGTGTGAACTGTTCTTTTTTCTTTTCTTTTCTTTTTTTTGTTATCTCTTTGCTACAAGAGACCCAGTCTTATTAAAAATGCACCTCATGAATACACAGTCAAACATATCCATTGTAAAACAGAAGATCAGCTGCGTTTACAGACCTTGGAATTTACACAGTCATTTTCTACCACTTCATAAAGATGCTGACGTGGATTTGAAAACTTGACTTGGCAGTGTTCGACTTCTATCTCAGTCGTCTCCTGCAGCTTCCTCTCAGACTGTTACAATATCCTGATGTTGGAGTAGGTTAACTCCTGCTCATGTTCTTCTTCTACAAGTCGATAAAAAGTCAGTCAAACATCCAAAACATTGTAATTTCTACACATTTTTTTTACTGCAAATGTTATTTGAAAATAATGGATATTTTATTTACATCTTGAATGCATGTGTTTTACTTTTGACATAAGGGTAATATTTATCCAGAACAATTAGTGTAAAAATATTTTTGTGGTCAATTCTATCTGTTTTTTTTTTTTTAAGTATAGCTTTTGTTGCTCACCCCTGAACACAACATTTAAAGAAACACTTTTAGATAAAGTCTGTTAAGTGTGGAAGTTCTGCATTCTAGTTTTAACTGTGTGAGACATCCAGTCACTTCCTGCCTGTCTGCTCTGCATAAATAATATTTATTTTATTTATTTCATTAATATTTGTGAAGTCAGATTTTTGTTGTGGATTTTGTTAAGATCATTAAAAGTCATTGGAAAGTGAAAGAGGAGCTTTATTCAAAAACACAGTTGTGTTAAAAGATAACTGTGGTCATGTTAATATATAAGAAACTAAAATAAAGAAAGTTTTATATAAAATGAAAACCACAAAGGTCCATGAACAAAACTAAACTCAAATGAATAACACAGATGTTGATTAGACTCATGTAGATAATGTTACATGTGAAGTGTAGAGATACACTGTTGATCAAAAGACAAACCAAATAAATATTGATTTTAAAATTTATTACAAATTGTTGTTAAATTAAAACCACCAGTAAAAGTTTTGGTGAAACTAAACACTACATTCCTCCGTTCTGTACAACATGTAAAATATTTTTAATACTTCATCTCCAGACTTTGTAACTGACAAACCAAAACAGATGAATACACTCTTCTTTTAGTCACTGAAAAGATAAAGTGAAACACAGACTCACTTCCTGTTTCTATGAGAAGAACAGCTCACACTTCTCACAGGCTGTTTGGCTCAAGGGCCACGGGACAACACTGTTGTCCTTTAAGGTAGAACTGTGTGAAAGTTCCTGAGTGGGACATCAGAGGCAGAGCCGGGACATGAGGTCAGTGTGGGCTCTGATGGTGCTGCTGCTCCAAGTCTTTCAAGGTGAGACCAGACGCTCTTCAGCTTTTTAACTGCATTATTCAGATTTTAAAGTTTATTATTAAGGTCTCCACCAACATCATTTACCCTTTAAAGATAAATTATAGTGAATAATATAATTTGTAGAAATGTTATACATTGGGAATGACAATAATGTGCAGGTGTACACAGTGCATGGGTTTGTGCTGCAACAGAAAAGACCAAAACCTGTTCACATGTTTTTTATTATTATTCTTGGTTTGACTTTTGCAGGTGTTGAAGGCTACTGTGATGCCAGACAGAACAACACTATCTGCTACGGAGCTCTGGGAGATACCATGGAGGTCCAGCTGATGAACAATGGCTCAGAAATAAATAGATGCATTTGGAGAAAACAATCCCAAGCTATTTTTGGTTTGAAATATTACACAATAGTTTCTAATGATTTAAAAAATAGATCTGTCTTCATTTATGAAAACGGAACATACAGGATCAGTAACTTAACAAGAAATGACAGTGACACATATCATCTGGAGATTTATGAGAAAGAAGGAATATTAACAAAAAGCCCGACTATACAACTGTTTATAGAAGGTAAGATACTGGTTAAAATAAAATATCTAATTTAATTGTTTTCCATCTGCTTCATTCAAATAAAAGTAAGTGATGTTCTTGCGTCAGCTCCAGTGTCCTCTGTCCTCCTGGACTCTCAGTGTCTGTCTCGGGGGGAGATGAGGGTGGTCTGCAGCGCTCAGGGAGGGGACAGTCCTCAGTACAGCTGGACTCTGAACGGACATCCTTTGACAGAGTCTCAGCTCCTCTCCAAAGACAGAGAGAACAACATCACTCTGAGACAAGACGTAGAGGGACAACTGGTCTGCTCAGTCAAAAATCACATCAGCCACATTTATAAAGAGCAGCACATTTCCACTTGTGGTGAGTCTGAAAGTCAAATATAGTAGATGGGAATCACTTTTCTTTCCTTCTTTGTCTTCAGGATTTATATTCATTAAATGCACTTCACTAAATGGGACGCACATATCAGAGTGTGTGTTTGAAAAGAATAACACTCTGTGCACTGCACCAGCAGTCATCACTAACTCTGTTCTGTTTCTACAAATATCTATTGCCAATGTCTGACTCACTTCAGACCATGTCTTTGTCTCTTTTCTTAATTTGAAAATTTTATAATTCAAAACTTTAAAATTAATTTTGAATTTGACTGGAAGGTTCCAGTTAAAAGTCTGGCTACATCAGTTTGCACCATTTGTAGCCGACTCAGAGACGATTTATTCTGGCGGCAGAGTGGCAGAGTGGTTAGCTCTCCTGCCTCACAGCAAGAAGGTCCTGGGTTCAACCCCATCCAAGGCAGGGCCTTTCTGTGTGGAGTTTGCATGTTCTCCCTGTGTCTGCGTAGGTTTCCTCCGGGTACTCCGGTTTCTACCACCAAAACATGTACAATAGTCCCCCCCCCAAACACACATGGGGCCAGGTCATGTTTGTAAATGAGAATTGGTTCTCAAACAGTTTACCTGGATAAATAAAGGTTAAATAAAATAAAAATTCAAACAATTAAAAAGAGAATTCCAATAATCAAGGTGAGAAGAAATAAAAGCATGAATAATCATCTCCAAGTCATCTTTAGACAAAAACACTCTCAGTTTAGAATTGTTTCTCAAATGATGAAAACAGTTTTTGACCAACTGTCTAGAATGACTGTCCAGAGACATAGATCGGTCAAACAGAACACCAAGGTTTCTGAGGCTCGACTGGACGGAAGAACCCAGGGAACCAAGGTGTTGTTTGATTTGAGGTAACGTCAGAATATTGCAACAGCCTGAGAGGCAGCCACAGCAGACGACTGAGATTGAAGTCGAGTAACGGCCAAGTCATATTTTTAAATCCACGTCAGCATATTTCTGTAATTTCTTTATGTCTTTAAATGCAGCTGATCCTCTGTCTTACAATTTATATGTTTAAGGTTTGTAAGATGTTTAAATTAAAAGTGTATTTATGAAGTGCATTATTAATAAGACTGAGTCTCTTGTAGCACAGAGTTTAAAAAAATAGATAAGTTCACATATAGCACTGCCACAGTTTCTAGTTCAGTAGTTGTGTGGTTTGTGTATCTTTTCCAGTGGTTACTCGTGTAAGAAACACACAGAGGCTGTAATTCTGTTAAAAGAATTCTATATTGTACTGTAGAATTCGTTCGTCAGATTAATGAGGAGACAGTGAGACTGTATTGAATTTAGAATGAATGGTCAGGTTTTATTCCTTGCAAGGAGAAGCAAAGTACAAACATGTCATGAGACTGTACAGGATGAAACTGCTTAACAAAGTAAACAATACCTATGGTTTTATACATAGCAGTACACAGTGTTAAGGGGGAGGAGGATGTTCACTCCTCTGCAGTCTGCGACCCAGAGGCCAGGTGGTTATGGCTTTGACTAGTGACATGTTTGTAATAGCATGAAGAACAGGACATAAGCAGACAGAAGCATAACATATAAAAACTAAAAAAAATAGACACTAAATGAGAACATACAATTCCCATAACAAATTCTCAACACAATGTCTGTGACATCCAGTCACTTCCTGCCTGTCTGCTCTGCATAAATAATATTTATTTTATTTATTTTATTAATATTTGTTGAGTCAGATTTTTGTTGTGGATTTTGTTAAGATCATTAAAAGTCATTGGAAAGTGAAAGAGGAGCTTTATTAAAAAACACAGAGTGGTGTTAAAAGATAACTGTGGTCATGTTAATATATAAGAAACTAAAATAAAGAAAGTTTTTTATATAAAATAAAAACCAAGGCAAGGCAAGGCAAGGCAATTTTATTTATATAGCACAATTCATACACTGGGTAACTCAAAGTGCTTTACAGGAATAAAGGACAATTTACAAGATTTATATTAAGAAACATAAGAAAAAATTAAAAACATTTTAAAAAGAAGAGTGCAAATAAAAGAAAAAACAAACACTTTAGGTTGTAGTGTAGGCGGAGCTAAAGAGGAAGGTTTTTAACCTCCTCTTGAACATTGTAAAAGTTGAGGCTTGTTTTACTTCATCTGGGAGGCTGTTCCAGGTTTTTGCTGCATGAAACTTAAACGCTGCTTCACCCTGTTTAGTTCTAACTCTGGGCACGAGCAGAAGGCCTGTCCCAGATGTTCTCAGAGTCCGAGGAGGTTCATAAGTTACTAGCATGTCAGAGATATATTCTGGTGCTAAACCATTTAGAGACTTGTAAACCAGAAGTGCTGTTTTAAAGTCTATTCTCTGAGCAACAGGAAGCCAGTGCAGAGATTTTAAAACTGGCGTAATGTGGTTGTACTTTCTGGTTTTGGTTAGAACCCGAGCAGCCGCGTTCTGAATAAGCTGCAGCTGTCTTAACCCTCGTTTTGAGAGACCAGTGAGCAGGCCGTTACAGTAATCTAACCTGCTGGAGATAAAAGCATGGATAAGTTTCTCTACACTGTAAAAAAAAAAAAAACGTAAAAAAACGGTCAAATGACTGGCAGCTACGGCTGCCAAACAAAAACCGTAAAATTAAAGTAAAATATCTTAAATCCAATAAAGTGCAAATACTTTAATTTTACGGTTTTGTTGTTTGGCAGCCGTAGCTGCCAGTCATTTGACCGCTTTTACGGGTTTTTACAGTGTAAAACTGTTATTTTATGGATTTTTCCTAGATTGTAATGACCAAACACCTTCAATAAAAGTGATGCACTAATAGTTTTATGGGAAAACACTGTTATTTTACAGGTATTTTCTAAATTATTACAGTCAAACACCTTCAATAAAGTGATGCGCTAATAGTTTTATGGGAAAACACTGTTATTTTACAGGTATTTTCTAAATTATTACAATCAAACACCTTCAATAAAGTGATGCGCTAATAGTTTTATGGAAAAACGCTGTTATTTTACAGGTATTTCCTAAATTATTACAATCAAACACCTTCAATAAAGTGATGCGCTAATAGTTTTATGGAAAAACGCTGTTATTTTACAGGTATTTCCTAAATTATTACAATCAAACACCTTCAATAAAGTGATGCGCTAATAGTTTTATGGGAAAACACTGTTATTTTACAGGTATTTCCTAAATTATTACAATCAAACACCTTCAATAAAGTGATGCACTAATAGTTTTATGGGAAAACACTGTTATTTTACAGGTATTTCCTAAATTATTACAATCAAACACCTTCAATAAAGTGATGCACTAATAGTTTTATGGGAAAACACTGTTATTTTACAGGTATTTCCTAAATTATTACAGTCAAACACCTTCAATAAAGTGATGCACTAATAGTTTTATGGGAAAACACTGTTATTTTACAGGTATTTCCTAAATTATTACAATCAAACACCTTCAATAAAGTGATGCACTAATAGTTTTATGGGAAAACACTGTTATTTTACAGGTATTTCCTAAATTATTACAATCAAACACCTTCAATAAAGTGATGCACTAATAGTTTTATGGAAAAACGCTGTTATTTTACAGGTATTTCCTAAATTATTACAGTCAAACACCTTCAATAAAGTGATGCACTAATAGTTTTATGGGAAAACACTGTTATTTTACAGGTATTTCCTAAATTATTACAATCAAACACCTTCAATAAAGTGATGCACTAATAGTTTTATGGGAAAACACTGTTATTTTACAGGTATTTCCTAAATTATTACAGTCAAACACCTTCAATAAAGTGACAGCACTAAAGGTTCTAATGACAAACACTGTTATTTAACAGACCTTTGCTAAATTATAACGATCAAACACATTCAATAACTTGTCAAGACGTGCTCAAGGTTGTACATTAACAGTTTTATTTTTGGAAGACAAAATAAGTCTGTAAAAAAACTGTATAAAACGGATTTAAATCATTTCCGTAAACATATAATCTAAATTAAATGGAATGATTCAGTTGATAAATTACAGTATATATCTTGAATTAAATACAACGTTTTAACTAGTAGTTATAGAACAGTTATCAAATTCTCAAACTTTAGGATTAAAGTGAAATTTTCTAAACATACTCTACACAAAACTGATACATACAAGATTTCACACCACTATTGATTCTAAACATTAAAGGGTTAGTTCACCCAAAAATGAAAATTATGTCATTGATGACTCACCCTCATGTCGTTCCAAGCCCGTAAGACCTCCGTTCATCTTTGGAACACAGTTTAAGATATTTTAGATTTAGTCCGAGAGTTTTCTGTCCCTCCATTGAAAATGTATGTACGGTATACTGTCCATGTCCAGAAAGGTCATAAAGACATCATCAAAGTAGTCCATGTGACATCAGTGGGTTAGTTAGAATTTTTGAAGCATCGAAAATAAAGTTTTGTCCAAAAACGTTATTCAGCATTGTATTCTCTTCCGGGTCTGTTGTCAATTCGCGTTCAAGACTCAGCACAGCAATCCTGCAAACGGCCAGTAATCAACTGGATCCTTGGTGCATCTGGGAGGAAAAAAAAACACACTATGATTCTCTTAAAAGGATGATTTAAATTATTTTTGTTTCCTTTAAACAAGCTTAATAAATTGTATTTAAATTGTCTGTTTGTCTTCTGTTTTGTCTGGTATTTAAAACTTGTGTCTGATGTGACAAAAATGTGCATCACCAAAAGAAGGAACATGTAGATTCACAACAACAATGGATTATTTCTCTCAATTTTCTCAATAAAGGATTGATGATGATTATGCGTTAAAAAAGAAGGTCTAATCTCCTTGAGTGCGATTATTAAAGTACTGGAGATAGTTCACCCAAAAATGTATATTCTGTCATCATTTACTCACCATCATGTCTTTTCAAACCTGAAATTTCTATTTTGTCAAGCATTAAAAGTAGATATTTTTGAAGAATGTTGGCAATCAAAATGCATAAATGTTTGGAATAACATGAGGGTGAGTAAATTATTTGGGAGAATGTGCCAAACTCCTGGAGGGCCAGTGTAACCTTGCATCACATTGTAATAGTTAGACTTTGTTCCCTGTATTTATTAGCACAGTCTACAGCAGCGGAGGAGTGATATTAAGTTACCTAGGCAACCTACCGTCCCGACTGTAGTGCGCTTCTGTTCTGTTTACTTTCCGCCGCAGTACTAACCGGAGCAAAGTATAATTCCGCCGCTGCTGAGAAACTAGTTCCAGTAAATGTAATGCAAACATTGAGATGCAAGTGTAGTTTGAGTTCTAACATTATTCTCTCAACAGACATTTACATCGGTAGTCTGGCGTTATAATTGATTTGCTTTTGGTGTACTGTGGAGTGGGTAAAACTGTTTTAATGGCAGGCTACAGGGATCTATTGTCTAAAAATCTGCATTGACTATCTATTATCACACACATGGAACTATATGGGCCTATATCCCGCCAACAACAGTAGATTCAAAAACCTAGTTTGCAGATTCTTCTAGAGTCAAGGAGTAACGTTATGGTTCGAGTTCCTCTCTGTCTAAAAAGACAATGTTCTCATTTCACTCATTGTAAAGCTCCTATGCTAATCTAAATAACTGTTAGCTGACAATATTTACACATGCAAACAACACATAATATTAGCATACTACATTGAAATATGTAATCGCGTTTAGATTATCAACTTAACACACTATATTTTGATGTAACGCTAGCAGATTTTTTTTATAAAATAAAAAGTTATTTAACGTTACCTTCCGCAGATTGCATTATGTCCTTTACGCCTTGTTCAAAAAATCGTTGTCCATCTTCCGTGTTTGTTCTTCATTTACATCCTGCAACTCGCTCAAAATAAAAATGTAGCAGTCCGATGTAAACCAATCCGTGTTTAAACAATATAAAAAGCCACAGAACAGAAGTAAGTTAATACTGAATATCCCGAGCAGCAGCGCCGCCCTCACTCACTCACAAACTCACTCCAACTGACGTATTCAAATTTGAACTGTAAAGGCGCGCATAGTTGTTATTGGCCAGATTCCTGGATCACACTCAGAATAACCAATCATTAAGCCTGTAGTCTCAGACTAAAATGCATGTTTGAGCTGTTTTACCTGAAAGCAACTTGCACTGACATGTCTTAAAATATGTCAGTGCCATTGTTTTGTCTCAAGATGCACACATAATGTATTTTTTTTTATCTAAGGCACAAAAAGCTAATCGCATGCCCTAATTAAACTAAGGTCTAATTCTGTCTTAATCTAAACTGGATATAAACCTTTAATATAATGAGCTACACATTTTTATTCTAATTTTACACAACTTTGTATGTAATTTAAGAAAACAGAAAAACACTGTATAAATAATACAGTAATTGTACTGTATAAAAAAAAATATTTACTTTAAAATAACAAGGAAATATGTTAGATTATTAGTATGGATATAAACCTTTAATATAATGAGCTACACATTTAATTACACTTTATTATTGTAATTTTACACTACTTTATACGTAATTTAAGAAAACAGAAAAATACTGTATAAATAATACAGTAATTGTACTGTATAAAAAATAAACATTACTGTAATTTGACATTACTGATATAATCCTTAAATTAACAGACAATTCATTAATTTACAGATATTGTTTGTAATTTTACAGAGTTTTGAATGTAATTAAAAATAACAGAAAAATACTCTAAAAAATTTACAGTTATTTTCTGTAAAATTAGGATTTTTTTTTACAGTGTAAGTCTGGTTGAGACATCATCCCTTTGACTCTGGAAATGTTTTTAAGGTGATAAAATGCAGATGATGTAATTGACTTAATGTGACTGTGGAAATTCAAGTCTGAGTCCATGATGACCCCTAGATTTCTAACCTGATTTTTACATTTTAGAGAAAGAGACGCGAGGTGACTGCTGACACTTTCTCTTTGTTTCTGTGGCCCAAAGATGATTAGTTCAGTCTTGTTTCTGTTCAGTTGGAGAAAATTATTTTGCATCCACGTGTCAATCTGTTCGATGCAGTGACACAGTGAATGGATTGGTCCATTTTCACCTGCTGTGAATGAAATGTAAATCTGAGTGTCATCTGCATAATTATGGTAGGATACCCCACAGCTGCGTATCAACTGGCCTAAAGGAAGCATGTAGAGATTGAATAATAGAGGTCCCAAGATAGACCCCTGTGGAACCCCACATGTCAGGGCCATTTGGTCTGAGACACAGTTACCAACCGAGACAAAGTACTTCCTGTCTTCAAGATAGGACTGAAACCATTTAAGAGCAGTTCCAGTGATACCTATCCATTCCTCTAATCTTTGTGTCAGGATTTCATGGTCCACTGTATCAAACGCAGCACTCAAGTCCAACAGAACTAAGACAGAGACTTTGCCTGCGTCAGTGTTCATACGGATGTCATTTGTGACTTTGATAAGTGCAGTCTCAGTCTGTGATGGGGCCTGAATCCTGACTAAAAAGGATCAAAGCAGTTGTTAAGTAATAGAAAGTCATTAAGTTGTTGATATACAACTTTTTTGATGACTTTCCCTAAAAATGTCAGGTTTGATATGGGCCGATAGTTGTTGAGCACTGTAGCATCAAGACTGCTCTTCTTTAGGAGAGGCTTAATGACAGCAGTTTTTAAGGCCCTTGGAAATGTTCCAGACTGTAAGGAATTATTAACTATATCAGTGAGTTGTGGTAACAAACTGCTTAGTACTAATTTTAGAAATCTAGTGGGTAAAACATCGAGGCAGCAGGTGGATGAACTCAGGCTGGAGACAGTTTTTTCAATTGTTCTGTCATTAATTTGTGTAAAATGTGTTAAACCAATCAAGTGTCTCCTGGGTGGCTGCAGTGTTGTTTTATGCCCTTTGGACTGTATCGCATGTTTAATAAGGTTGATAAGTGGTTTTTTATGACGAAAAGTCCTGGAACAGCAGAGGCCCTCAGTGTCCTAATCACTGATAGTAGCCTTGATGCTAGTCAAGGCTTTTGGAGCTGGTCTGGGAGGAGCTGGTCTGGGAGGGGGTGGAGGGGGTCTGACAGGGGTGCATTGGACTCTAGGTAGTGGCCGAGGTGAAGCAGTGGTACTCCTGGGTGGTATTGGGGGTGATGTTTTTAGTGATGATGATAGAACCTGTGACCTGGCCAAGTTAGGTGTAAGGGGTATCATCTTAATTCCAGATTTAACTAAAATTTCCAGGTGATCTGGAAATCCCATTGGTGAATCCGGAGATGGGACAGGGATGGTGAGGTCCGCAGAAGGTGTTGATGTTACTGGGGGTCCATGGTCCCATTGGGGGAGTCCATTTCAGTGGTGGAGGTGTTGATGGTGGTACAGTCAGAGGAGGATCCTTGGCTGGTGAGGCAGGAGTGCTTTTTTCGTTCAGTGGCTGAGGACCCTTTTTCTGTTCAAGAGGGCGCCCAGAACCATTTAGGTGTCTCAGGGAGTGCAGGAGATTATCCGTTAGCCTCCTGACCCCTCCCTGTTTAGATGTCGGCCCTTTCCTTTGAACAGGTCGTCACGTTGCCAAAACAAGTTAAAGTTATCAATGAAGTGTACTCCTCTAGTCTCACAGGCCTTGGACAGCCATGTATTCAATGCAAGCAGCCAACTGAATTTATTGATCCTTCTGTCGATGTTTGGGAGTGGTCCACTGATAAAGGATTGCACTTCCAGGTTTTCAAGTTTGTCTAAAAGCCTGGAGAAATCCTTTTTTAAAACTTCTGATTCCCCCTTCCTGGTGTCAACTGCACCCACGTGTAACATCAGCTGTTTAATCCCTGTGTGTTTGGACATGACTTGGGGGAGGAGTGCTGTTATATCAGTGACTGTAGCACTTGGAAAGCTGCATGTAGCAAATCTATTGTTGTGTATGTCTCTGATAGCACCGTCTCCAAGCAGCAAGATATCTCTGACCTTCACTTTTGGCATAGATTCTCTGTCTCTGTTTGCCTGGTGCTTTTCCACAGATTCATGTCTCCTGTTTTTCATAGAATAAGCTTGATTTACTCCATGTTTTTTATTTACAGCAGAGTTTTCTGGTTCATTCACCTTTAGCTCAGTCAGTGGTTGGAATCTGTTTTTTAGCTGTAAGTCTGGTGATGTTACATATGCTCTTGTGATGCCAGCATTCTTTTTTCTAATCCAGTGCTGCTTTGGCTGGGCACCAAGTTTATGCCAGGTGGTATCATTTTGTTTAAATCCCTTTGCTTTGCTCAGTTTTGGGAATGACACTGTATCATCCAAGTTTAAATTCACAGTCTTACCACATTGTGTGATCGGTATTGTCTCCTGAAGTCCTCTTTCAGATTCCAAAGCAAAAATCTTTGTTTGTAGCACACTGATTTCCTGTTGATATTTCCAACAATTTTGGCAGGAAGAGTTTGTAGTAGTTGTTTTTACCCCAGACATGTTGAAAAATAGATACCAAGGCTCCAGTCGCTCGGCGAGTCCAACGTGTTGTTTAAAAGGTAAAAAAAAACAAGTAAAAACATAAAAGCAAAATCCAGTTAAAAGAAAGTAAAAAGTAATGTAAAAAAGTTTAAAAAGTTAATCATAAAATCATTGGCTAAATGTAGAGATAACTAAAAAAGAAAAGTAAAGCAGGCATGAGCAAGCAGAGGTGCGACTGCACTCTTCAGAAGCAGGAAGTAAGACCTGCAGAGGTCCATGAGGTCCATGTTCATGGACCACAGAGGTCCATGAACAAAAATTTAACTCATATAAATAACACAGATGTTGATTAAACTCATTTAGATAATGCTACATGTGAAGTGTAGAGATACACTGTTGATCAAAAGACAAACCAAATAAATATTGATTTTAAAATTAATACAAAATTGCTGTTAAATTAAAACCACCAGTAAAAGTTGTGGGGAAACTAAACACTACATTCCTCCGTTCTGTACAACATGTAAAATATTTTTAATACTTCATCTCCAGACTTTGTAACTGAAAAACCAAAAGAGATGAATACACTCTTCTTTTAGTCACTGAAAAGATAAAGTGAGACACAGACTCACTTCCTGTCTCTATGAGAAGAACAGCTCACACTTCTCACAGGCTGTTTGGCTCAAGGGCCACGGAACAACACTGTTGTCCTTTAAGGTAGAACTGTGTGAAAGTTCCTGAGTTATTCAAATCTGAATAACTGAATTATTCAGATTTTAAAGTTTATTATTGAAGTCTCCATCAACATCATTTACCTTTTTAAAGAGAAATTGTAGTGAATAATATAATTTGGAGAAATGTTATACATTGTGAATGACAATAATGTGCAGGTGTACACAGTGCATGGGTTTGTGCTGCAACAGAAAAGACCAGAACCTGTTCACATGTTTTTTATTATTATTCTTGGTTTGACTTTTGCAGGTGTTGAAGGCTACTGTGATGCCAGACTGAACAACACTATCTGCTACGGAGCTCTGGCAGGAACCATGGAGGTCCAGCTGATGAACAATGGCCCAGAAATATATAGATGCATTTGGAGAAAACAATCCCAAGATATTTTGGATTTGAAAAAAAAATATGATTATTTCTAACGAGTTAAAAAATAGATCTGTCATTTATGAAAACGGAACATACAGGATCAGTAACTTAACAAGAAATGACAGTGACACATATCATCTGGAGATTTATGAGAAAGATGGAAAATTAACAAAAAGTCTGACTCAACAACTGTTTATAGAAGGTAAGATACTGGTTAAAATAAAATATAATTAAATTGTTTTCCATCTGCTTCATTCAAATAAAAGTAAGTGATGTTTTTGCGTCAGCTCCAGTGTCCTCTGTCCTCCTGGACTCTCAGTGTCTGTCTCGGGGGGAGATGAGGGTGGTCTGCAGCGCTCAGGGAGGGGACAGTCCTCAGTACAGCTGGACTCTGAACGGACATCCTTTGACAGAGTCTCAGCTCCTCTCCAAAGACAGAGAGAACAACATCACTCTGAGACAAGACGTAGAGGGACAACTGGTCTGCTCAGTCAAAAATCACATCAGCCACATTTATAAAGAGCAGCACATTTCCACTTGTGGTGAGTCTGAAAGTCAAATAAAGTAGATGGGAATCACTTTTCTCTCCTTCTTTGTCTTCAGGATTCAATAAATAAAGATCATGCAGCAGATTAAATGCACTTCACTAAATGGGACGCACATATCAGAGTGTGTGTTTGAAAAGAATAACACTCTGTGCACTGCACCAGCAGTCATCACTAACTCTGTTCTGTTTCTACAAATATCTATTGCCATGTCTGACTCACTTCAGACCATGTCTTTGTCTCTTTTCTTAAATAAAGATCATGCAGCAGATCATTGGCCGGTTATTGTTGCAGTTGTCGTCACCATTGTTTTGATTGTTGGAGTGGCACTAGGTTGTTTGTTAAAGAAGAAGTGGATGAAGAATAGTAAAGGTATGCACGCATCATAATCACCATGAATGTTTTAATCCAGTTTTTATTAGTGTTGTTGTTTTAAATGTTTGACTGACTCGTTATTGACTTGTAGAAGAAGAACATGAGCAGGAGTTAACCTACTCTGACGTCAGGATATTGCAACAGCCTGAGAGTCAGCCACAGCAGACGACTGAGATAGAAGTTGAGTACGGCCAAGTCAAGTTTTCAGAGTCATCATGTTAGCATATTGCATATGAAGTGGCAGAAAATGACTGTGTATATGGCAAGGTCTGTAAATGCAGCTGAAATGTTTAAGTTAAGTTCATAGTCTATCGATGTTTTACTAAGAGTTAATTGACAAGTGTAGATGTTTGCTTATTGTGTAACTTTTTGTAAAATGTTTAATAATAATGACTATCAATAGGACTATTTCGTAGCACAGAAATAAAATAAATAAAGATAAGTTCACACATAGCATTGCCACAGTTTCTAGTTCAGTAGTTGTGTGGTTTGTGTATTTTTTCCAGTGGTTACTTGTGTAAGAAACACACAGAGACTGTAATTCTCAGCACAATGTCTGTGAATCCATTTAACACAATAAAGGTATATTCTGTTCTTGCCTCGATGCAATTCCTTTTTTTGTTTCTATCACAAATACAGCATTGATTGCACAATAAAAAGAACCACTTCTGTACAATCTTTAGAAAAATTCACAATGAACATTCTGCAGCAAAGTTCTTTCAAACAGCACTCGGAAAAGGGTTTTATTTTATTTGTTTTGTTTCCGTGCAGGCTTCAGTAAAACCTCAATTCTGTCTCTTGTTAAAGACTACTTCGCTCACCACAGCACAGACCACGATCTCCAGCAGAGCGCACAGTAAGAGCAGGAAGACCTTTCAGCCGGGTCGGGTTGTTGATTTTGTCTGAGAACAAAGGAGAAGTCATGAATGTTAAATGGGAGGTTTGTGCAACAACACAAACTAAAATACTAGGCTTTAATGTCAAAATCAGTCAAAAAGAAGCTAAACTATAAACTGATTGAAAGTCTGTGCTTTAACTGTGCTTTTTTTTGGCCTTCACTTAACTTGGAAAAACAAAAGGAGATGTGCAATTAATAATAATGTCACATTTTTTACACGTTGCTCTCACTATTCTGTTTCATGCTCATTTTAGCATGAAACCTAAATAAAGTTATTCACAAAATAATCATAATATTTTATTTTAAACAAAGCAATTGTGGATAGTGTAAAATTCTTAACCTACACAGTGTATTGTGTCAAAATAACTCTTCACTCTTTGCTTTTGCTGGTCTTAAAAAATAAACTTTTAAGGCTTTACTGAAACCCGTTGAAAGTGCTTTTTATTTCCAATATTCTCCATCTCTGATGCTACAACTCCCCCGAGTGAGGGTCGCGTACCTTCTCTGGCTCTGTTCCACATTGGTGGAATGATCTACCTGCTGCTACAAGATCAGCAGATTCTGTAGCCATCTTTAAAAAACGCCTGAAAACACATCTCTTCCGTCAACACCTGACTGACAAACACTGAGTTCTACTTCCTTTCTATCGATTCCTTTCTTTAAAAAAAAAAAAAAAAATTCTCTTATCCTTAGCTTTGTATACTGCACTGGGTTTAAACTGACTAGTTTTTGTGCACTTATGCTTTTTGTACCTTGTGTTGTTAAAATTGCTTCCATTGTTATCCTCACTTGTAAGTCGCTTTGGATAAAAGCGTCTGCTAAATGACTAAATGTAAATGTAAATGTCGTATGCGAAGCGCCAGATATGAAGCGCCAGATGCAAGCGCTACCAGGCGCTCGCATTACGAGCCCCAAACCTGGGCCTGGCTCCAGGGTGGGGCCTCGGTTCCGCCATACCAGGTGACGTAACGGTCCTTGATTTCTTCATTTCCATAAAGGGTTTTGAACCGCTCTTTGTCTGGCCCGTCACCTAGGACCTGTTTGTCTTGGGAGACCCTACCAGGGTATATAGCTCCCGACAACATAGCTCCTAGGATCATTCGGGCACTCAAACCCCTCCACCACGATAAGGTGGCGGTTCAAGGAGGGAAAAGTCAAGACTAAAATTTTAAAATCAATTCTGAATTTGACTGGAAGTCAATAAAGTGAGGTTAAAACCAGTGAAATGTGAGCCCTTCTGTTGGTTCCAGTTAAAAGCGTGGCTGCAACATTTTGCACCATTTGTAGCCGACTCAGAGACAATTTATTCAAACAAGTAAAAAGAGAATTACAATAATCAAGACGAGAAGAAATAAAAGCATTAATAAAAGTTTGCTTTAGACAATAACACTCTCAGTTTAGAATCGCTTCTCAAATGATAAAAACAGTTTTTGACCAACTGTCTAGAATGACTGTCCAGAGACATAGATCGGTCAAACAGAACACCAAGGTTTCAGAGGCTCGACTGGACGGAATGACCAAGGGAACCAAGGTGTTGTTTAAAGACTATTACATGATTAAGTTTACACTTTCAGTGTGCACTGTTTGGACACTGGGCATACAGTGGTGGGCTAAAATGATTAGAACACTTGGCCTATTTAAGAGTTTTCAGTTGTTCTTGTTGAATGAACCATTAAAATATCCATTACAAGAATGAAATATATACAAAGTCATCATTATGATCTATATAGACTCATGCCGTCATAAAGAGCTTTAGATAAAAAACAGGCTCCACCTTTTTTACTGTCAGTGTCACACAATCATGTTTGTTTTCAGAAGAAGCCCTGGGAAAACATTAGTGTTGACGTTCTCAGGAAATAAATGGACATGATGTCAAAGAGATGTGCTGCAAAAGGTGGACACACCAAATATTAAAGTTAAAAGATAATAAACAAACAAATCTGATATGTTTTGTGCTCAGAGCAGGCTTCGTGAACATTTTCAAATGAAATCATGTTTTGGAGGCAACATTTTCAGATTTGTCCCGTATTTTAATAATTCTGGCCAGCACTGTATGTCGACCAAATATAGATTCACAGACATTGTGCTGAGAATTACAGCCTCTGTGTGTTTCTTGTACAAGTAACCACTGGAAAAAAATACACAAACCACACAACTACTGAACTAGAAACTGTGGCAATGCTTTGTGTGAACTGTTCTTTTTTTCTTTTCTTTTTTCATCTCTTTGCTACAAGAGACCCAGTCTTATTAAAAATGCACCTCATGAATACACAGTCAATTTAAACGTCTTACACATCTTAAACATATCCATTGTAAAACAGAAGATCAGCTGCGTTTACAGACCTTGGAATTTACACACGTCATTTTCAACCACTTCATAAATATTCTGACGTGGCTCTGAAAAACTTGACTTGGCTGCCTCTCAGGCTGTTGCTATATCCTGATGTTGGAGTAGGTTAACTCCTGCTCATGTTCTTCTTCTACAAGTCGATAACGAGTCAGTCAAACATCCAAAACATTGTAATTTCTACCCACTTTTTAACTGTAAATGTTATTTGAAAATAATGGATATTTTATATACATCTTGAATGCATGTGTTTTACTTTTGACATAAGGGTAATATTTATACAAAACAATTAGTGTAAAAACATTGTTGGGGTGAATTCTATCTGTTTTTTTTTACAGTATACCTTTTGTTGCTCACCCCTGAACACAACATTTAAAGAAACAACTTTTAGAAATAGTCTGTTAAGTGTTAATGTTCGTCTCGGGTTACTTGACTGTAACCCTGTTCCCTTAAAAAGCGGGAACGAGATGCTGCGTAGCATTACGCTATGGGGAACATTCTTTGTGTGACCGGTTGTGAAGCACGTGTGTCAAACACGCCAAGAATTGGCTTATAATACCTCTGTTGGTGACGCCGCTCATCAGCGGCAGCTGTGTGATTGCGCGCACCTGAACAGAGGGTATAATAACACATGACGCGGAGCGCCCTCAGGTCAACTTTGTCTGAAGAGCGCCGGACACGCCCAGTGCGGCATTGCAGCGCAGCATCTCGTTCCGCTTTTTAAGGGAACAGGGTTACAGTCAAGTAACCCGAGACGTTCCCTGTCAAAAGCTACACTCGATGCCGCGAGCATTACGCTATGGGGATCGAGAATACCAACGCCGCGCACTGTAAGTGTCTGGACCCTCGGGTTGTGAAGTGTGCACAAACACAAAAGAGGTCTCAAACACAATTTTGGGATGATGACTCAAGGACATGCAAGCCCTGAGTAGCATGAACATCCAAGCTATAGAATCTGATGAATGTGTGCGGAGGACCAGCCTGCCGCATCACAATCTTGCTGCAGAGGGGCACCTTTTGCTAGAGCTGTTGAAGCTGCAACCCCTCTATTAGAATGAGCCCTCACACCAATGGGCGAAGTTTGACCGCGCACGTCATTGGCCAGGGCAATGGCATCCTTCACCCAACGTGATATAGTTTGTCTGGTAGCTGCAACCCCAGCTTGCAGCCCCGTAGCATATAAACAGCTGTTCGGACTTACGCCACTGGCTAGTGCGGTGGACATAAGTCTGGAGGGCACGTACTGGACACAGTAAGTGAAGTCTCTCCTGCTCCGGTGTTATAAATGGCGGAGGACAGAAGGCTTCAAGAATGACCGGATTTAAGGTCGAGAATGGAACTTTTAGAAGATAGTTAGGGTGAGGATGCAAAATGGCTTTGACCAGCCCAGGAGCAAAGTCTAGGCAGGAGGGCGAAACTGACCGAGCCTGCAATCTCCAACCCTCTTGAGAGTGGTAATGGCCGCCAGAAGAACCATCTTTAGAGTCAGAAACTTGACAGACGCTGACTCCAGTGGTTCAAAAGGAGTGCTTACTAAGCCCTCCAGCACTATAGCTAGGTCCCAGGAAGGAACTCTAGCTCTAGTTTGGGGTCTCAACCCGCAATCAGGGCGTGGCAAGCCGAAATGGCGGCCACGAAAACCCTGAGTGTGCTAGGATTAGTGCCCGAGGACAGTTTGTCCTGCAGAAACTCCAGCACTGAAACAATCTGGCAGTGGACTGGGTCTGCATGATGTGTAGCACACCAGGCATCAAAGACACGCCATCTGCAGGCATAGGCTCTCCTTGTAGAGGGAGACCTAGCACTCAGAATAGTCTCTACAACAGGGGCCTGGGAGCCCGACATCTCTTAAGTGGTCCCCTCAGGGGCCAGGACGTAAAGGTTCCAGAGCTCGGGCCGGGATGAAACACTGTCCCCTGTGCCTGAGAAAGGAGATCCCTCCTGGTCGGAATCGCCCATGGCGAGCCGTCGAGGAGAGATATTAGGTCTGAGAACCACACTCTGGTTGGCCAACGGGGCGCTACTAGTAAGAGGCGCAACCCGCGTTGAATGACCTTCGCCAGGACTCCCGGGAGCAGAGCCACCGGGGGAAATGCATAAAGGCGCAGTCTGGGCCACATGGGCCATTGCGTCCAGACCCAGGAGCTGGAGGAGTCAGAGAGAAGTAGAGGGGACATTGTGCTGTCTGCTGTGAAGCAAAGAGGTCCACCTCTGCTTCGTAAAATCTTTCCCAGATTTGGCTCACTACCTCGGGGTGGAGTTTCCACTCCCCATGTGTCACAGCCTGTCTGGACAATAAATCTGCTCCCACATTCATGCGCCCGGGATATAAATCGCCCTGAGGGACAGGAACTTGTCCTGAGCCCAAAGCAGCACCTGCTGCGCTAGCTTGTTCAAGCGGCACGAACGCAGTCCGCCCTGACGATTTATGTAAGAGACCACCGCTGTGCTGTCTACTTGTACTAGGACATGGTAGCCCCTTAGCTGCTGGAGGAAGTATTTCAGGGCCAGAAATACAGCCTTCATCTCGAGGCAATTGATGTGCCATGCGAGAAGATGGCCTCTCCATATCCCTTGGGCTGGACGGCCATCTAAGACCGCGCCCAGCCCGTGAGGGATGCATCTGTCGTTAGCATCATGCGACGACAACATGGACCTAGGGTGGGACCCAAAGTGAGAAACTGGGGTCTGAACCACATAGATAGGGTACGAAGCCCTCGGCGCGTAACCCTTATTTGCTTCAGGGGGTTGGCCCTTGGATGAAACCCCCTGGCTCTGAGCCACAGCTGAAACGGTCTCATGTGCAGAAGGCCCAAAGGAATTACCGTGGATGCAGATGCCATGAGACCCAATATTCTTTGAAAGAAGTGCACAGTCACTTCCTGGCCTAGCCTGATAGCTTTTAGGGTAGTTAGAATGGACCCGACACGTGCAGGAGACAGATGTGCCTGCATCTCGGTTGAGTCCCAAACAACCCCTAGATATGTTGTCCTCTGAGCGGCCGAGAGAACGCTCTTCTCGGCGTTGAGTCTCAAGCCTAGAGAGTCGAGATGAGCTAGGACGACGTCCCGATGTCGAAGCACTAGCTCCTGAGACTGAGCTAATATCAGCCAGTCATCTATGTAATTCAAAATGCGGATGCCCTGGAGTCGCAAAGGAGCCAAGGATGCATTCATGCATTTTGTATATGTACGGGTGACAAGGCCAGGCCGAACGGAAGAACCCGATACTGGTACGCCGCTCCCGGCGAACCTCAGGAACTTTCTGTGCTGTGGCAGGATTTCTATGTGAAAATACGCATCCTTTTGATCGATGGTGACAAACCAATCGGATCTGGGACACAATCATTTTTATTGTGAGCATTTTGAATTTTAATGCTTTGAGGCAGCGGTTTAACCCGAGAAGGTCTAAAATCGGGCGCAGCCCCCATCTTTTCGAACTAGAAAATACCGCTGTAAAACCCGGATTGTCTGTCTGGTGGGGAACACGTTCTATGGCCCCTTTGTCCAGCAGAACCTGCAGTTCCTGTGTCAATACATGGGCTCGTTCCGGTTTTACGGAAGTGGAGACCACGCCGTTGAAACGCGGAGGACGATTGGCGAACTGAAGTCTGTAGCCTTTGGCCACAGTCCTTATTACCCACGGGAGATATTTGGCAGGAGCATCCATGCTGCCAGTTTCTCCGAAAGGGGCAGTAGTTTTGTCACGTCGGTTTTTGGGGGGGGATGTAAGACACCCGCCGTCCTGAACCAAGGCAGGAGACGGCCGGACACTTACAATTGCGCTGGAGACTGCTGCTCCCGAACGCCAGTGGCGCGGAGAGAAAAAAACAGCAGACTCCTGAGGGTGTCGACATGGAGTCTTTAGACTCTCTTGGATTTTGTTGCGCCCCACCCGGTGGGAGCACGCCCCGCGCCATGGGCGCGCCAATTTCAGGGCCTCTGCTTCTTGGCGGAGATAACATTCCGCAGGTCCGTTCTCTTTTGAGCAGCGCGAGAATCCGCTCCCCAGTCCTTACGAGGGGGCACGATTCGCCACACTCTCCTTCTGGGCAGCCCGCTTTTCTCTGGAAGGGGCTGGACCTGGCCGACAGGGTGGCCGACGGTCCCGGCTGCTGAGCACGGCGAGGAAGGAACCTCACAAACACCTCCTCGTAGCGTTTAGCCTCGCGGAACTTAGTGGCGACGGAGTCCACCACGTTGCCAAAAAGACCGGAAGGCGAGATGGGTGCATCCAGGAGGAAGGCGCGGTCCTTCTCTTTGATGCCCGTGAGGTTAAGCCACAGATGTCTTTCCGTCGACAAAGCAGACATGGAGCGCCCAATAGCGCGGGCCGTCTGCTTAGTTGCACTGAGAGAGAGGTCTGTGGCACGGCGTAGCTCAGAAAACGCGTCCTCGTCCACAGAACCCCCTGTGCTCAAATCTTTGAGCAGCTCAGCCTGGTATGCCTGCAAAACCGCCATGGTGTGCAGTGCTGCACCAGCCTGACCCGCCACCTGGAAAGCCTTCCCCACCAGTGATGACGTGAACCTGCATGGCTTGTTGGGGAGTGTAGGCTTTCTTAGGGAGGACGATGACCCGGGGGAGAGATAGCCGCAGGCGTCTCTTCCACCTGGGGCATCGACCCATAACCCGCACCTGTGCGCCACGATAGTCGAATAAATCGACGTCGAAGGCACAAAAACACGGGACGAATAGGGCTTATTCCATGAGCGTGCCAGCTCCTCATGGAGGTCCCCGAAGAAGGGGAGAGACCGCCGCTGTGATCCCTCCCCCTGGCCACCTGACAGAAACCTGTCATCCAGTTCAGAGTATTAAATACTCTAAACTGAATACTGAGTGGCCTCAGGAGCAGGGCAACCCAAAATAATTTAGGGTGCCCTGCCCCCGAGGCCACCCAACACCCAGCCTCGCCACTGCTCCTGTAACCACCCTGAGCAGCTCCTCAAACGCCGCGTCAGAGCGGGAAGAGCACTCCGAGGCTGCGGCGCCCCCAGAAGCCAGGGATGAGGCTTCATCGACGTGCTCATGGGAAGCGCCGGAGCGCGCCCGCCCGAGCACAGAGCCGGTGTCTGCCTCATCTGGTGAGAGCGAGGACATAGGATCTGATCCCTGCGCCTCAGCCAGATCAACACTCAAAACAAAATTCATGCTGATCATCGTCAGCAATGTGCCTCTGGCACGGAGGAACACATTTCTTACTGAACCCAGCCATGATACTTTTGTATTTATTATTTTATATATTTTCGTACTGGCACAGAGAGTAGGTTTGCTCACACTTCACACAATGCGATCTGAAGACAAAGAAACCTGAGGACGCTCCCGCGTCATGTGTTATTATACCCTCTGTTCAGGTGCGCGCAATCCACGCTCCAGTGTCCTCTGTCCTCCTGGACTCTCAGTGTCTGTCTCGGGGGGAGATGAGGGTGGTCTGCAGCGCTCAGGGAGGGGACAGTCCTCAGTACAGCTGGACTCTGAACGGACATCCTTTGACAGAGTCTCAGCTCCTCTCCAAAGACAGAGAGAACAACATCACTCTGAGACAAGACGTAGAGGGACAACTGGTCTGCTCAGTCAAAAATCACATCAGCCACATTTATAAAGAGCAGCACATTTCCACTTGTGGTGAGTCTGAAAGTCAAATATAGTAGATGGGAATCACTTTTCTCTACTTCTTTATCTTCAGGATTCATATTCATTAAATGCACTTCATTAAATGGGATGCACATATCAGAGTGTGTTTGAAAAGAATAACACTCTGTGCACTGCACCAGCAGTCATCACTAACTCTGTTCTGTTTCTACAAATATCTATTGCCATGTCTGATTCACTTCAGACCATGTCTCTTTTCTTAAATAAAGACCATGCAACAGATCATTGGCCGGTTATTGTTGCAGTTGTCGTCAGCATTGTTTTGATTGTTGGAGTGGCACTAGGTTGTGTGTTAAAGAAGAAGTGGAAGAAGAACAGTAAAGGTATGCACGCATCATAATCTCCATGAATGTTTTAATACAGTATGTATTAAAACATTCGCCTTGTCCTTCAGACAAGGCGGACGTGTTTTCCCTCTGCTCCCTCTGTGCTCTTGCTCTCTGTTATCAGTATAAGTTCCTCCTGTCTCGTGTCTTCATTTTTTCGTCATTTTTCTCTGTTCTTCTTGGACTTTACTGCCTGCCGGGCTCCTAAGAACTGATTATGGATTTAATTACCTGGTCTCTGAGCGCTATTGACACTATTTTTTCACAAAAGAAGGGTGCTCCGGGGGAACCCACCTGCCCTGGCGGAACCTTTGCCGCAGGCTACGCACAGGACGCCTGGAAGAACTGGCAGGTTCTGTGTCTGGAAGCTCTGTCGGTTGAGGACGTTGAGGACATCTATATGTTTGGATTCATGATAGCTGGATTCCTCCTTATTGGTCTGGGGAATGCCTTTAACTATCGGAAAATTTGAAAGACAGCTGCCTTCAAATCTACCCAGCCGCTGTCTACTGAAATTAAAAAGTGCTTTCATGACGTGGGTGAAAGTTTGAAAGGGCTACATCAAAGAGATGCGCAGTCCGAGGAGCTGGCCCGAGATCTCTCAGCACGGACTGCTGACATACAGAAAAGTGTTCATAACACCGAAAGACAGACTGGAGAGCTACTGTGCGGCTTAACTGATGTGAAGGGATTACATCAATGGGGCACACGAATCGAAGAGCTGATTCGCACCATCTTGGCCCGATCTGAGGACACTCAGAAAAGAGTGGATATCATCGAGAAACTGTCCGGTGAGCTGCTACGTAGTGTTTCTGGGCTGCATATAATGAAAGATACATCAAGGTTACTCCACGACATGGACTCACGAAACTGACGCTGAGGACCAGAACTGATTGATCACGATCCGGAGAAATTACCGAAGATCAAATATATAAATTACAAATCTCTGCTGTGCTTCCCCCCCCTCCCTCTTGGAAGCCTAGCCGGCAGCTGGGGTCTTATCTTATCCGCTTGAGACTCTCCGTTCCCAGCCAAGGCCACTGACTCTCACTCCAACAGACGGCCTATTCATCGCCCACAGAGGCCTTGGACTCCTATCCTATCCTAACACCAGCCCAAACCAACAGTCTGCCACTTTTACATCTGTCTGACCCTGTACTATTACTTGTTTTGTTGAAACTGCTACTGTTGTTTATGTTGTAACTGCTACTGTTGTTATAACTACCTGTCTGTTATGTCTGTACATGTGATGTTTGCTATGTTTGTGCAATACTTTATTTCATTTTCCGGAGGATCATCGGTGCGCTGTAATAGCGTACTGGTGTGGCCTTGCAACCTTTTGTGTTATCTATGTATAAATGTAATATGTTGCACCACTAAATAACCTTTTCGTTATAGTGTACTTTTACATCTGTAATGACAATAAATTGAATAAAATAAAAAAAAATTAGTGTTGTTGCTTTGGATGTTTGACTGACTCATTATTGACTTGTAGAAGAAGAAAATGAGCAGGAGTTAACCTACTCTGACGTCAGCAGAGAGGCAGCCGCAGCAGACGACTAAGATAACAGCCAAGTCAAGTTTTCAAATCCACATCAGCATTTTTCTGTAATTTCTTAATGTCTGTAAACGTAGCTGATCCTCTGTCTTACAATGGATATGTTTAAGGTTTGTAAGATGTTTAAATTGACAATGTTTTTATGAAGTGCATTATTAATAAGACTGAGTCTCTTGTAGCACAGATGAAAAAAAAAATAATTAAAGATAAGTTCACACATAGTATTGCCACAGTTTCTAGTTCAGTAGTTGTGTGGTTTGTGTATTTTTTCCAGTGGTTACTCGTGTAAGAAACACACAGAGACTGTAATTCTCAGCACAATGTCTGTGAATCCATTTAACACAATAAAGGTATATTCTGTTCTTGCCTCGATGCAATTCCTTTTTTTGTTTCTATCACAAATACAGCATTGATTGCACAATAAAAAGAACCACTTCTGTACAATCTTTAGAAAAATTCACAATGAACATTCTGCAGCAAAGTTCTTTCAAACAGCACTCAGAAAAGGGTTTTATTTTATTTGTTTTGTTTCCGTGCAGGCTTCAGTAAAACCTCAATTCTGTCTCTTGTTAAAGACTACTTCGCTCACCACAGCACAGACCACGATCTCCAGCAGAGCGCACAGTAAGAGCAGGAAGACCTTTCAGCCGAGTCGGGTTGTTGATGTTGTCTGAGAACAAAGGAGAAGTCATGAATGTTAAATGGGAGGTTTGTGCAACAACACAAACTAAAATACTAGGGTTTAATTAAATTAGATTAGATTCAACTTTATTGTCATTACACAAGTACAGGTACAAGGCAACGAAATGCAGTTTAGGTCTAACCAGAAGTGCAATAGCAGTAAAGTGCAGGATATATACAATGGTTGCGTACGTGCAGGATATGGAGATGTACAAGATTTACAGGTAATATGTACAATGAATATAAATATACAGATGGTTATTACTATAAAAGGTGAGTGTGTGCCATAAATATAATTACAGGTGTCTCTTTTCTATAAACAGCATTTACAGGTGAATATGTACTCTAAATGTAATGTAATACACACGCATCGCGCCGCACACATACACACACTCACTCACATACACACACACATACACACACAACCATACACACATACACACATACACACACAACCATACACACATACACACACAACCATACACACATACACGCAGGGGAATTAAACCGGAGAGCTGTACACACAGACATTCACATACACACATACACACACAACCATACACACATACACACACTGACATACACACATACACACACAACCATACACACATACACGCAGGGGAATTAGACCGGGAGAGCTATACACGCACTCATTCACACACACACACATACACACATACTCACAGGGGAATTAAACCAGGAGAGCTATACACACAGACACTCACATACACACATACACACACACACTCACTCTCATACACACATACACATACGCTCATACTCACACACACACTCACACACACAAACACACACACACACTCACATGCACACATACTCACCACACACAAACAAACAAACAAACAAACAGATGTCTCTGACTATGAACAGAATTTTACAGGTAGGTGTATACAATTGTATGTTAGTTTAAGGTAAGCAGTAGATTTAAGGTAGTGCAAACAGTGAAATGTAAACAGTTGGTAGCAAAGGTGCAGTAGTGCAGGGATGGTGGGATGGTGGGGGATGAGAGGAGAGTCTGTGAGGGGAGTGGGATGGTGGTGGGGGGGTAGAAGAGTCTATGAGGGTAGTGGGATGGTGGGGGTGAGAGGAGAGTCTGTGAGGGGAGTGGCATGGTGGGGGGTGAGAGAGGAGTCTGTGAGAGGTGTGGGGTCAGCAAGGGTTAGAGTTCAGTAAAGACACAGCTCTGGGGAAGAAACTGTTCTTTAGTCTGCTGGTTCTAGTCCGGAGGCTCCTGAAACGCCTGCCGGAGGGGAGGAGGGAGAACAGTCTGTGGGCTGGGTGGGAGGAGTCCTTAAGGATGCTGCGAGCTCGACGCAGACAGCGTTTCCTCTGGATGTTTTCGATGGCAGGAAGTGGAGTCCCTGTGATGCGTTGGGCAGTTTTCACCACCCGCTGCAATGCCTTGCGCTGCGACAGAGCAGCACCCATACCACACTGTGACACAGTTCGTCAGGATGCTTTCTATCGCGCAGCGTAGAAGTTCACCAGGATGGCCGAGGAGAGCTGGTTCTTCCTCAGTGTCCTCAGGAAGAAGAGGCGCTGGTGAGCCTTCTTGACCAGGCTGGAGGTGTTGGTTGTCCAGGTCATGTCAGCCGAGATGTGGGTCCCCAGGAACTTGAAGCTGGAGACACGCTCGACGTCCATTCCATTGATGTGGATGGTGTCGTGTGTGCCTCTAGACTCTTTCCTGAAGTCCACGATGAGCTCCTTCGTTTTGGTGGTGTTGAGGAGCAGGTTATTTTCGTTGCACCATGTGGACAGGTGCTGGATCTCTTCCCTGTAGGCAGTCTCATCGTTGTTGCTGATGAGACCAATCACTGTAGTGTCGTCTGCAAACTTGACGATGGCGTTGGATCCAAACACAAACACAATGTTGAAATCAGTAAAAAAGAAGCTAAACTATAAACTGATTGAAAGTCTGTGCTTTAACATTTGGCCTTCACTTAACTTGGAAAAACAAAAGGATATGTGCAATTAATAATAATGTCACATTTTTTACACGTTGCATCACTATTCTGTTTCATGCTCATTTTAGCATGAAACCTAAATAAAGTTATTCACAAAATAATCATAATATTTTATTTTAAACAAAGCAATTGTGCTTCACTCTTTGCTTTTGCTGGTCTTAAAAAATAAACTTTTAGGGCTTTACTGAAACCCGTTGAAAGTGCTTTTTATTTCCAATACTCTCCGTCTCTGATCCTACAACTCCCCCGAGTGAGACTAGAGGAGTTATTATCATGTGACACTGCAACTGCAACAACGATATAACACAATATACTGAGAAGATGGTTTCTTTTTTTCACTGAAGCAGACGCTGAATGTGTCTCAGTTCAGTGAGACAGACAGATGTGGAGCACAGTTGTCGTTCATGACTGTTTGATGACTTGTTCCTGAACGCCTGTGTGCTAGTGTCTTGATATCATGAGATGGCAGTTTGTTATCATAAAATAAATTAATAAAATAAAGAATTATATACTAGAATTCTTGTGGTTGATATGACTTAGTCCAACATTATCTGAAACTTATAAACTGATAAATAAGTCATACAACATATGGCTGTCAAACATCAGGGATAAATCTCACTTCTGATACAATCCAATCAAAAGCTGTTCAAAGTTTAAAAAGTTGATTGGACTAATCTGTTGCCCACTGGAGGGAGCCACAGATCTCTAAGACCAGAACAGTTTTATTAAATTGTAAACCATATGGAATATTGGGATACTGAGCCTCTGTCATTAAAGTTGCAATGTCATGTGTTGTCCAGTAGAGTGCGCTGTAATGCAGCAATTTATAGGTCACGTTCACTTTCACATCACTCGTGTGCACATCAAGCAGAGAAAACTAACAGAGAATCAACAGTGAGCAACAGGAGGGACACCTTGTTGAGAAATCTCTTGTAAAGAAACCCCGGTGAGTGTACAACTTGTTAACGTTTAGCTTGCAGCTACCGACTGATGTTGTGATAAAAAATGGTATTTTACCTTGTTTAACTGTTCAGATACCTTTCAAAAACAACCAATCGGGAGTTATATGAATGTTGTCTAATGTTTCACATGTTTGGTCCTTTTTGTATCTTTGCATTTGCACAAAGTGACACAGAAATGATAAGCGCTAGCCGCTAATGCTAATCGACAGTGTGGTTGCTGTATTTTCTAAGGCCAGGATTAGCACAACAAGGAGAAGCACTTGCACTGGAAATCATTTTGTTTTGATACGGACACTGTTATTTTGAGGTTGAAAGCTGTTTTAAGCCATAATAAGTAGTTTTTTTTTTTTTTTGTAAAGTATACATATGGCATAAATGAAGTTATAATTAATTTCAATGTCATAGCAAAATGTACTTAAAGGTTAAAAAGAAAAAGGTAAATTATTCATTTTGAGTATCTGAATGTGATTATAGTATAGTATTTTATATTGTGTGTGTTGCTAAAAAAATGTTTTAATATGTTAAATTGTCATAACTCATAGCTGCCAAAGCTAAAATACCACAATGGTAAAAGTGTAAATTCATTGTTGAAATGAAATTATCCTTAACTATTGGATGTTATTATGCTCTAATGAGGGTAATTTGTATGAGGTCTCATACTGATAAGAGTTAGAACAGAATAATTTACTTTCTGCACTGTTTGTGTAGATTTTTATTTTTTTTAAATGTAGAACTGTGTGAAAGTTCCTGAGTGGGACATCAGAGGCAGAGCCGGGACATGAGGTCAGTGTGGGCTCTGATGGTGCTGCTGCTCCAAGTCTTTCAAGGTGAGACCAGCTCTTCAGCTTTTTAACTGCATTATTCAGATTTTAAAGTTAGTTTCTAAGGTCTCCACCAACATCATTTACCCTTTAAAGAGAAATTGTAGTGAATAATATGATTTGGAAAAATGCTATACATTGGTAATGACAATAATGTGCAGGTGTACACAGTGCATGGGTTTGTGCTGCAACAGAAAAGACCAGAACCTGTTCACATGTTTTTTATTATTATTCTTGGTTTGACTTTTGCAGGTGTTGAAGGCTACTGTGATGCCAGACAGAACAACACTATCTGCTACGGAGCTCTGGGAGGAACCATGGAGGTCCAGCTGATGGACAATGACTCAGAAAAAAAAAAATAATAATTTAAAGAAAACAATCCCTATCTATTTTTAAATGGAAAAAATTATAAGATTATTTTTAACAACTTAAAAAATAGATCTGTCTTCCATTTGCTTCATTCAAATAAAAGTAAGTGATGTTTTTGCGTCAGCTCCAGTGTCCTCTGTCCTCCTGGACTCTCAGTGTCTGTCTCGGGGGGAGATGAGGGTGGTCTGCAGCGCTCAGGGAGGGGACAGTCCTCAGTACAGCTGGACTCTGAACGGACATCCTTTGACAGAGTCTCAGCTCCTCTCCAAAAAAGAACCACTTATGTGCAAACTGACTCCTCAGAGGCTTTTGAACAGATCCAACCTGTGCTCAGGTAATGATTGTGAGTCTTGTAGAATCAGCCTCAAAAAAGAACTGTGTGTAAATGGTGCAAGACAAAACAATAAACATGCAGCATCAAGATTAATTAAGTTTGACATATGTACATTTACAGAATGATTAAAAATAAATGCAAGTTTGGGATTAGATAATGTTTAGCATGTTTTGTTTTTACAGTGTATTTTAGCAGCAGCTTTAATAATTTTGTCCATAACAGGCTTTGCTGAAGGATCAGCGAGGAGAAGAAGAAGTGCAAGAAGAACAGTAAAGGTATGCACGCATCATACTCACATGAATGTTTTAATGTATTACATGCTTCCTTTAGGCCAGTTAATTCGCAGCTGTGACGAGAATGAATGAATGAACATCAATCTGTTCGATGCAGTCTTTTATTCCTGTAAAGCATTTTGAGTTACCAAGTGTATGAATTGTGCTATAGAAATAAAATTGCCTTGCCTTGCCTATTAGTGTGTTTGCTTTGGATGTTTGACTGACTCGTTATTGACTTGTAGAAGAAGAACATGAGCAGGAGTTAACCTACTCTGACGTCAGGATATTGAAACAGCCTAAGAGGCAGCCGCAGCAGACGACTGAGATAGAAGTCAAGTAACGGCCAAGTCAAGTTTTCAAAACCACATCACAATATTCATGAAGTGGCAGAAAATGACTGTGTATTTGGCAATGTCTGTAAACACAGCTGATCCTGAATATGTTTAAGATGTCCTGAAGTTCACAGCCTATAGATGTTTTATTAAGAGTTTATTGACAAGTGGTAGATGTTTGCTTATTGTGTAACCTTGTGTTTAATTACTTAATAATAATGACAATGTATCTATAAAGTACATTATTATTTTATAAATAAAAATAAAGATAAGTTCACACATTGCATTTTCACACTTTCTTGTTCAGTAGTTGTGTGGTCTGGTAATTTCTTTCAGTGGTTACTCGTGTAAGAAACACACAGAGGCTGTTATTTTCAGCACAATGTCTGTGAATCCATTTAACACAATAAAGGTATATTCTGTTCTTGACTCAATGCAATTCCTTTTCCGGAGTCTATCAGCAAACCCAGCATATGTAGGAAACAATGGTGCATTAAAAAACCTATAGGTTTTGGAAAATCCAAATTTATCCAAAGCGACTTACATTGTTTTAATGTAATTACCAGTGTTACAGCCACTGGAGGCAAGGTGGGTTAAGTGTCTTGCCCAAGGACACAACGACAGTATGAACTGTGGGTAGAGCAGGAATCGAACCGCCTACCTTTCGGTTGAAGGACGACCGCTCTACCCACTGAGCTACTGCCGCTTTGTTGTAGGATATTCCTGTCTTTCTTCCTCATCCTAAAAGGTGCAGAGCTGAAAGGTTTGTGGCCATGGGGTCTCTTCTTTATCCCAGGAAGTAGTAACAAAGACATCCCAGTGAGTAAGTAATACAAAAGATTCCTGGATAAATAAATGAGTCATATATTGCCTCGGCAGCCGTCGTTGTTGAACTGTTTGTTAAACATGGTGCTTTAAATGTCCTTAGATAGACAAATGACAAATTAATCATCAAGTGGTTCTAACCCTGACCCTATGACCTTTCAGCCAATCGGAAGAGATCAAACCATCAGCAGCTCAAGTGTCTTTTGTGTTTGTCTTCAACAATAACAATTTTATCTATAAAAAGGTCTTATATTTTAAACTGTAGACAAGACATATCTGAGCCTTATCTGTCTGCCATCTTCGATGTTAGAAATAACGTGTGTGTGGATTGATGCATTACTGAAAATCCTGTCCCTGACGCTCAACTAATCTTCAAACAACTGTCTCTGCTCCATCACGTTGCCTTGCATCATCGCAGCCTCTAATGCTTTATGGCCCTTTACTGTTGCATTACAGTGCCCTAAAAAGACTTCTTCCTGATTTTTGAACCCTGACTCATGACCTACGCACCACCGAGTTACATCTCATCAAATCTTCTTTGGACCATCACCCCACCCACCATGATGTTGTTTATGGTCATAAACTGAATTTCTTTGTGGTGGATGTTAGAGTTGTTAAGATGTTTTTGCCATAAGAGGATACAAAAAAGCACTTTATAAAAGCCATTTACCATTACCATTGTACTTGTAACTTTTGTCTTAGGTCGAGATGTGGTCTCAGGCTGGACCAAACAGAACCAAGCTCCAGTTCTTTCTAACAGCAGTTGATAATATTTATGAGTTTCAGATTAAATACTGGAAGTCACAATCAATATAACCACAAAAGAAGACAAAATAGAGGAAGGATAATCTGCTCAAAGTGTTTCCTTTGACTTTGCTTCTTTAGTCTTCTGTGTTGGATTTCGTCTGTCTTGGAATTTACCTGCATGGACCGCTGGAATGTCAAGTTTGGCCTTAACTATATCTTCAGCTGACTTACTGACTTTCTATTGATTAACAACTGCTTTGATCCTTTTCAGTCAAGATTCAGGCCCATCACAGACTGAGACTGCACTTATCAAAGTCACAAATGACATCCGTCTGAACACTGATGCGGGTAAAGTGTCTGTCTTAGTTCTGTTGAACTTGAGTGCTGCGTTTGATACAGTGGACCATAGAATCCTGTCACAAAGATTAGAGGAAGGGATAGGTGTCTCAGGAACTGCTCTTAAATGGATTCAATCGAATATTTTAGACAGGAAGTAATTTATTGACAAATGTAGATCAAGCCTCTCCCATGGAACCTCCTAAATGGTCCTCTTGTAAGGGCGATATACCTCCGTCCACCAGAGGGCAGGCTCCAAAAGCGGAAATATAAGGAGAAACCCAATGGCGACTTTACAACTATAAAACTCATGTTTACAGCCTGGTACAAAAGATGGCTCTGGTCCCTAGAGCTAAGTTTTTACTACGTGACAACTCTGGGACATATTAATCAAAAATTCACATTCATTTTTGATTAATATGTCGGTTTATGCTATCTGAAAACTATTGTTTTACAATGAAGTAAAAGCCGAAAAGCCCAGATGTAACTGCCATTTTTATTGCCCTGTCGTAATGACAATATTGGTGAATAGGAGACCAATGGGCGGATCATATCCATGTTTATTTACAATCTATGGTGTAGATGTTTGCTTACTGACAGTTAAGAAGTGCATTATAAACGGGTTTAGGTATTTTGTTTAAAAAAAAAAAGAAATAAAGTTTACTCATAGCATTACATTTACATTACATTTACATTTATTCATTTAGCAGACGCTTTTATCCAAAGCGACTTACATTACATTACCAGTGTTACAGTCACTGGAGGCAAGGTGGGTTAGGTGTCTTGCCCAAGGACACAACGACAGTATGAACTGTGGGGCGAGCGGGAATCGATCCTACTACCTTCCGATTGAAGGACGGCCGCTCTACCACTGAGCTACTGCCGCCCATTACCACAGTTTCTAGTTCAGTAGTTGTGTGGTTTGTGTATTTGTTCCAGTCGTTACTCGTGTAAGAAACACACAGAGGCTGTAATTCTCGGCACAATGTCTGTGAATCCAGACAATCCAAACTTTTGATTTTAGGTTTATTGTCGTTGAGGTTAAGTGATTGATTTGATTGAAGCTTGTTACAGGTCAAAGGTTGATTAGCCTGAACCACCATTCAGGTTATTCAAAACAGATTTGAACAAGTTTAAGTTGGATTGCATTGTCTTTCTTTGGCAAATAAATAAAAAAACAGAAGCAGGAAAACCTGCAGTCAAATCAAATGTCACAATAAGAAAAGGAATTACCAAGTATAAAATTAATTCATGCCAAAGACCTTTTAAATTTGGGGCTTGGTTTATATTTAATATTTGTTTAAAGACTATTACATGATTAAGTTTACACTTTCAGTGTGCACTGTGTGGACAATGGGCAAACAGTGGTGGGCTAAATGAATAGTACATTTGGCCTATTTAAGAAGTTTTAGTTGTTTTTGTTGAATAATTCAATAAAATATCCATAAAAAAGAAATATCTACAAAGTCATAAATATGATCTATAAAAAATATAGAATCAAGCCGTCATAAAGAGCTTAAAAAAAAAAAAACTCTGCCTTTTTCACTGTCAGTGTCACACAATCATGTTTGTTTCACAGAAGTTCTAAAATAACATTAGTGGAAAACGTTCTCAGGAAATATATCAACATGATGTCAGAGAGATGTGCTGCAAAAGGTGAAACTGGAAATGCAATGTGTGAAACACTCTTTTTCACTCTATTTCTTTTTTTGTATTTTTATATCTCTTTCCTACAAGAGACTCAGTCCTATTATTAATGCACTTCATAAATACACTGTCACTATTTTTAAATAATTAACACAACATTACACAATAAGCAAACATCTACACTTGTTAATAAAATCTCAATAAAACATCTATAGCAGGGGTCTCATTCTTGAGGCCCGCACCTTAATATGAAAGTATAATATTAGTGTGTCTCGTGGAGAAAGTGTATGCAGAGGGGCATCCCCTCATGTCTTATTTGCACAGAGAAAGTTGCAGTGCACAAGGAATACAACCTGAAACGCCATTATTCAACTAAACATGCTGAGGAATGTGAAAAATACAAGGGGGATGAGAGAGCCAAGCGGGTTGCCAGTCTTAAAGCATGTATAATTAGGCAACAAGATTTCTTTAAGAAAGCAACCACAGTGAATGTTGCAGCAGTTGAAGCTAGCTACATGGTTAGTGAGATGATTGCTACCAACCATTCACAGAAGGTGAGTTTGTTAAAAAATGCATATTACAGGCTGCAAGTATTGTCTGTCCGGAAAAGAAAGGTCAGTTTAGCAACATCAGCCTTTCGCCTAACACTGTGGCAGAGCGCATTTCTGACCTGTCAAGTGACATTTATCATCAACTGTGTGAGAAAGCTAAATGTTTTGAGGCATACTCAGTCGCTCTTGACGAGAGCACAGACATAACAGACACTGCTCAGCTCACAATTTATGTCCGTGGTGTTGATAGCAATTTTGAAGTGACGGAGGAGCTGCTCACGGTAATTCCAATGCATGGCCAGACCACCGCTAATGAGATATTTCATCAGCTGTGTGATGCCATTGAGAATGCCAGTTTGCTATGGAAGAAGTTTGTTGGAATAACAACCGACAGAGCGCCATCAATGACAGAGAGGAAAAATGGACTGGTGGCACTTATTCAAAGAAAACTGGAAGAGGAGGTGTAGAGGAGGCCATTGCTCTGCACTGCATTATCCATCAGCAGGCCCTTTGCAGCAAATGCCTGGGGTCTGACAATGTGATATCTGTTGTTGTGAAATGTGTCAACCAAATCAGATCCAGGGGCTTAAAGCACAGGAGGTTCCATGCTTTTTTAGAGGAAATGGAGTCAGAATATGACAATGTGAGAGCATTCTCCACAAAACTTGTGTTATGGAAAGCCCAGCTCTCTCAGACAAACCTTTGCCATTTCCCAGCATGCAAGGCACTTGTGGATGCAGGTACACCATTCAGTGGTGAGAAATATGTTGATGCCATTTTGAAGCTGCAGAAGGAATTTGATCACAGATTTGCAGACTTCAAGACGCACAGAGCCACTTTTCAAATTTTTGCGGACTCCTTTACTTTTGATGTGCAGGATGCCCCTCCTGTGCTTCAAATGGAGCTCATTGACCTGCAATGCAACTCTCACCTCAAAGCCAAGTTCAGGGAGGTGAGTGGAAAAGCAGACAAGCATGGGCAATTTTTGAGAGAATTGCCCCCCAGCTTCCCTAAGCTTTCCCGAATGTTAAAGCAGACCATGTGCCTTTTTGGAAGCACATATGTGTGTGAAAAGTTATTCTCCACCTTGAACTTCAATAAGTCCAAGTACAGGTCCAGATTAACTGATGATCATCTTCAAGTCATACTGAGGGGCTCAACTGCTTCCTCTCTCAAGCCAAATGTGGTTCAGATATGTGAGAAGAAGCGTTGTCAAGTCTCTGGCAGCAAGGAGTAGGCAAGAAAAGCCATGTTCAGAAGAACCGTTCATGATCATCACTCAATGTTCCATTCATGTTCAGGACACTTCATGCTCAAAAGAAATCATTAAAACTGACATTTGAGGACTTTTCTTTGTGGAATTCCTTATGCGGCCCAGCCTCACCCAGCTGCCAGCACTCTGCCTCCAGTGGCCCCCAGGTAAATTAAGTTTGAGATCCCTGATCTATAGGGTATAAACTTTAGAACATCTTGAACATATTCATTGTAAGACAAAGGATCAGCTGCGTTTACAGACCTTGGCTTTATTCATTAAAAATTTACTAAAAATGTATTACAAAATTGTTGTTAATGTCATGTCCTAGTGTTATGTGTTAGTCATTTCCTGTGTCTTATTGTGAAATCACTAACCCCTGTTTGTGTTCCAGATTGTCTTCCTGCCCTTATTTCTTTCCCTCCACTGTGATTACCTGCTCCGACAGTAAATTAAAACCACCAGTAAATGTTTTGGTGAAACTAAACACTACATTCCTCCGTTCTGTACAACATGTAAAATATTTTTAATACTTCATCTCCTTTATAACTGAAAAAAAAAGAGATGAATACACTCTTCTTTTAGTCACTGAAAAGATAAAGTGAGACACAGACTCACTTCCTGTCTCTATGATAAGAACAGCTCACACTTCTCACAGGCTGTTTGGCTCAAGGGCCACGGGACAACACTGTTGTCCTTTAAGGTAGAACTGTGTGAAAGTTCCTGAGTGGGACATCAGAGCCGGGACATGAGGTCAGTGTGGGCTCTGATGGTGCTGCTGCTCCAAGTCTTTCAAGGTGAGACCAGACGCTCTTCAGCTTTTTAACTGCATTATTCAGATTTTAAAGTTACTTATTAAGGTCTCCACCAACATCATTTACCCTTTAAAGAGAAATTATAGTGAATAATATAATTTGGAGAAATGTTTTATACATTGTGAATGACAATAATGTGCAGGTGTACACAGTGCATGGGTTTGTGCTGCAACAGAAACGACCAGAACCTGTTCACATGTTTTTTATTATTATTCTTGGTTTGACTTTTGCAGGTGTTGAAGGCTACTGTGATGCCAGACAGAACAACACTATCTGCTGCGGAGCTCTGGGAGGAACCATGGAGGTCCAGCTGATGGACAATGGCTCAGAAATATATAGATGCATTTGGAGAAAACAATCCAAAGCTATTTTTGATTTGAAAAATGATACAATTATTTCTAACGAGTTCAAAAATAGATCTGTCTTCATTTTTGGAAACGGAACATACAGGATCAGTAACTTAACAAGAAATGACAGTGACACATATCATCTGGAGATTTATGAGAAAGAAGGAAAATTAACAAAAAAACTGACTCATCAACTGTTTATAGAAGGTAAGATACTGGTTAAAATAAATTATCTAATTTAATTGTTTTCCATCTGCTTCATTCAAATAAAAGTAAGTGATGTTCTTGCGTCAGCTCCAGTGTCCTCTGTCCTCCTGGACTCTCAGTGTCTGTCTCGGGGGGAGATGAGGGTGGTCTGCAGCGCTCAGGGAGGGGACAGTCCTCAGTACAGCTGGACTCTGAACGGACATCCTTTGACAGAGTCTCAGCTCCTCTCCAAAGACAGAGAGAACAACATCACTCTGAGACAAGACGTAGAGGGACAACTGGTCTGCTCAGTCAAAAATAATATCAGCCACATTTATAAAGAGCAGCACATTTCCACTTGTGGTGAGTCTGAAAGTCAAATATAGTAGATGGGAATCACTTTTCTCTCCTTCTTTGTCTTCAGGATTCATATTCATTAAATGCACTTCACTAAATGGGACGCACATATCAGAGTGTGTGTTTGAAAAGAATAACACTCTGTGCACTGCACCAGCAGTCATCACTAACTCTGTTCTGTTTCTACAAATATCTATTGCCAATGTCTGACTCACTTCAGACCATGACATGTCTCTTTTCTTAAATAAAGATCATGCAGCAGATCATTGGTCAGTTATTGTTGGAGTTGTTGTCAGCATTGTTTTGATTGTTGGAGTGGCACTAGGTTGTGTGTTAAAGAAGAAGTGCAAGAAGAACAGTAAAGGTATGCACGCATCATAATCACCATGAATGTTTTAATCCAGTTTGTATCAGTGTTGTTGTTTTGGATGTTTGACTGACTCATTATTGACTTATAGAAGAAGAACATGAGCAGGAGTTAATCTACTCCGATGTCAGGATATTGCAACAGCCTGAGAGTCAGCCACAGCAGACGACTGAGATAGAAGTTGAGTACGGCCAAGTCAAGTTTTCAGAGTCATCATGTTAGCATATTTATGCAGTGGCAGAAAATGACTGTGTATATGTTAAGTTCTGTAAATGCTGCTGATCCTTTGTTTTACAATGGATATGTTTAAGATGTCCTATAGTTTGTTAAAAGAATGGACCTTTGCTTTTTGTGTAACCTTGTTTTAATTGCTTAAAAATAATGACAATGTATTTATGAAGTGCATTATTAATGGGTCTTTTGTAGCACAACCATAAAAAAAGAAAATAAATAAAGATAATTTCACACATAGCATCGCCACAGTTTCTAGTTCAGTAGTTGTGTGGTTTGTTTTTTTTTTCCAGTGGTTACTCGTGTAAGAAACACACAGAGGCTGTAATTCTGCACAATGTCTGTAAATCCATTTAACACAATAAAGGTATATTCTGTTCTTGACTCAATGTAATTCCTTTTTTTGTTTCTATCACAAACACAGCATTTATTGCACAAAAAAGAACCACTTCTGTACAAACACTGACTCCTCAGAGGCTTTTGAACAGATCCAACCTGTGCTGAGGTAATGATTGTGAGTCTTTCAGAGCCAGCCTCAAAAAAGAACTGTGTGTAAATGGTACAAGACATAACAATAAACAAGCAGCACAAAGTTAAATAAAGTTTGACAGATGTACATTTACAGAAATATGATTAAAAATGCAAGATTAGGGTTATATAATGTTTAGCATGTTTTGTTTTTAAAGTGTATCAAGAGTTTAACAAATAAAATATTATAAATCTTGAGCTAAAATTAATTTCACAAAACACATTTTACCCAAAAGTATTTTTTGTTTTTAGGTTTATTGTCGTTGAGGTAAAGTGGTTGATTTGTTTGACGCTTGTTACAGGTCAAAGGTTGATTGGCCTGAACCACCATTCAGGTTCAAAACAGATTTAAACTAGTTTAAGTTGGATAACATTGTCTTCCTTTTGCAAATAACAAAAAAAGACACAATGAGAAAATGAATTACCAAGTGAACAAACAAATTAAAGACCTTTTAAATCTGGGTCTTGGTTTATTTTTAATATTTGTTTAAAGACTATTACATGATTAAGTTTACACTTTCAGTGTGCACTGTTTGGACACTGGACATACAGTGGTGGGCTAAATGAATAGTACACATGGCCTATTTAAGAGGTTTTAGTTGTTTTTGTTGAATAATTCAATAAAATATCCATAAAAAAAGAGAAATATCTACAAAGTCATAAATATGATCAATAAAAATATAGAATCAAGCCGTCATAAAAACCTTTTAGATGATAAAACAAACAAAAAAACAAGCTCAACCTTTTTCACTGTCAGTGTCACACAATCATGTTTGTTTTCAGAAGAAGTCCTAAAATAACATTAGTGTTAACGTTCTCAGGAAATATATCAACATGATGTCAGAGAGATGTGCTGCAAAACATGAAACTGTGACATACAAAGTGTGAACCACTCTTTATTTCCTATTTAGTATTTTTATATCTCTTTCCTACAAGAGACTCAGTGCTATTATTAATGCACTTCATAAATACACTGTTATAGTTATGTTACACAATAAGCAAACATCTACACTTGTCAATAAAATCTCATTAAAACATCTATAGGCTATAAACTTCTTAAACATATCCATTGTAAGACAAAGGATCAGCTGCGTTTACAGACCTTAACATATACACAGTCATTTTCTGCCACTTCATAAAAATGCTGACGCAGCTTTAAAACTTGACTTGTTCGTTACTCGACTTAACTGTTCAGTTATTTATTTATTACATTATAATAACACTGTGCACTGCACCAGCAGTCATCACTAACTCTGTTCTGTTTCCACAAATATCTATTGCCAATGTCTGACTCACTTCAGACCATGTCTTTGTCTCTTTTCTTAAATAAAGATCATGCAGCAGATCATTGGCGGTTATTGTTGCAGTTGTCGTCAGCATTGTTTTGATTGTTGGAGTGGCACTAGGTTGTTTGTTAAAGAAGAAGTGCAAGAGGAACAGTAAAGGTATGCACGCATCATAATCTCCATGAATGTTTTAATCCAGTTTGTATTAGTGTTGTTGCTTTGGATGTTTGACTGACTCGTTATTCAATCAATCAATCAATCAATATCAATCAATATTTATTTATATAGCGCCTTCCAACAACCACAGATTGAACCAAGGTGCTTAACAACATTAGTAAAAAATAAACATATTTACAAATAGGTTTAAAACATATACAGGTTATTGACTTGTAGAAGAAGAACATGAGCAGGAGTTCACCTGCTTTGACGTCAGGATATTGAAACAGCCTGAGAGTCAGCGCAGCAGGCGACTGAGATAGAAGTTGAGTCAAGTTTTCAGAGCCACGTCAAAATTTTAATGAAGTGGAAGAAAATGGCATATATGTACAAATGTCAAAATCTGTAAATGCATATGATTCTTTGTTTTACAATGGATGTCCTAAAGTTTGTTAGAAGTATAGATATTTGATAATTGTGTAGCCTTGTGTTAATTGCTTAATCATAATGACAATATGTATTTATAAAGTGCATTATTAATGGGTCTTTGTAGCACAGAGATGAAAAAAAAGAATTAAAGATAAGTTCACACAGCATTGTCACAGTTTCTAGTTCAGTAGTTGTGTGGTTTGTGTATTTTTTCCAGTGGTTACTCGTGTAAGAAACACACAGAGGCTGTAATTCTCAGCACAATGTCTGTGAATCCATTTAACACAATAAAGGTATATTCTGTTCTTGACTCAATGCAATTCCTTTTTTGTTTATATCAAAAATACAGCAGTGATTGAACAATAAAAAGAACCACTTCTGTACAAACACTGACTGCTCAGAGGCTTTTGAACAGATCCAACCTGTGCTGAGGTAATGATTGTGAGTCTTGCAGAATCAGCCTCAAAAAAGAACTGTGTGTAAATGGTACAAGACACAACAATAAACAAGCAGCACAAAGTTCAACTGAGTTTTACAGATGTACATTTACAGAAAACATGATTAAAAATGCAAGATTAGGATTAGATTTTTTTTAGCATGTTTTTTTTTACAGTGTATTAAGAGTTTAAACAATTAAACAAAATAATAAATCTTGAGCTAAAATGAATTTCACAAAACACTTTTTACCAAAAGTAACTAGATTTAGGTTTATTGTCGTTGAGGTTAAGTGATTGATTTGTTCGTAGCTTGTTACAGGTCAAAGGTTGATTGGTCTGAACCACAGTTCAGGTTATTCAGGTAATTACAGATTTAAACAAGTTTAAGTTGGATAACATAGTCTTCCTTTTGCAAAAATAAAAAAGACAGAGGCAGGAAAACCTACAGTCAAATCAAATATAACAATAAGAATTAAATTACAAAGTGAATAAATAATTCAAGACCTTTTAAATCTGGGTCTTGGTTTATATTTGATATTTGTTTAAAGACTTTTACATGATTAAGTTTTACACTTTCAGTGTGCACTGTTTGGACACTGGACATACAGTGGTGGGCTAAATGAATAGAATATTTGGCCTTTTTTTAAGAGTTTTTAGGTGTTTTTTGTTGAATAATTTAATAAAATATCCATAAAAAGAATGAAATATTTACAAAGTCATTATGATCTATAATTTTATGATCTATAAAAATATAGAATCAAGCTGTCAAAAAGAGCTTTAGATCATTTCCTTTAAAAAAAAAAAGCTCAGCCTTTTTCACTGTCAATGTCACACAATCATGTTTGTTTTCAGAAGAAGTCCTAAAATAACATTAGTGTTAACGTTCTCAGGAAATATATCAACATGATGTCAGAGAGATGTGCTGCAAAAGGTGAAACTGTGACAATGCAATGTGTGACCATTCTTAAAATCTTTTTTTTTTTTTCATTTTCTTTCTCTGTGCTACACCAGAAGCATTTTACACAAGGTTACTTTAAAAAGCAAACATCTACACTTGTCAATAAATTCTTAATACAACATCTATAGGCTATAAACTTTAGGACATATTAAAAATATCCTTCATAAATATTTTGACATGGCTCTGAAAACTTGACTTGTTCGTTACTCGACTTCTATCTCAGTCGTCTGCTGTGGCTTCCTCTCAGACTGTTACAATATCCTGACGTTGGAGTAGGTTAACTCCTGCTCATGTTCTTCTTCTACAAGTCGATAACGAGTCAGTCAAACATCCAAAACATTGTAATTTCTACACATTTTTCGACTGTGAAAGTTACTTGAAAATATTCAATAGTTTATATACATCTTGAATGGATGTGTTTTACGTTTTACATAAGGGTAATATTTATCCAAAACGATTATTGCAAATTGATCTGTTTTCTTTTGTTTTTTACAGTGCAGCTTTTGTTGCTCATCCCTGAACACAACATTTAAAGAAACAACCTTTAAATTAAGTCTGTTATGTGTGGAAGTTCTGCATTTGAGTTTTAACTTTGTGAAACATCCAGTCACTTCCTGCCTCTCTGCTCTGCATAAATGTTATTTATTTATTTTGTCATTATTTATTGAGTCAGATTTTTGTTGCTGATGGAAATATCCTGTTGTGGATTTTATTAAGATCATTAAAAGTCATTGGAAAGTGAAAGAGGAGCTTTATCCAAAAACACAGAGCGGTGTTAAAAGATAACTGTGGTCATGTTAATATACAAGAAACTAAAATAATAAAAGTTTTATATGAAATGAAAACCACAGAGGTCCATGAACAAAACTAAACTCATATGAATAACACAGATGTTGATGAGACTCATGTAGATAATGTTACATGTGAAGTGTAGAGATACACTGTTGATCAAAAGACAAACCAAATAAATATTGATTTTAAAATTGATTAAAAAACTGTTGTTAAATTAAAACCACCAGTAAAAGTTTTGGTGAAACTAAACACTACATTCCTCCGTTCTGCACAACATGTAAAATATTTTTAATACTTCATCTCCAGACTTTGTAACTGAAAAACCAAAAGAGATGAATACACTCTTCTTTTAGTCACTGAAAAGATAAAGTGAGACACAGACTCACTTCCTGTCTCTATGATAAGAACAGCTCACACTTCTCACAGGCTGTTTGGCTCAAGGGCCACGGGACAACACTGTTCTCCTTTAAGGTAGAACTGTGTGAAAGTTCCTGAGTGGGACATCAGAGGCAGAGCCGGGACATGAGGTCAGTGTGGGCTCTGATGGTGCTGCTGCTCCAAGTCTTTCAAGGTGAGACCAGACGCTCTTCAGCTTTTTAACTGCATTATTCAGATTTTAAAGTTACTTATTAAGGTCTCCACCAACATCATTTACCCTTTAAAGAGAAATTATAGTGAATAATATAATTTGGAGAAATGTTATACATTGTGAATGACAATAATGTGCAGGTGTACACAGTGCATGGGTTTGTGCTGCAACAGAAAAGACCAGAACCTGTTCAAATGTTTTTAAATATTATTCTTGGTTTGACTTTTGCAGGTGTTGAAGGCTACTGTGATGCCAGACAGAACAACACTATCTGCTACGGAGCTCTGGGAGGAACCATGGAGGTCCTGCTGATGAACAATGACTCAGAAATATATAGATACATTTGGAGAAAACAATCCCAAGCTATTTTTGATTTGAAAAATGATATGATTATATATTATCCTAACGAGTTACATAGATCTGTCTTCATTTTTGGAAACAGAACATACAGGATCAGTAACTTAACAAGAAATGACAGTGACACATATCATCTGGAGATTTATAACAAACAAGGAATATTAACAAAAAGTCTGACTATACAACTGTTTATAGAAGGTAAGATCCTGGTTAAAATAAAATATCTAATTTAATTGTTTTCCATCTGCTTCATTCAAATAAAAGTAAGTGATGTTCTTGCGTCAGCTCCAGTGTCCTCTGTCCTCCTGGACTCTCAGTGTCTGTCTCGGGGAGATGAGGGTGGTCTGCAGCGCTCAGGAGGGGACAGTCCTCAGTACAGCTGGACTCTGAACGGACATCCTTTGACAGAGTCTCAGCTCCTCTCCAAAGACAGAGAGAACAACATCACTCTGAGACAAGACGTAGAGGGACAACTGGTCTGCTCAGTCAAAAATCACATCAGCCACATTTATAAAGAGCAGCACATTTCCACTTGTGGTGAGTCTGAAAGTCAAATATAGTAGATTCATATTCATTAAATGCACTTCACTAAATGGGACGCACATATCAGAGTGTGTGTTTGAAAAGAATAACACTCTGTGCACTGCACCAGCAGTCATCACTAACTCTGTTCTGTTTCTACAAATATCTATTGCTGAGTCTGACTCACTTCAGACCATGTCTTTGTCTCTTTTCTTAAAATGCAACAGTTCATTGGTCAGTTATTGTGAGAGTTGTCGTCACCATTGTTTTGATTGTTGGAGTGGCACTAGGTTGTTTGTTAAAGAAGAAGTGCAAGAAGAACAGTAAAGGTATGCACGCATCATAATCACCATAAATATTTTAATCCAGTTTGTATTAGTGTTGTTGCTTTGGATGTTTGACTGACTCGTTATCGACTTGTAGAAGAAGAACACGAGCAGGAGTTAACCTGCTCTGACATCAGGATTTTGCAACAGCCTGAGAGTCAGCCGCAGCAGACGACTGAGAAAGAAGTCGAGTAACGGCCAAGTCAAGTTTTCAGTGCACAATATTTATGAAGTGGCAGAATTTGACCGTGTATGAGCCAAGGTCTGTAAACGCAGCTGATACTGGATATGTTTAAGATATTCCTAATATTAATAGCTTGTTGATGTTTTATTAAGAGTTATTTGACAAGTATAGATGTTCGCTTATTGTGTAACTTTGTGTAAAATGTTTAATAATAATAAAAAATAAAGATAATTTCACACACAATAAAGGTATATTCTGTTCTTGACTCGATGTAATTCCTTTTTTGTTTCTATCACAAATACAGCATTGATTGCACAATAAAAAGAACCACTTCTGTACAAACACTGACTCCTCAGAAGCTTTTGAACAGATCCAACCTGTGCTGAGGTAATGATTGTGAGTTATGTAGAAAAAGAACTGTGTGTAAATGGTACAAGACACAACAATAAACAAGCAGCACAAAGTTAAACTGAGTTAGACAGATGTACATTTACAGAAATATGATTAAAAAGTTCTGAAGAGAAACAAAGACGAGTAATACTTGCCTTAGATTATGCCCCCCCCCCAAATAAAATCAGCTTTTTATTCAGCCTCAAATCCATCAGGGCTAGAACTGTGCAGATACCAAAACTAATACTAGGTTTGAAGGTTTTAAACTCTTTTCCACAGATCTGGCCTTCTGTCAGATGAGTACTTTACTCACTGAAATGCGAGTTTTCATTTTTCCTCCAGGACCTGCACAGAAAAATTTTTATATATTTTTTTTTTGTACAAATTATTAGCAAATGCTCAGTTATACGTTGCTGTTATCCTTACAGCTGTAATTACACACCTATTACCTATTGCACACTTGATGCGTAAACACCAAGCCTCTCTCATGGAATCTCTTCAACGGTCCTCGAGTAAGGGCGCCGCCGTACGACAATTTCATAGATTGTAAATAAAATGGATGTAATCCGCCCTTTGGTCCCCTATTCACCGATATTGTCATTATGAAAGGGCAATAAAATGGCGGTTACATCCGGCTTTTGGCTTTTACTGCATAGTAAAACAAGTTTTCAGATGGCTATCTGAAAACTTGTTTTACTATGCAGAACCGCCATTTTATTGCCCTGTCGTAATGACAATACCGGTAAATACGGTGCCCTGACCAATGGGCAGATAACATCTATTTTATTTACAATCTATGGTAAACACCCTTCTTACATATTAAAATATAATTTATGTTTTCAGAGTGGATGTTCTTATATTGTTGGTTTGTTACTGCCTTCATGATGGACAACAAAAACAACTTCATTGTACAAGAAAATGTTGAATAAGTACTTGTACAGGTAGAAAATAAAAAGGTTGATATCAGGAAATCTCTGCCTAAAAAGCATTTAGAAGAAGCTTGAATTTCTATCCCAGTACCACTTTTTCCAGAACGAGTATATAAAATTGAGTACTTGTTTGATTTTCCCAGATGTTTTCCCAGTGACTTGAGAGTTTCTGTGCCTCTTGACTTTAACAGGAAATCATTTAGTTTGCTTTTTCATTAGTGCGTACAGTCTAATATTTTAAACAACACTCAGAATTTAAAAAAGCA